>OY986439.1:117483107-118083107 GCA_963920525.1 Dichetophora obliterata
TGCTCCCCCTTTTTATTTTTAGACCAATCAAAAAGCAGCAATTACACAATCAGCTGTTTCGCAGTCTGTTGTGGGAGAATGAGAATGGGGTTCCCCACTCTCTATTTTAATTAACACGTATTATAAAATCAGCTGTTTTGAAGACAGTGGTAGAAGAAAGAGAATTGAGCTACCCCACTATTTTAATTAATATGTATTTTAATGATTTTAATGACATGATTTGTGGTATAGCCGTTAATAAACGTAGTAAAAAAGTAGGTGCAGAAGTGTGCATGGTCGAAAAATATTATCATGTAATAAGTATTCCTGAGTCAAAGTTGAACGCTGTGAAAATTTAAGATCGGTTATCAGGTCCAGCCTCCAATATATCGCAAACAAAGGGGCGTGCTCCGCCCACTTTTCTTTTGGTACGTATTTCTATTCATGCTAATACCATATATAGCAAATACTGCCGCCATTGGTCAAAAAATGCCCAAGATATGACAATTTTAAAATTTGGGTTATATGGGCGAGGCCACGCCCCTTCGTCCACTCACAACTTTATATAGTCAAGAATTTATTATTTCGTAAGAATATCCTATTGTGAAAATTTAATGATGATCGGTACAGTAGTTAAGACTATATTGCGATTTTTAATTTTCCTAAAAAGGGGCGTGGTCCCACCCACTTTTCTCCTGGTACGTATTCCTAACTATGCCAATACCATATGTACCAAATAGCATCAACGTAGGTCAAAAAATGCCCAAAATATGGCGATTTAAATTTTTAGGTTATATGAGCAGTGCCACGCCCCTTTGTCAAATAAAAACTTCATATAGCCTTTTATTCTTTCCAGATTCATAGTAAAATGCTGTGAAAGTTTCAGGAAGATCTGTCAAAGGGTTTGGCCTCCTATAAAGCACAAACAAACAAACAAACAGACAGACATTCATTTTTATATATATAGATTGAAAGCAGATTTATTATAATTAAAGTAAAATGGGGCGAAAAAGGGGGATTTGGTAATAAAAAATCTATGGCTACCTTACCTGTAGATAAAAACTATATAAAACTTTAGGTAAATACATATTACAAAAAAAGTATTTTGTATAGCAAACATTGTTAGTGGTATAAGTAAGTATCTGAATTAAAAAAGTGGGCGTAAAAGTGGGCGCGGTCGAAAAAGTACCCTATTAATCATGCCAGAGTCCCAGTTAAATGCTGTGAAATTTTCAGGAAGATCGGTCCAGAGGTTTGGTCTCCTATAAGGTACAAACAAACAAATAAACAAACACACATTCCATTTTATATATATAGATAGCTTAAACCCGGCGCGTTACTGCCGCGGCCCCGTTGCCAAACGCGAATAAAATGTTATCAGTGAAACTGTATATGTAAATTGTGGTCGAATACTCAATTCCATGGCTGTGCGACCTATATCTCAAAAGCTGTAGAATTTCTCAAATTTTGGTTGCATGGGAGGTGACACGCCCCCTTGTCCAACGCCATACAAAGTTATCAGTAAAACTGCATGTGTAAATTGAGTTCGAATGCTGAATTCCGAGGCTTTGTTTGCTTTGTTTGATTGACTCAAAAGCTATTCGATATCGCAAATTTGGGTTGTATAAGAGGTGCCACGCCCCTTTGTCCAACTCCCATAAAATTTTATCAGTAAAACGCCACGTGTAAATTGTGGTCGAATTTCGAATTCCAATGATGTGCGGCTTATAACTCCAAAGCTATTCGATATCGCAAATTTGGGTTGTATGGGAGGTGCCACGCCCCCTTGTCCAACTCTCACAAAATTTTATCTGCGAAGCGGCACGTGTAAATTGTCGAATACCGAATTCCGAGGCTAAGCGGCTTATAACTCCAAAGATATTCGATATCGCAAATTTGGGTTGTATGGGAGGTGCCACGCCCACTGTTACTAGGAGGTTGAAATATACTTTACGATCTATTCTCATACCTACAAAATATACATACAAAATTTCATGAAAATCGGTCGAGCCGTTTCGAAGGAGTTCGATTACGTACCCCGTGACAGAAGAATTTTATATATTAGATTATTGCGATAATTTGAAACTTAAGATTTTCTTAGTACAGCACATTTTCTTGAAGCAAGGTCATGCCTCAGAACTAGAAAAAAACTATTGGAATTTCAGAAGGTTGGTCGAATTTCAGCCACAGGCGATACTATTTAATTATTTATTTATATATTTATTTATTTATTTATATATTATATTATATTATAACAGAAATAAACAAACGCAAAACATGAATAATATGAGCATTTATAAAAGCGATGCCCACGAAAATTGTTTGAAGAGTGCAAAAACAACAAAAACAACAACAAAAAGCAACAACATCAAAAATTTTTAAATCTGGATGCTATGACAAATTACCAATAACACGAGTGCTGGCAGAGTCCGCGACAGCGAATTTATGTATATGTACACTGTACAAATAATGAATCAAGTAATTCCAAATGTTTCAGTTTTTTGCTAGTCAGAATACATTCTTATTTACCCAGCTTTAACCGCATGGAGGTTTTCAGATATCCTTTTTATTTTTTTGTTTTATAGTTTTTAATTTTTTTGTTTGTTATTTTTTTAACTTTCTTTTTTAAGTTTTATTTTTTTTGTGAATTTTCTATTACTATACATTTTTTTATTTTTTATTCTTATAATAATTTTTATTGGCTTAAACCGTAATTTTTTTATATTTTTTATTATCTTACTGTTTTATTATTAACTAAACTGTTATATTATAAAGATTATAATCTTTTTAATCTTTTATTATCTATGAAAAAATAGGCAAACTCCTAGCTTTCCGCAAATTCTTTTCTTGCGATTTAACCCCCCCCCCCCCCCCCCCTATAAGAATAATTTAGATTGATACAATATAAAAAAGTACCAACCTGCAAATATTCAATAACATTTTCTCAATGTGTATTCGCACAACGGAAAATATAAAGAATACAACGCATTCTGTTATCGTCTACAATGCGAATGCCAAAAACAGTGCAAAACATCCGCAATCGATGGTGCCAAAGAACAAAAACAACGACATGCATACCCATAACAGCTATCGTTGGTTCGAAAGAACAAAAAAAATATTGAGAAGCGAGGCTGAAATTGCAAACTGAATTCGGCGAATTACAACAATTAAGAAAATATTGAAGTTGTTGTAAAAGAGTGGAAAGAGTAAGGCGCTAGGCATCGCTGATTTATAGCATAGTTAGAATGGTAAATTTGCAAGCAAAAAGGATCATAATTTCTAAACATTCTTGCTGGAATATTAAAATCGATCATTTCCAATAGTGCAGGGCAATCAATCAAACAAATATGGAAGGGTATTTTGTTTTTGTGTCATAACTTTTGCTACGGTCATGCTAGAAGCTCGATATTTTGTGTTTTTAGTGGTACTAGCATAAAAGACCTTCCTAAGATGGGTTGGAAACATGTAGAGTAAAAACAATGACAAACAATTCATTGAATATATACATATCGCTTTTTATTAGAAAACATGTGTGGTTAAATTATTTTTATAGCACTTCTTTATATACAACATTTCTAGTAAAAATCGTTTTAATAAAGATTGTCATCTGCCCTCTCTCTATAAGATCTTGTTTTACATCATTAGACCCCTTGACTCTAGACATGGCTGCATAAAGATTCCCATGACTAAATACGGACGCTTTTGTAAAAACTCCTAAAATTTTTGAGGGCAGTATTTGATGTAAAAGCACTGTAATAATGGCAAAAAATAATAACATTTTGAGCGATATGAGGTGTGGAGCAGAATGCTTGCCTTTTATGTATTGCGATATGCGTAGAACACAGCTACATCAATGACTCAGTCGTCAATGTCTTAAGTCGACTTAAGCTATTATTGCTTATCGACTCAGATATAAAGAAATAATTGATTATTGGATCCGAAATTATGCGAGTACAGTGCGCTTATTTTTTTAAGCTCCTATGTTTTAAAGTGAAAGCTATCCCGAAATCATTTAAAGCAAATCATTCAGAGAATATGACTTGGTTTGATATTGTTTAGATGACGTAGCAGAAATATGATAATTTTACTTAAGTTTATTTCATTTAAAAATGCACTGTTTTACTTTTGCTACTTATTTCATTAGAAGATTATTGCATACATTATTTGTTTCCATTGCATAGCATGTTTTTTGTTTTGTTGCCAGTCTCTTTTCCCTTAGCCTTTTTTAGTTTCGTAAAATAGTTAGTAGCTTTCTGTCGTTATTTTACTTGTTGTTGTATTATCGTTCATGTACCTATTAATATCCTCATCTATTGTTTTCATTCATTTCTTTACATGCCATTCCCCACGTCAATAATCACCTCATCACTACTAATTGTAAAAATAATAAATATCACAACATTTGAGAAATGAAAAGTAAAAAGCTGGAAGATTTGGCTTTTTGAAATTTGTAATAATTAAAATGTAATTATTTTTAAAGGCACATATTTTTTAAGCAAATGCAAAAAATCCCGAAGAGTATTGATAATAATTTCTTGTCATATCTTATCTTTTATAACTTAATTAAAAATTACATAGGGCCTTAACGATGTAATGTGTAAGACGAAAAACGTTATTGGCTTTGTTGGAGGATAATAGTGAGCACCAATGATTTTATATATATCTTCTTAAATGTCATGCACGTCAACCAATATTTCCTCCTTGTCCACAAAGACCGGCATTGTTCTTTCATAAAAACAGAACACATAAATATAAGTACGTTACTTATATTTTAATTAAATGGTTGCTACAATTTGTTGAAGAAACTTGTTGTTTATTTTATGTAATGAGCCATTTCACACTCTGTTAGTTCAAAGTATTATCGACACAAATCAGCAGTGAAGATGAAAAAATTCAGGTTAGACTTGATTGTCATTATTTAAACACAATGGTGGTGTTCTAGGTGGATCAAAACAGATAGCGCCAAAACACTCATCGTACCTGAAAACCTCTTTGTACAAATTTTTATGCCAATCATATGAGCGGTTAAGGTTTTTTGTCGGCTTTGTAAAATATGAATTTTTGCTCTAAATAAATAAAAAAACCGTCAAAATACTCATCGTTGGCTATGTTTGGGGCGTTCCGCACCAAATCGGTAACGGTCAACCCTCATGTCTCCGATTTTATTCAAATTTAGAGAGTTGGGTATCCCAAAGCTAGGACAAAATGTACATTTTTAACTTTTTTATCCATTTTTGTTTGATTTACAGCATAATCTATGCAAAAAAACAGGTTTATTGTTTTTGAATATTTACAAAACCAGTAAAAATTAAAAAAAAATGCATGTGTCGCTCTTATAATGCCTTCTTTCGGAAAAAAATAAATTCATAATTTTTTTTTTAAATTTTTGCCTTAAAAGTTTATAAAATTTTTTTGTTTTTACCAAATTAACTTTTTGAGAAAGGTAATTTTTAAAAATATAGCCCTAAGTCTTGCAAACATTTTGAATGTTGAACTTTTGTGCGCTCTCTCATATTACAGGAATAATGAGTGCTCCGTGCGAGTGATCTTATACATATCACAATGGACAAGTTTAATTGCGAGGTCTTGTCATTGGGAATCTTTTTTATTTTTTAAGATATGTTTATGTTTTGATTTCATTGAAAAGAAAATTAAATACTTACTTACTTACTTACTTAGTTGGCGCTACAACCGTATGTCGGTCTTGGTCTCATCTAAGAATTTGCGCCAGCCATTTCTGTCTTTCGCTTGCTGGCGCCAGTTGGAAATTCCAAGCTTCGTCAGGTTGTCCTCTAAGTGGTCTTTCCAACGAAGATGCAGTCGTCCTCTTATGCGTTGATCGCCGCTGGGTACCGAATAGAATGTTTTTTTCACTGGAGCATCGTCTTTCATGCGCTGAACATGACCAAGCCAGCGAAGCCGCTCGATTTTAATGCGCTTGACTATGTCGATGTCAGCGTACAGCTCATACAGTTCATCATTCCACCGTATTCGGTACTCGCCATTCACGCAGATTGGTCCGTAGATCTTACGAAGAATCTTTCTCTCGAATGCGCATAAAGTCTTTTCATCTGAACTGCTCAGCGTCCAGGTTTGTGATGCATAAAGTAGGACGGGCATGATGAGCGATTTATAGAGCGTGATTTTCGTTCGTCGAGAGAGGGCTCTGCATCTCAATTGCCTACTGAGCCCACAGTAACACCTGTTGGCAAGAGCTATTCTTCGTTTGATCTCAATGCTGATGTCGTTGGTTGAGTTTATGCTGGATCCTAGATAAACGAAGTCCTTCACAACCTCGAAGAAGGTATTGTCAACTGTAACGTGGGTTCCAAGACGCTGGGACTGTTTGTTTGTTAACACTAAGTATTTCGTCTTATCTGCCAGAACCACTGCCAGACCCATTCGACTTGACTCTTTTTCTAATCTAAAAAATGCTGCACTAACTTCGCGCGTATTATTGCCAATGATATCGATGTCATCAGCATACGCAATCAGCATAACACTCTTGTAGAAGCAGCTCGGATGATCTTTTGCATCATTAGGTTGAAAAAGTCGCACGATAAGGAATCACCTTGTCTGAAACCTCCTTTGGTAACAAATGGTGGGGAGAGGTCCTTCCCGATTTTAACTGCGCTGCTGGTGTTGCTCAGTGTCATCCTGCAAAGTCGTATTAGTTTTGCAGGAATACCAAATTCAGACATGGTGGAGTACAGGTGCTTCCTTATTGGGCTGTCGAAGGCGGCTTTGTAGTCGACAAAAAGATGGTGGGTGTCGACTTGTTTTTCTTGAGTCTTCTCCAAGATTTGTCGTAGCGTGAAAATCTGGTCGATGGTGGACTTTCCAGGTCTGAAGCCACACTGATAACGTCCGATCAGTTCGTTTACAATGGGCTTCAATCTTTCACATAAAACGCTCGACAGGACCTTATATGGGATATTAAGAAGGCTTATCCCACGGTAATTGGTACAGATAGTGGGATCGCCTTTCTTGTGGATTGGGCAGAGCACACTGAGATTCCAATCGTTCGGAATGCATTCTTGCGAC
Organism: Dichetophora obliterata; assembly: GCA_963920525.1. Classification (NCBI taxonomy): domain Eukaryota; kingdom Metazoa; phylum Arthropoda; class Insecta; order Diptera; family Sciomyzidae; genus Dichetophora; species Dichetophora obliterata. The sequence continues at coordinate 117,490,131 of OY986439.1, forward strand.
CATATTCTGCATAGAAGCTCGTGAATGAATTTAAATAGAGCTTCGCCTCCGTTCTTAAACAGCTCAGCAGGTAAGCCATCAGCTCCCGCGGCTTTGTTATTTTTATAGCTGTCAGAAATTCATCATAGTCGGACAGCGGAACTTCGACGCTGTTATCCGGAACATGACCTCTATTGGCGGGATTGTTGTCAGCGTCGCCATTTAGAAGCTTAGAAAAGTGTTCCCTCCATAACGTCAGTGTACTCTGGACATCTGTCACTAGATTCCCGTTTTCATGCTTGCGGGAAGAGGCCCCGGTTTTAAAACCATCGGCAAGGCGTCTTATTTTTTCGAAAAATTTTCGGGCCTCATTCCTGTCACCATACATCTCAATCTTCTCCTGCTCGCGCTTTTCTGCCTCTCTTTTTTTCCGCCTGAAAATACGAATACGTCTCTCTTCCCTCCTCTTTTCTTTGTATCGCTCCTTAGCAGCGCGCGTTACAACCGACTGCAGGGTGGCTTTGTAGGCGGCGTCTTTCTCTGCAGTGGCGTCGCGACACTCCTGATCGTACCACTGGTTTCGGCGAGGGCGGTGGTAGCCAATCACCTCTTCAGCAGCCGCACGCATGGAGTTGGAAATGTGTGTCCACTGCGCGCATATATCATCGATTGGAGGAGAGCTTTGAAGCAGGAGTGAGAGTCGAGAGGCGAAAGCATCGGCTGTCTGTTTCGATTGCAGCTTGTCGACGTCTAGCTTTCTCTGTGTAGGGTTGCGTGTATTCTTAGCTGCGCACAGACGTGTACGGATCTTGGCTGCAACAAGACAGTGATCCGAGTCAATGTTTGCACCACGGATCGTGCGTACATCCAATACACTGGAAGAGTGCCTTCCGTCGATCAAAACGTGATCAATTTGATTTTTGGTTTTTTGATCAGGGGACATCCAGGTGGCTTTATGAATATTGAGATGCTTGAATCTAGTGCTACTTACGACCATGTTTCGTGCTGTGGCGAAGTCAATCAGCCTCATTCCGTTATCGGAGGTGTTGTCGTGGAGGCTGAACTTTCCAACTGTTGAACCAAAAATATTTTCCTTGCCCACCTTAGCGTTGAAGTCACCAAGCACGATTTTTACGTCGTGACGGGGGCAGCGATCGTAAGCATTTTCAAGGCGCTCGTAGAAAATTTCCTTGATCTCATCGTCCTTGTCTTCTGTTCGCCAAACTAACGGTTGCCAGTTTTGACGTTGCCCAGGAAAAACCACGTGGAGGTTTGAGTTGACTTAAGGCTATTTCACAAAGATTATGCTGGCCTCGCCAGGTTGAGACAGTCAGACATGTTACATTGTAAAGGTTCGCCCCCAGATTCCCTTAGAAAGTTAAATAAATTACAAAATTGATGCTAAAACAAATTTGATTTCTTACGCGAAATTCTGAAAAAATTGCGCTCAAAATTTAAATTTAGTAGTTTCAACTGATTGATTTCATCTTCACACAAGCACAGCTCCGTAATAGAAAAGCGTGATGGGTTTGTTGATACAACGTTAGAAATGTCAATGCATTGCCTTTTAAATGAGCTCTTAAAATAAGTTTTTCGTGTGTAAGTTCTTCTGCTAAAAACAATAATATATTCATGCAATAACAATAGAGTTCAGCTACTACAGCTTTTTCACGCTTTCTCCGCAATAGATCATTTTAAGAACCAATCCAATATCATTGAAATAACTCAAAGATATCGATAAAAGTGGTCCAATAAAAAACCAAAAGGGAGAAAAATTTACCCACCATAATATGGGTTGGGCTCAGGGACAACACAAGACATAACAACTAACCATGCGTTTACATAGATCTAATCATACATTAGTTTTCAATCTACTTTTGAGTTGACCTTTCGACAAGTTAACATCAAACACGTTACAGTTGTTAACAAAGGTACTCATGCGATTTAATGGAGCAGTTAACATATAATTTGTTCTACTAAATGGTAAATAAATCAAGTTGTTAGAGTTTCTACTGCTTCTACGGTTAGTGTTAAAATTTATAAGAGAAAGAAGCTCTGGAGAGTCGAATACACCAATAATGAGTTGGTGTAAGTAGACGATATCAGCAGATTTTCTTCTCTCACTTAAAGATTGCATTTTTAATAATTTCAAACGATCCTCATATGGAGGAAGGTTAAATGTGTCAGTTCCACTCAAGCCTCTTAGAGCAAACCGAACAAAACGTTTTTGAATTCTTTCTATACGATCAACATGCACATTGTAATGTGGGGACCATACTTGACTTGCGTACTCCAAGTGAGGACGCACGATTGAATAATACAGAGTTGTGGTTGTTATTAAGCTATCAAACTCTTTGGCCCACCGTTTTATAAAACCAAGCATAGAAGACGCTTTTTTACAAATTGTATCAATATGCATGTTAAACGACAATTCAGAATCCATGCATATACCAAGGTCTTTGACGGTAGTTACACGACTTAAAGCAGTATCTTTAATTTTGTAATCAAAAATAAAATTGTTCCTTTTACGCGAAAAAGGTCATAGTTTGGCATTTATCTGGATTTAAAAACATGTTATTTTTAGAACACCAAACCTCAAAGGAGTTCAAGTCTGACTGGAGCAGGTCTGAATTGTCATTAGAATCAATTGTTCTGTATATTTTCATATCATCTGCATAAATAAGCAAATGGGAGTGTTTAATGACGTGGGTAACATCATTAATTGCCAAAATAAACAGAAGTGGGCCCAGGTGGCTTCCTTGAGGAACACCCGATTCTGCAACAAATTCAGAAGACAACACGCCTCGGAACCGTATTTGATAAGATCGCTCCATCAAATACGATTTGATCCAGTTTACAAAATATTGTGGAAATCCCATTAATTTAAGTTTAAATAAAATTAGATTATGTGGTAATTTATCAAAAGCTTTGCTAAAATCAGTGTAAATACAATCGACCTGGCTACCAGAATCAATAGATTTTAAGCAGAATGTAGTGAAATCAAGGAGATTAGACACAGTGGATCTGCCAGTAAGAAAACCATGCTGACGAGTTGTCATGACTTGCCCACAGTGAATTTTCACTCGATCGTACACTATTCGCTCAAAAAGTTTAGGAATCGAAGACAATTTAGCGATAGGCCTATAATTAGTGACGTCGTTCCTGCAACCTTTTTTGTAAATAGGACTGATATAAGATTTTTTCCAAAAAAGAGGAAAATTACTTTCATTAATTGATTTATTAAAAAGTAACGAGAGAGGCTGACACAAAACGGAGCCGTATTGTTTTAACACTGCGGCAGGAATTCCATCTGGTCCAGCGCTTAAATCCTCATCGATTGATTCAATATACTTAAAAATATCCTCTGAGGTAAAAGATATATGCCCCAAAGAAACTCTGGATGCGTTGTTCATATAATCAAAATACGCTAAATCAGGATTAAAAGAATCTGAACAGAATGATTCTTTAAAAAGATTGGCAAATAAGCCACAAATAATGGTGGAATTGTCAGTAAATCCATCCTGAAATTTGAAAAAAGAAGGAAATCCATCAGTCTTCTTCTTAACATTAATAAATCCCCAAAATTTTCTTGGATCAGACAAAATACTCAGCTTCATATTATCCAAATACTCATTATATAATGCAGCTGAGCAATTCTCAAATTCCAGAAACAAACGTTTGTATGTTTCTAGGTCATTTGAGTCAAAACTACAAACATATTTCTTCCATGCCCTATTCCTATTGTTGCGAAGAGTCTTTAAATCCTTTGTGTACCAAGGGTACGCAGAATTTTTCGCAAATTTGAGACTATATGGTACAGACTGAGAAAACATGGCAAAGAGCTCCGTATAGAAAAAATTTATTGAACTATTAAGATTATTATTATTTATGTATTCTGTAATTATATTTAATTTACTATAAAGTAAATGATTCAACCCCAAAAAGTCAGCTTTTTTGAAATTGAATTCATAAACTGTGTCAACAGAGCTTGAATTTACCATATTCTCCCTATCGGATTTATACCAAATACTCAAAGGTGGATGGTAATTATCAATAGTAGTCAAAGCATGAAGTGCCTTCTGAACAATGACATTGTTACTGTCTGTAGTTAAGACTAGGTCAAGCAGCCTTTCCAGACTATTATAAATACAACTAACTTGTTGTAAGTCAGAACATATATTGTCAACAAATATATGTTCTTGGCGTGTCTTCGAATAAGATGCACAAAAATGTGTTTCATCGTCAGAAGAATGCCATTTTAAGTCAGGCAAATTAAAATCACCCAACAATAAAATGTCGTCATTAACGTCAAGTAAATTTAATATAAATTCTATGCAATCCGCAAGGCTTGCATAGACCTCTACACTGCTCTTTGGAGGAACGTATGCATTAATAACATATACATTATATGAATCAGAGTCATGAAATACTAATTAACCCTGTTACTTCTAAGGGTGTGCAAATAGACCCTTCTCCCATTTAAGTTGAAGGTGAACACACACAAAACAATTGATGCCAATCAGCTCGGTCGAAGTCCTTTCAGAGATCAAGTTACTATTTATTTAGAAAAAATTAAAGCTGTTTCATCTAGGTTTTATTTTAAGGTAAAATCAAAATGAAATTTATTGAAAATGTTTTAATTTAAGTGCATACGTCAAATGCTAGGGATAACCGAAACTATATTACAACACAGTTAATTTATAAGAAAGTAAAGTTCCTATTTATTGAAAGTTCCAAATAAACCATTAAACGGAAGATATAGTTATTTCAAATAAAATGCAAAAAATTAGTTAACTTTAGAAAAAGAACGAGCTAGTTGCGAAGTTTATAGTTTACAGTCTGACTTAAGTTCGAACAGTGTAAGCTCTTATTGCCATGCAATCTTTCATCATCCTTCTGCAACTTCTGCAAAATCTGCAAGAACTGCATATCGATAAATAAAATAAAGGAAACAATTATGGCGGCGTTGACATATTTGTCATTTCTCCCATAAGAAATGGCATAAAAAATGTATTATTTAGCAATAAAATGTTCCGAACTTCATGATTTTCTGTCTCAATATCAGTAGCGAAGTCTATAGATTAAAAATATGAAAATATACAGCTTATTTATCGTATCCAGAGGAGTTATAGAGTTAAAAATACTTACAGTTGGCCAAGCAATATAAGTGCTTGTTATAAAAAACATAATTTATAGTTCTGCTCGAAGTTCATTGCACTTACCAAAAACAATATTACAAATTAAGGACGAGATATGTTAGTCTTTGTATTAATAAGCAAATTTTTATAGCGAATTAAAACTAATTGAAATTTTTTCAACTTACTACAGGATTATAAAACACCTCTGGAAGAGAGCAGCCCGCCTGTTTTGAGCGCCAACAAGATATCCACCCTGTTTCATCGTCTGCCCGACATCCTACAATCGCACAAACTTTTTCGCATAGCGTTGTCTGAATGCGTTCGCAACTGGGATCGGGATGAGAAGCTCGGTGACTGTTTTGTCAGCGCCTTCAGCAAACCACGCACACTTGAAATCTATTCGGGCTTCATCAACAACTTCTCCGCAGCCATGGAACTCGCCAAAATGGAGGAGAAACGGAAATCAGCGCTAGCGGACTTCTTCAAAGTCAAACAGATCAGCGCACACGATCGTCTCTCCTTTTTTGGACTGATGGTTAAGCCGGTGCAGCGTTTCCCTCAATTCATACTCTTCTTGCAAGATCTGCTTAAGTATACACCGCAGGGACATCACGATCGCATGTCGCTGCAGCTGGCTCTTACACAACTGGAGTTGTTGGCTGAAATGTTGAACGAACGCAAACGCGAAGCCGAGCAATATCAGGGCTTCAAAGAAATGCTAGGTCATATAAGTGGCACATTCAATACTCGTTCCTTGACCTCGAACGATGGCAATCGGCCACGTTATCTACTACGTGAAGATAACGTGACGCACATGGAATTCAATCAGGCTGGATTTATAGTCAAATCGAAGCAGAGACGCTTGTTGTTGCTCAACGACAAAGTGATTTGTGTATCGGTTGCACCGAAGCAATCACATGATTTTGGTGCCACCGAAAAGTTATCATTTAAGTGGATGTACCCGGTGACCGATGTGGAAATTGTGGATAATAGCACTTCGGCTACTTTGTCGCGCATATTGACAGCAGGTGAGTTAGTTGAGGTGTTGTGGCAACGCCGTAGATAGGTATTTGATAAGGGGAGGCAATGATGATTTTTCAAAATTTCTTAACTGATTTCAACGATTAAAGTGAAAATAGATAAAGAGATTTTATTTATTTTAGTAAAAATTTTTTTTAATAAAAAACTTTCAAGTTTGCATATTTAATCAAACACATATTTTTATTTTTTGCAATGTTGGCTAACATTAGTCGTCTATACCCAGCAAACATTTTATGAGCCCTCATAAAATAAGACTCTAAAATGCGTCATTTATGTGAGGGTTTTATGAGTGTTCATAAAAATGAGTCGTAAAAGAATCCTTTTTATGCGTGTTTTACAAGTGTTCACAAAAAGGACTCATAAAAGAGTCCTTTTAATTCGTGTGTTCATTATGAGTGTTCATAAAATGGACTCATAAAAGAATTCTTTTTATGCGTGTTTAATGAGCATTCATAAAAAAATTCATAAAACAATCCTTTTTATGCGTGTTTTATGAGTGTTCATAAAAAGGACTAATAAAAGATTCTTTTTTATGCGTGTTTTATGAGTGTTGATAGAAAGGATTTGTAAAAGAATCCTTTTTATGCATGCTTTATGAGTGTTCATAAAATGGAGTCCTAAAAGAATATGACTCTTTTATGAGTCCTTTTTATGAATACTCATAAAACACGCATAAAAATAATTCTTTTATGAGTAAATTTTAGCAAACTAAAATCGAATCTGAGTCCAATGTGTTACGAAAAAGTTTTCTATTTGCCTTTAAATTGTAATTCGTGAAGTCCCTGTGATTCCTGTGAATGCAATTTCTGTATAAATAAGGTGTTGTGAGTACACTGTGAGTTTAAACGTCGAAGTGCGTGGAAGTGATTTAATGTATTACTATTAATATAAAGATAATCAATAATAATAAATCAAGTAACTTATTATAAGTTCTTCACTGTCTTGAATAATAATGTCAAAAAAACAGTGTAAGAAAGAGTCTTTGGACATAATTAACTTTTTAAAAAATTCGTTTAGAGGTGAAGTTGAGAGAAAATTGTAAAGAATATGAGAAAGCAAATGAATAAGTTTTAACTAATCGAACTACAGATAATAATTTTCTGGCAACCATGGAGTTTTACTGCTTTATTCTTACTTACTTTATTCTTACTGCTTTAAAATCAAATAACAGACTTGAGTAATAACTACGTACCGAATGAAATAATTTTGGCCGGCTATATCGGTCAAATATCTCAATGTGCGCTGTTAAACTGATTTTCTCAGAAATGAGACCTAGTTAGATTGATTTTTCGCCCCTGTAAGCCTCTATATTGAAAATTTCATCGAAATCGCTTGGGCCGTTTCTAGAACTCATTAACAAACAAACAAACAAACAAATATTTCTCGTTTAATAGTATAAGATTTACCGTATAAAATAATTTTTGCTACGTAAAGCGGTCAAATACCCCAATGAGCGCTGCTAAACGATTTTTTTTTACAATGTCAAATAGTGTTGAAATATGTCCCAATGGTCGTGCAGGGTCCGAATCAAATAACAAACTTGAAAATAAACTATTTTCCGAATAAAATTATTTTGGCTGCGTAGAATGCCCCAAGGTTCACTATTACACGAATTTTTTTTGCAGTGTTTATTACACAACTTATAATACAAAATACAGGCAACCCTATTATACAAAAATTACATAATTTTGAAATTCTGACTACGGGTTCGGATTGAGCGACCCATTTTTAACTAGTGTTAAACTAGCGCAAGCACCGAATTCGTAAAAATTAAAAAATTAAGTGGCAACCCTATTTACCATATTGAATTTTAAAATTCTGACTTCAGATTCGAAACCAACGTCCCCCTAACACTGTTTTAACCAACAAGCTGTTTAAAACTCTTAAAAATACATTTTACTTGGTGGCAATACTGTGGTAAAAGTTTAGGTGGCTATCCTAACCTCCATCTTAAATTTTAAAACTGTGACATAAGATCCGTTTTTAGAATTTCAAAATTACAAGAATTCGCAAAAATACAAAAAAATTCAGGTGGCATCAATTCCGAAATCAGCTAACCCTAAAACTGCCAACCACGGAGTCTACAGAACCCTTAAATGTCCTAATACGCTAAAGCTTTTCCTACACAAGCTCATTGAAGTTTTTATATACTTGCTTTAATTGGATACTTGCCTTCAATTTCAAGCTTTTCAAGCTTTTTGACGAACTTCGTGCCGTTCGCTTGTAAGCTGGCATACTTGCTTATTTATATTCAAGTTCATTTTATACTTGATTGAAAATTATCAAGCTCAAGCCAGCTTGAACTTGTATTTTAAGCAAGTACTTGAAATAGACTTCAAATAGGCTTGTGCAGTTCTCTGATATAAATCGAAACGAACTCAATAATAAAGAATGTATAAATTTATACGAGAGAAAAACCAATTCATTCTGAAATATTAAAAATCAATATTTGCCCTAAATAAGACTAATTTTTCGAATGAAAATCAGAAAGAGCGTGCCACCATGGACGGCATGAAAAAGAAAGAATTACAAAGAGAACTATTCCAGCAGGGCCCACTAATAAGGATTCTAGAAAAGATCTTCTTTGTAAATTGCATCATGAAAAAGACAGATTTATGCAATAATTCAATTACAAAAAGAATGATTACGATTCAGTAATCGCAATTATAATTCTGTAATTGTAATAAAAAAATTTTGATTACGACTGCAGTAATTGTAATTGAATTTTTTTAATAATTACGATTACTGTAATTGTAATTAAAAATATTTCGATTATGATAACAGCAATCGTAATCTTTATTTTTTAAGATTACGATTATAATTTGTAATTGAAAATGTAATTTATATGTTATCAATTACGAAAGTAATTACGTCAAATTGCGAAAGTAATTGATTACATTCCACCTCTGGTTGAGAGTTGCTTTCTTTTGAAGGGGTGAATACGAGTTAATGGAGTTTGTTTCAATAACTTTATTTTGGCACCAATTTGATTATGATTCATAAATCAGGTGTATATATTAATGCTTAACAAAAACTTTAAGCAGCTATAAAAACTAAACTAAAGAAAATTTCAAAATTGCATAAATGCCGGTTGTTTAAACTCTATGCTTAAACTTATTAAATATGATTTAATTTATTTTTAATAATTCGTTTTAATATTTTATAGCAATTAAAAACGAAAAAATTTACCAAAAACAATATCAGCTTATTTCAACTATATACAAATTTCAACTATTAAATTAAATTATAGGCAAAAAAAAATTTGTATATATGGTATGACCAGCCCTCTGGTCTTAAACAAATTAGAGCCTCTTTGACATAAGTTTGACTGACCAGCTTTTAAGTCATGTTCGGCGTAATTTTGACCCTTTCCTCAACCAATGCTGTTTTCATATCGAATTTGTTGAATATTTTACTTTTTCGGATCTTTGCTTTCAAAACCGCACACAAATTTTCAAGCACTTTCATGTCTAGCGCACATTTGGTGGTTGCCTAACATGCGTACAGCTTCAAATCAGCCATGTCTATGCTATACCCGACTAATGTTTTGGGTCACTCTCTTCAAAAAAGCTTAAGGCATCACGAATGCTCAGATTTTCCATACTTACAAATAAATTTGTATTAAAAATTTCAAGATAATTCGACTTGTCCATTGCCGTCTCTATAAACTGCAAGTTCTCAATGCCGGAAGTCGATATAATGGCCCAGACTTTAACGCTGACACAGCTGAGTTTGACTGTAGCCTTCATATGTATCCTTAAATTTTTACTTGCAGCTTTGTTTTTGGCTTACCGCACACCACACATTCGAGGTATCATCTGAGAAAAAAAAAATTGAATTTGAATTCATCATCCAATATGACGGCATTTCAAAAGCTACAATTCTAATTCAAGTGCTTTTTGGCAAATTTTAAATGACACATCTTAGTTTTTGTTTTTATAAAAGACTTCTTGCGGTCTATTCACCCATTAAAGTCGTGCTCTCGTTTTTTTAAAAAAAATGTACATTCCAAAAAAAAAACTGTATTTTCAGCAAAAAAAACTGTAGCCTTAAAAGCAAACAAGTTTAATTTTATTGGTATTTATTTATTAATTAAAATGAAAATAATAAAAAACAACATACATAAAACAAATAACATAAGCAGCTAAAAAAAAATTAAATAGCATTTTTGTACTTTTGATAGATCATATTTTATTTGGAATTTGATTTCATTAATTTTCGTAAATTGACTTGTCAATTTTTTTGTACATTTGGTTTGATTTATAAAATTGAATACAATTTGAAGCATTCTTTTTTTAAGAGATCTTTATTTCTTAGAATACCACAAAGTGTGGGATTTTTCTAGCCTGTTTCTAAGTTTTGTTTAATTAACATTAATTATTTTAAATTTTTTTTCTACATTTGCAGTGGATATTGGAATGCATAAAGCAGCAGAACCCATTTTTTCCAAAAGAGGAAATGCTTCACTACCTACCTTTAAGCTAGATTCCCAAAATTCAATATTACTGTCAGCTTTTAAATTTAGATCGCTAAAATTCCTCCGATTGTAGTAATTTATGTGTTGACATCAATGCTATATATATTTTACTACTTAAATAAATATCTTTTTGAATCTTAACCTTCATCGGTCCCTTATTTCTAGAAACGAATAGGTCCTTGTGTGTAAATTTTACACAATTTTTTTAAGGAGCAATATTATCATCGATAATTGAAATGCATGCAATCTTCTCGTTAAAAGTAATTAATTATTCATTATTTTATTCAATTACAAAAAAAAATATTTTCAAATCGATTAATCGAGTATAAAATCTATATGCATAAAAGTGGCTGCATGTATGTGTATCACGTATACACTCAAAAACCGCTAAACCGATCTTTTGAAATTTTCAGGGAAATTGAAACACCATCTTGAGAGTGCTCCTGGTGAGTGAGAGCTTGGTGTCGATTGGACAAGGGGGCGTGGTACCTCCCATACAACCCAAATTTATGCTATCGCCCACAAACCATAAAAAATGCTATATATCGGACGGTTTTGAATGCAAGAAAATAAAATTTTATTTAAATGGTTACTATCGGCAACTGTACTAAAAATGGGCGTGATCGCACTTTATCTGCACCTACTTTTTCGAAATCATGCCAATTCCTGAGTTTTACAAATTTTGATAGTGAACTATATATATAAATGTTGCCACGCCCACTTTTACCGCCATAAAATTAATGGAACTTCTCTATACAATATGATTTTAATCGAATAAAATTTGGTAGTTCAGTTCATATGTTTACTATGGTCGCAATATATCTAAGCCCATTTTTTCGAAATCATGCTAATTCCTAAAATGTTCACGTTTTGATAGTGAAAATTGGTATGAAGGTGCAATGGGACCAAGTAGCGATCACTGTATGTATATAAATGTTGCCACGCCTACTTTTTCCGCCCTTATATCTTTATAAAAAAATTTATATATGTATGTGTGTATATCACGTAAAGACTCCGAAACCACTGAACCAATTTTCATGAAATTTTCAGGGAAACGGTAGCAAAGTCTTGAAAATGTTCTTGGGAAGTCTGGTGCTGAATGTAAAAACAGGCGTGGCACCTCAAATACACCCCAAAATTTTCGATATCGAATAGCTTTGGAATAATAGGTAGCACAGCATCGGAAATCGGTATGCGACCACAATTTACACGTGCCGTTCCATTCATAACATATAATGGGCGTCGGACAAGGAGGAGTCGGGTTTCAGCTATTTAAAAAAAATGAAAAATTAGGAAAATATCGAAAAAAACTAACAATAAAGCAGAAGAACAGTGACATAGGCGCGCCTAGATTATGGTGTGTAAATTTTACACACTAGATCCTATTAGGGAAATTTTTTCTGCAGAGTAGCAGCGACACCTAGCGTGAAAAAACCTCGAAAACATAAATTTTACATACGATTTTTACATTGAGTCAAAATCCTAGCTCGATTTGATAAACTTATTGTAAAGAAATATCAGCTTGAAGTAGAAAAGTGTGTAAAATCTACACAAAGAACCGATTAAGGTTAAGATTGCCAATATTGTTAATATACATTTTTTAACTTCAATTACGTTAACAAACTCATTTTCCAGTTTTTTGAAAAACCACATGTAAAAAAATAAATGACAACCAAATTGACGTGTTGAAGCAAATTCAATTTTCAGCCTTCATTGTTATTGCAGGGATGGTATAATTGCAATGATGGAAAATAATTGTAGGGGTGCAATGTAGTCACAGGGCTTTTATTATTAAAATTTTTTAATTATCAAAAATAAGAAATAAAAAACCAAAAACATTTCAATTTATAATTTCACATCTGAAACTTGAAAAAAAATTGTAATTTGCACTACAAGTAATTGAAAAAAACTGTAAGTTACAGTTAAAACTGTAAATATGACAACGCTGGTGGTATGACTTTCAATACTCTGCTTTCACTTCACTGACCACTTTTAGAGCAGTTTTGGCTTTTCCCAGATTTTTCGTGCAATATTGCACTCTACTGTTGGAATAAAAATTTTGTTAGGATCATTTCTTCCGTATCGTACGTTCCATTATCGCGGACAAATCGTTAAATGATGCTCTGGACTGTGGTCCAACCATCTTACAAATTTTTTAGCGCGAATGGCCATTTTAACAGTGACTGAGAATAAGTTTCCGCTACTTAATTGTAGTTCGTAGTTCCATTTTGAAAATCAAATTTTCCTCAAGACCTACTCACAAAACTCACTAAAAAGTTTACTTGAACACATTGCAAAAATAATAACTAATGCGAGCCATACACAATACAATCCAATTGTCAACTGAGTCGGTTGTTGCTCAAATCAAAGCGGGTAGGGCTTTGTCAATTGACCAGTTTGGCAGTTGGTTGATGAAAATCAAAAGATTTTGATTTTTTCAAGTTTCCTGGAAAGTCTTTGAATTCGATTGTGCTTTGTATGGTCAAATCGTTTGATTAGCTGTCAACATACACATTTTTAGCTGTCGATTGTGAAGAAATTTTTACAATTGTTTCTAGGCTATCATTAGGGCAACCAAAAGTATGCAAAAGCATGTTTTTTTTGTATTACATGATATCGCGAAATAGGTTGAATATGAATACGATAAAAACAAAGTATTTGAGCTATATTTGTTAGCACATATTTTTGCATATTTTGTAATAATACATATTTTCCCATATTTCGCTATAAATGCATTTTTTTCGATCTAAACGATTTTTTTAAAATTTCAAATTGATTTCAAAATAAAATAAAAAATCAAGTCACCATTAAATTTTGCGCTTCCCTACACTGATTGAAATTTGAAAATAAAAATCTGCAATGAGGTGTCACAATTGATATTTTTGTGCTTCTTTTTACTTTGTACGACTTATAAAGATAAAAACATATTCTTTAAGAACATATGATCGCAGAGTTATTAACACTTGTCCAAAACGCCTGCACATTTGTTTGATTAGAAGGACTTGATGTTTGCAAATTTACGTAAAAGTAAGATATATATATTTATGGAAATTATGAAATCAAACATTTGTTATACTCATAAAAACATATTTTTCTTCATATAATTCCAAAGGAAAAAGAAAAGCCATTTTCTTAGTTGACAAAGTATGTTTCTGAGTTTCCAGTCCATAGAAATGATGGAAGCATATTGTATTGCAAGCTTTGTAACAAAACAGTGAATGCAGACTGCAGGCCCAGTCTGATGCAGCATTTGCAAAGCGACGGGAATAAAGAAAAATCCATCTAGCATTCAATCTTACCATTTCAATCACAACAATTTTTAACAGGATGTGCATAGAACAGAATATACAAAATAAGAAATGACCACCACAAATCGTTTTTTAAGAAATATATTGATATAAACTTTGCATCAGAAACCACTTTGAGATCAATAGTTGGCAGTTTATATAAACTTAAAATGAATAAAATCAAAAGAGCTATAAAAATCCAATATCTTTGGATTTAAATGGATGAAACTACAGATGCTTCAGGTCGATACGTGGCAAATGTGGTAACAGGTGTGTTATCTGACGATAAGTAAGTCGCAAGACAAAAGTTTATGATTAACTCTATAAGATTGCATCAATAAGATATTAAGATAAAGTAAACCACTCCTCAATAGCTCGATTATTTGCGGATTCAGTTGATATTTTCGGCCCATAATTAAACAAAAAGACACTACTTGTTTTCATCACTGCTGCTGCACCGTACATGGTAAAAGCTTTTTACCCAAAAAGAACTCACGTGATGTGTTTGGTACATGCATTGCATAGGGTTTGTGAGGAAATTCGCAGTTGTTTCCCAAATTGTGACCGACGTAGCAAGCAGCAAAATATCTTTCTTGAAAGCACCCTCACGGTTGGAAATTTTTAGAGAGATAGAACCAGAACTATCTTTGCTGCCACAACCAGTCACTATGCAGAAAACTAAAAAAATATAACGTATTGCCAATATGTTGGATGCAGAAGATTCACAGTCTGTGAAAGTAATGCAAGAATTATTCAAAGAACAAAATATTGCGTTTGAAACATAATTATATAAAATCCAACTTTTCTAGCTTAACTGAGGCCATCAAGTGACTTCTTCAAGCATATAGTTTAGGTCTGGTAAATCAAATAAAAATAGACCAAGAAGCAAAGAAGCTATTGATAAATGTAACTGTGTTTCTGACAAGAGAAAAGTTTGATAATATTTTAAGAAAAAAAATCATGGTTTTAATATCTTAAAAAAAATTGCTAGTCAATTTACTGACTAAAACTAAAAAACAAACTGTTCCTATTGAAACGTACAGAAATAGAGAGAAGTTTTTCAATGTGCAATGCTGCTTATCGTGCAAATAGGCGTAGTTTTGTATTACAAAACCTATTACAAATATGTATTGTTTATTGTAACAGCATAATTTGGTGCTTTTAGCTTTTAATTTTTAAAAATTAATTGTTTTTATTACTATTATATTTTAATTATTTGTTCTGTTCTTATGTCTGTTTTTTACCGTGAAGCATGAAAAATTAAAGCTTTAAGAGAATATTTTATTGTTTTTAAGCACTTTAAGAGCATATTTTAAAAGCAAGTTTTGCTGTTTTTAGGGATTATTTTAAGCGCTTAAAAAAATTGTTAGCGCATATTTTTGGTTGCCCTGCCAATCATATACAGTGGGTGGCCAAATTAATAGCAACACCTGTAGAAGTATATTTAAAGCTGCATGAATTATATACAAGTTGCCCCAGATATAGCATTAATTCTCTCGGGTAGTGATTCTCCTTGATTAGGTGAGTAAGAAAATGCAAGGATGAGGGTGACCCCCTCCCCCTTTAGGAGCTAGAGAGAAAAACTTAAAAATAGGTGTCATTACATTTTACTCCATAGTTAATTTCAAGTTCTCTGATCATTGCAGTGTTTTCCAAGCTGAAATCGCTGCTATACATGAAGCGTTAGCTAGGCTCCAGGTAAATGATTTGCATACTATTTTATAGTCAAGCCACTTTGAAAGGCCTAGAAACTGTTGAAATAACATCTAAAACAGTTCTGCGATTTGGGTTTTAGGAATTTTGGAGCTGATTCTCTAAATATAATTCTTTTTTAAAGAAAAACAATAATTTGTCATATTACTTGTACATGCATCGCTCCCGTAAAGGTCGTTGTTAGGGTTGATCTGAGGTTCTAATAAATAATAATAAATCATAATAACTCTTTTTTTATTACTATGGACAAAATGTACTATATCTTCTATATTCTCATATGGCAAATTGAATTTTTCTTTATGCCAATTCAAATACGAGGAGATGATGTTAAAAAGGTCTTTCAATTAGCACTTTTTCTTCAAGGTTTCCCATAGCTTCCATATTTATCTAATAAGGAAGTATTAAATCTTTTTCCTATGTCGCTGGCAAGGAGAAATGTAAACCAATTCCGTTGGTAACGCTTATCACCTAAGCCATTTATTATATCCGCAACGGGAAATGAATCGCAAACCCTTCCACAACAACAGTAACAACAATTATGATTTTGCCAAATTGCATAAAACAACAAATTAGCATTTAATGTAATCCTTTACCGCAACCTCCGTTTTTCCCTTCACTCTAACGAATTGCCAGTGCCACAGTTTATTGGCACGAAAATCAAACGATAACAAATATAATTCAAACGCTTTCCATTCAGCTTTGCAAAGTAAAATTAACGAACGCAAGACGTCGTTTCCAACAACAACAATTACAATAGCAATGCAGCCCCAGTAACAATAGTTCATTGTAAGCTGCGCTAGGAATCTAAGTGCGCATGCGCAGCCGTAACCCATGCGAACTACTAAAGAAAGTCATATTTAAATGCACGCAATTCATTAGAAAGACGAAAAACAAAAACAGCGAATGCAAAAAATGCACTCAGTCATTCAACAAGTCATTGGCATCGAAATGTGATGCCTTTATTGATGTTGTTGAAGAACTTGTCGATTGTGGCGGGGGTAGAGAATTACACTCGCCGTATTAATGTGACCGCAATCTGCTTGAGTGATCTTGATAACATGATTTTTGCCAATGTTTTCAATGAAAAACAACTACTTTCAACACTGTAGAAAATCCACTAAGTTTTCGTTGCATTCTGTGCTTTGGAGTTTAACTTTGATAACGTTGTAGCTAATTTAATTTCCCAAACTAATGAAATTTTTTTTTCTCTCTTTCAACAGGTTTGAATCGTGGTGGTAGCCTTAAATCGAACAGCAGCACCACTGGCAACACTTTGCAATCTCAAACCTCTTTCACCGCAGCCACTCTCGACATCTCACCCGCTGCCCAACTAGCAAATGGCGCCGACAATATCTGCAACGAGATGAGCACGCTCATGTACGACTACGAAGTCATCTCACGCATTAACGATCTAGTGGGCAGTCTTAAAGGTTCCTACAAGGAGCTCAACTCAAATATTACGCGAAATCTTCTCAATACTATTCAGGGTTCGATACAACGCAAGGATGAAGAGATGGCCTGGGTTGATTCGTGTTGCCTGCAACTGATTGCGCGTAATAAATCCGGAAAAGAGGAGACCTTCACATTCCAGACCCAAAATCCGAATGTTAAAAAGGAGTGGATAACAGAATTGCGTTTGGCGCAACTGGCTCTCGATCCGAATAATTCGCCCGCATGGGAAGCTTCGTCGATGGAGCCATCATCGGCGGCCCTCGGCTATGAGCAACAGCAGCAGCAACAACAGTTGCAGCAGAAACAATCATCGACTAAAATGCCATTATTTGTCAAGGCGATGCCAGTTTACAAGTCACAGCATCAAACGGAGGTAAGTAAATACGATAGATAGGGTTGTAGTCTTGAGGGTATGATTTATTACAACACAGTTGGTCTGTTTCCGTACTAGAAAGTAGTATCTTGCAAGCTGCTATAACGTGTTTGCGTACTTTTTCTAGCTCAAAAACGAGAGTAAGAACAAGCATATAACCGCTCTCTCTTGCTCGAAAGTGTGCTGGAAGATTGTCTTCCAGCACTAAGCAGTGAACACATAGCTCACGACAGGCGACGAGCGCCAAATGTCACTTTTAAATTACATGTAATTCTTATGGTGAGAATACTTGGAGACTTTTACGACGACATTGTCGCGCGGCATCGAATGCCGTTGTTGCCAGCTTCAATTTAATTCTAATTTGACACGCGACAAAAGGAAATTTCTTCCATTGTATACATTTGTCATTGTTCCGTGCTACAAATGTTACGAATTGAATTTATAGAATTACGTACATATATTAAATGAGCATAAATCCACAAAAATAATTGGTTGCAAATATCAAATGTTAAAAATATTTGCTGCTGAAGTTTCTTGCTGTCGCGTTTATTAAAATCAAGCTACTTAACATATCTCTACAACGACAGAATGGAGACATGTCGCTCGTCGCTTGTTGTGCTGAATGTGTTCGGGACTGTAGGTCTGTTTCCGTACTCGATTCAAGTAACTTTAAGTTGCCTGAAAGAGTTATTTTACAAATTTTTGAAGCTCGAGAGAGAAGAGTAACATGCAAAATGTCACTCTCTATTTTATTATAATTACTTGAAGTTAGTACGGAGACAGACCTATTATAAGATCAAGCATCAAGAAGAATTAACATCAAGAAGAACAAGCAAATGACAATTTAACATTGTTGTTTGCTTATGTTGTGTGGTGAATTGGGAGTTAAATTGCATAGTCAAAGCTCAGTCAAAAAATATCAGATGCATATAATAAAACAATTATAAAAAATTTAAAAAGCTTAGATTATTATACAGTGATTTACAACGAAAGTCGGGCAGGTATTTCCTAGCACTTTCGCATTGGCTTCAGATATGAAAATGTATGAAGAAAATTGGAATATACAGGGTCCGCCATCTAACTTTTTTTTTCAACTAGTGCTTATTTCGTGAATGGTAACACTTAGCTCATGTCTGATTTGACAGATAATTAGTTTTATCCTTCCGCTAAACGAATATGGTTGTGTATACGCTTGAACAACGCTGGGAAATATTGCGACATTACTTTGAAAATCATGGTTATGTTGCAGAATGTGTGCGAAAATTGCGTACGGATTTTGGAAGAAGAGAAGCACCTTCAGCTCCGTATGTTCGTTATCTTGTGAAAAAAGTGAAAGAAACTGGCATCCTCATCGATAAACCAAAGCGTGAAAAGCCAAAAGCAGTGCGTACACCCGAGAATATTGCTGCTGTGGCAGAAAGTGTGCGTGAAGCGCCAGCAACATCAATTCACCGTCGTTCTCAACAATTGAACATTTCGGAGACATCATTGAGACGAATTTTGCACAAAGACCTTGGTATGACACCATACAAAGTCCAATTGGTTCAGAAGTTGAAGCCAACTGACCATCCAATGTGTTTCCGCTTCGCTAAGTGGGCCTGCGAACGACTGACAGAAGATGCCGATTTTGCCAAAAAAATCATCTTTTCAGATGAAGCTCATTTTGATCTTGGCGGGTATGTAAACAAGCAAAATTGTCACATTTGGGACACAAAAAACCCGCACGCATACATTGAAAAGCCGCTGCACCCGAAACGAGTCTCTGTTTGGTGTGGATTTTGGTCCAGAGGCATAATTGGGCAATTTTTCTTCGAAAATGAGCAAGGAGTGGCCGTTACAGTCAATGGCGATCGTTATCGGGCCATGTTGAACGAATTTTTGTTCACAAAAATTGAAGAGGAGGATATTGGCAACATTTGATTTTAACAGGACGGCGCTACGTGCCACACAGCCGAAGCTACACTCGATGTTTTGCGCTTTGTTTTTGAAGATCGCATTATCAGCCGCAGAGCTGATGTCGTTTGGCCACCTCGGAGCTGCGATTTGACACCGTTGGACTATTATTTGTGGGGTGTCCTCAAAGATAATTGTTACGCCGACAAGCCAGAGACAATTGACGCTTTAAAGGACAATATTCGTGAAGCCCATTGGTGAAATACAGCTGCACACAATCGATAATGTACTTAAAAATTGGACCGATCGTGTAGGCTAATGCATGGCCAGCCGAGGTAGCCATTTGAATGGAATTATTGTTCATTATTAACCGGAAGGATTGTACTTTCAAATAAAAAAGAAATTTGAGAAAATATCCAGTAGTTTTTTTTATAGAATTTTCAAAAAAAAAAAAAAGTTATTTGGCGGACCCTTTATATATTTTTTTTTCAAAGCTTTTTTTGTGAACAAAATTAAACAAAAACATAACTAAAAAATTAGAATATAACGGTGAAAAAAATTTAAATCGAAACAAACCTATAAACAGAGCTGGCTTGTAATGAGTCCTTTTTTATTTAATTCCACCTCAATTCCAATTCCTTGGAATAAGGAATTGGTAATTGTACATCTCAATTCCTCAGGAATGTAATTGTAATAAATCGTCAATTCCGTTACAGGAATTGTAATTGGTAATTGAAAACCTCAATTCCTCGGAATGGAATTGGAAAAAATTGTCAATTCCATTGCAGGAATTGTAATAGGTAATTTACCATTTCAATTCCTCAGGGATGGAATTGAAAAAATTGTATATTATATTACGGGAATTATAAGTGGTAATTGAACACCTCAGTTCCTTAGGAATAGCATTGGAAAACAACGCTTTGTTAGTAGATTATTGAAATTTTGTACACGGATGCGAAAAGTGTATACCAAACACCTTGCAAAAAGTCGGCGGGATTGAACCTGGTAGCATAGCAGCTATATATTTTGTTCTAACTCAAAATGTCGTATTAAATTAAAAAATTTGTATCTTCGATAATACATTTATTTGTAAATATTTCATTAATCGAATAACAGTGGGAGTCAAATAAAGTTTTCTAATACATATTGAAGTAGTTTTGAGTTAATGCAAAAGTAATTGAAATTTTAACTTCAAATTACAATTTCTGTAATAGAATTGACGATTTTTTCCAATTCCATTCCAAGGAATTGAGGTGTTCCATTGCCGATTACAATTCCTGTAATGGAATTGACCATTTCTTTCCAATTCCTTTCCAAGGAATTGAGGTTTTCAATTACCAATTCCTGTAATGGAATTAACGATTTTTTTCAGTTACATTCCTGAGAAATTGAGAAGACCAATTCCTAATTCCAAAGAATTGGAATTGAGTTGGAATAAGTACTTTTTGACCCAGCTCTGTCTATAAAAACGAGCTCACATCGAAAGTCCGGCAAGAAAAGAAAAAATGCAAATAGTGGTCCTTAAACCGCTTATTCCTGCTTAAAACTTTTTACTGGTGTTGAAATAACTTTAATCAAACGCAAAACTTAAAAAAATAAAAATTTCTCAGTAAGTGAATCAATCAGTACTGACAGAAAGGCTGCTCGTAATAGATCATTATTTGAAAGGAAAACCCGAGCGACAAATTTCACAAATCGTCTTAAGAAGTAAATCACCAGTGCACGATATAATCAGGCGTTTTATACAAGATAAGATAATATGCAATAAGGAACGTACAGCTAAAAATAAACTTGGCTCCAAAGATGAAAGGAATGTTTTAAGAGAAATAATAAAAGACCGATTTTTATCTGCACAAAAACTGCACTTTTTATCTGTTTAAACTCAATTTGAAAAAGAGTGTACACTCAGAAACGATTTCAAGAGTTTTGAGAAAAAATTGTTTAAATTGAGGAGTAGCACGAAAAAATCACTGTATTAGCAAGAAAAATGTAAAAGAACACCCTAATTTCGTGCATGAGCAAATGACCAAAGACTTTTCATTCTGGAGCAAAGTTAATCAAACAGAATACATTAGAATCTTTAGCATTTTTAAACAATAAACATTACAGGTTTTGTTTACCGATGAGAGTTTATTTAATTTATATGGTTCAGATGGAAAGCGAATACCGAATGATGAATTTTGCAATACAAATTTTAAACAGACGGTTTAGCATGGTAGAGGATCAGTTATGGTTTGGGGCTGCGTCTGATGTTGGAAGGATTAATTTCATGGTGCACGTAAAAGAAAGTGCGGATGAATACGGAACTGCAGACAATTTTGAGTTTTATCAAGACAATGACCTGAAGCATACAACGCTTCTAGTAAAGAAATGTGTGCTTGATATTTGTCCAAATGTCATAAAAACAACCTCACAAAGCCCAGATTTAAATGTTATAGAACATCTATGGAATGAACTTGAACCCGGGGTGCAGTATCAGAGATGGGCAACTAAAAATCTATTAAAAATTATCCTAACTGAAGAGTGGAATTAGATTGGAGCTGATTTTTGTAGAAATTTGGTTGCACCCATGCCAAAAAGGCTGCAGGCAGTCATAAAAGGAAAAGGATTGAAAACAAAATATTAAATTCTTAGTTTTAGGATTGAATTCCCTATCTGTCCGACTTTCAATGTGAGCTCGTTTTTAAAGCTTTGGATTGATTTAATTTTGTTTTACCGTTGTATTCTAATTATTTAATTTTCTAATTTTGCTCACCAATAAATAACGTTTTGAAAAAATATTGACTACATGTTTCTTCTTACATTTTCATTTCTGAAACCAATGCGAAAGTGCTTAGAAATGCCTGCCGTCGGGCATAGCTCAAAATAGCTTAAAAACTACCTTTATATGATTTCCGCAATATCTAGAGGTACAATTTTTTATGTCTTAAGCAATTTTTTTTCTCATTTGGAATGGAATTTTTAGAAAATAGACGTAAAAAATCCGTATTGTCTTTGGTTCCACGACAAAAATTAAAAAATATTTTGGAGCAGATTCGAAGAACATTTACATTACTTTTATTTCTGAACATGTGTTTTTTTTAACTTGTTCCCACCAGCCAATGTTTTTACAAAAAACTCGATTTTTAGAGGTAATTTCAAGCCATTCGAGCTCACGGATGGCTATCGCTATAGCCGAAATATTTAGCGAACATCATAACATAAACCAAGGACTATTTTGAGGAACCCGAACAAATTTTTTCGTGAGGCGCCCATTCACTTAATAAATTATATATCGTTTAAATATTATTCGAATTGCAAATTTTTTTCTCTAAATATTATCTCCATTAATCAGGATTTACAACTAAGGTGTTTAATTTTTAAAATAGCATAATTATCTATCAGATGGGGAGAATAAAAATAAAAAATAAGTGAAAAAAATCAACGACATTCTCGTTTATTTGCTCCTGGTGATCGCAAACTTAATTTGATGTTAAATCTGAGTATGGAATCGGATTAAGCGACCAATTTTACTTGAGCATAGAACTTTTTTGTAATTTTGGGGTAACTTTAACGCCAGTATGAAAATTAATAAATTGACATGAACTTAGAGGGCCCGAAAAACACGTTTTTTACTGGAATTCATTCAGTTTATGAAAAGTGTGGTCTTTTCTCTTTGCGTTTTACTATTTTTATGCAAGTACCTCTTATAGAAGTGGGGCAGGACTTATCAGAAACACTTTACTAAAATCCGTATATATCCGTATATATAAATGTATCTAATGTACACGAAAGAAATTAATCACAGTTTAATGCGCCGCAGAACTTCAAAACAGAAATGTAGTTTATTGTTTTCTCCTTCTAACCATTGGCGCTTTCATATATCGTACCATAGTTGTAAAAACTACCTTTAAGAAAGAATAAATTAAAAAGTTGATTATGCTCAAAAAGTTACAAAATCCCAGTTTGTCGCACAAGGACTTACGCGTAAAAGGCAAATTTATTGAAAATCCTATAGTATGTGGTCGCATATACTTTAAAAAAGTTCAACGAAACTGGGTCGTTACAACGGCGACCTGGAAGTGGATGAAAAGAGGAAATTTTTTCATGTAAAGAAAATTTAAGAGCTGTGTAACTCGCATTCCAAAAAACTCGTAACCTCTCTGTTCGAGAAGTTGCTGAAAGGGTAGAAATTTTTGCAGCATATGTCCAAAAAGTCCGAAAAATTAGAAGACTAAGGTCATTTCAGGTAAACGCAGAACCTAATTGCACCGACAAGCAAAACAAATTGGCCAAAAGCCGAACACGAAAGTTGCACGACAAGTGCATTAAAAATTTTGTATGTTTTTTGATGGACGACCAAACATATGTTTAAGCGGATCAGAGGCAAATTAGAGCCAACCATTTTATTCCAAAAATAAAACAATTCTGGAAAATTAAGTTTCAGAAACTTGATAAACTTCCCATAATATACCTCACCTGGCAAGCTTTTTGCCAATGCGGCTTTAAAAGTCGTATTTTTGTAACAACTAGGACGATAAATCAGGAAATATATGTACGAGAGTGCCTCCAAAAAAGTTTGTTTCCCCTAATCAACTGCCATAGAGGAAAATCCACTCTTATGGTCTGATTTAGCTTCATGCCATTATGGTAAATTGGCGATGGAGTGGTATCAGCGAATCAAGCTTTCTGTGAGCACGAGGGATATGAACCCATCGAACTGCCCGGAACTTCGACCAATTGAGAAATATGGGACTCAAATGAAACGAAAAATTCTTAGGTGTAAGAAGCAAACAAAAGACTTGAGTAGCTTCAGGTATTACTGGACAAAAGCTTCCGCTGAAATTAATAGATGTGTTGATGTAGAGTTTAATTTAAGCTTCGTAAGCTTGCCTACGCATGCTAAGTACTCGAATTTGGTTTTAATATTTTAAAAAACAATACAATACCGTTTTTTCAACTGCTACACTATTAAAAACAAATTAAAAGTTATTATGTTATAACCAAAAATTTGTGATTAATTTTTTTTGTGTACATACTTTTCTTATAGCCGACGTAGGAAAAACTTTTATTAACTTTTGAGGTTAATTTCTTCCCAGCAAGGGAGTGTTAAAGAGATCAGAACAAATGTTAATCTCTCACGGTGCAATATCAGGACTGTACGGTGGATACACCAAAACTTCCCAGTTAAATTCTTTAAGTTTTTTCGGGTCAATAAAGATGTGTGTGGCACAGCATCACCTTCCTTGTCGTCAATCCCGGCTTTGACACCGTTCTTGGAGCTTCACCTTTTTTCGACCAAGACCGTTTTCGAGCAATATTATATCGTACGTACGTGATCCATCTATCTGATATCGTACGTGATCCACTTTTCATCACCTGTTACCATACGTTTCAATAATGGCTCGATTTTGTTTCGTTTTAGTAGCGAATCGCAGATAGAAATTTGGTCCATTACATTTTTGGCACTAAGTTCATGAGGCACCCAAATATCAAGCTTTTTTTTTAAACCAACTTTCTTCAAATGGCTTAAAACTGTTTTGTGGTCAGTCTTCAGTTCCTTAGCGATGTCGTGGCTGCTCACATGCCGGTTTTCTTGAACCTTATCCATTATTTCATTGACTTTTTCGATGATGGGCCGACCAGAGCGAGGAGCATCTTTGACCTCAAAATTTCCAGAACGAAATCGAGCGAACCATTTCCTGGCAGTTGATTGGGATAGAGTACCTTCACCATAAACCTCACAAATCTTTTCACATGCCTGTGACGCACTTTTCCCTTTATCGTAGTGAAATTGTAAAATATGACCTTTTTTTTCTGAAATTTCACTCATCTTTGCAATAATTTGCCTTGCAATAATTTTTAACATGATGCACCAATATCAGCAAAATTATCACAAATTATCAGCTGATTTGTCTTCTGTTAAAAAAAAAGAGTTAGCAGATGTAGCTTACCGTTTCAATGTTATGACACTTTGAACTCAAGCGAACTCGAAAACGCCGAATACTTTTTCCCCAACCCAAAATATCTTAAAATTTTAAATGAAACAAAATGTGCTTAATACTGGTTTTCGATTCTTAAAAATCATTGAAATATCAGAATTTAGGATATGTTTTCAAATTAAAACCATCCGTGATCAGTTTAGGAAACTAAACTGGAAGCCCAATCTGCTCGAGAGAGCCAAAAAAGCTAATATTGCCCTGTACTCATGCAAAAAGGCGGTGGGTAGCAGGTGGGGTTTACATCCAAGTATTACTCACTGGCTATATACAGCAGTTATAAGATCAATCTAGCTATATGGTGCTATCATCTGGTGGAAAGCACTCGACAAGCAGACTCACCTTAACATTCGCCGCAAAGTGCAGAGATCAGCTGAATTGTGTATCAGAGGAGCATTATGAACCACTCCGACGGACACGTTAGACATTATGATCCACTTTACACTACTTGATATTCTAGCTAAACAGATGGCCACTAATACAGCCATCTGCCTAGATGCCACCGCAAAGTGGAAAGAAGGTACGCTACGGCACTTTAGCATTAGAAAATTTCTCCCTCCTATACCCAGGTCCATCGACTACATCACACAAAAACTATCTTTTGAAAGGAAGTGCGATGTAGCCATTCCCTCTCGAGATGATTGGGAACTATGAAACCTCTCACCCAACAATGCCATTGAGATCTTTACCAATAAATCAAATTTAGATGGCAAAGTAAGTGGAGGAGTCTACTCTGAAACATTAAACATCAATATAGCCTTTAGGCTTCCGGATCACTGCAGCGTATTCCAAGCTGCTATACATGAAGCGATAACTTGGCTCCAGGTAAATGAGATATATTCTATGGATACTCATTCTATGCATACTATCTGATAGTCAAGGCGCTTTGTAAGAACTAGGAACTGTTTAAATAACATCTGAAACAGTTCTTAACTGCCGCAAATATCTAAATGCAATGGCAAAGCAGCTCAATATCATTCTATGCTGGATTGCCGGACATAAAGATTTTCTAGGTAACTGCAAAGCAGATGAACTCGCTCTCATAGATACTACCAAACAATTATGTACATATAAGGCAAGACTTGGTATTCGTCTTACCACATGCGAACTCCGTACACATGAGTTATCCTGTAATAAAACCAACAGCAGATGGTTAAGGGAAATAAGTGTAACACAACGTTACAAATCCGGCCCAAGCTTACCCTTAAGTGTTCAAAAGAAATCATTTCCCTTAGTAGAGATCACATTAGTACCATGGTAGGGATCTTTACAGGGTAGGGGTCTTTGCAGGGTAGGGGTCTTTACAGGGTAGGGGTAGACACGCTCAGAGGTTGAGCATCCCCACAACACTTCTGCAGAAGCTGTAAAGATGAAGAAGAGGAAGAATCTACAGTACATTTCCTCTGCACTTACCCAGCGCTGACTCAAAAACGATTTCTTTACTTAAACAACTGGTTTTTAAAGGACTTTGAAGAACTTTCGGAATTGTTGGTATACCGAATCCTAAGCTTTGTGTACAGCTCAAATTGGTTTGATTAGAGAAGGAAAATAAACATAGGACATCACAAAGAGCCTAATTGGCCAAAGTGTGTCTCAATTGAGGCAGCCACTTCAACCTAACCTAACTATTCCATGACTATTTACGTGCTCGGTGCAGTTGTCTGGATGTGTGAAATTCTGTATACAAAATTCTACATTACAAACCAAATTCTGCATTAACTGCAAAACTGTGTTAAAAATTCTGTATGCCGAAATTCCACAAAATATGGACTAAGAAAAACTAAGGTAAATAAGCCTCAAATAACAGCTTTCCGTACAAGGGCAAATAATTTAAACTTAAAAAACACCATTTTGTATCCCAAATACAGTTTAAATGCTGTAAATGGAAAGCAGACTATTTGAAAGCAAAATTTTTAAGTAACAGTATACTGAAATACAGGTTTTTAGACAAACAGTATTTAAAAAATTTTGTAAAAATTATAGCATTTTGACATTTCAGACTTTTGACGAGCAGAAAACAGAGCCGCTCCCCCATTTACTCCAAAAATCATGAGAAATTTCTAAGTAGTATAGCGTTGGATCGGAAAGGGTAAACCAACTTCCATTGAGGTCACTGGACTTGGGTTCGAAATCCTACACGTTCATGCATGTTTCGTCATCTGTTATTACTGTTTTAAAAATTTCTGGAACATTATTGAGTTTGCGACATGGTTTTAGTTTAATTTTAACAATTTAATTTTAACAATAACCACTTGTAACCAAAAGCGAAAACATTTTTTAGCATGAACTAAATAATATCGTTGTTAAAGTCCTTTTTTTTAAGTCCTTCAAGCCCTCATTTTTAAAGAAAATTCAACTTGTTCAACCATCTTTCCATTCCACATTAATGTTTTTCTCTTTCCTTATCACTTTCAGGTTCGCTGTGGATGTTACTACACCATCGCCAATGATACCAAGCTAAGCGGCAACGCACGTCGACGTCACAAGCGCCAAAACTATCTGTGGGTCTGCACCAGTGATGGTACCTCTTCACACATTGCGGTACTCTCGCAACACCACCAGCAGGCTGGCAACTTGCGAGATGTAAGCTCTTTCGATTTGGTCGAAACACAAGTGACCGCTTTAGAGTTCGTCAAGGGTCTGGAGAATTGCAAGACGCGTGAAGAGCACAGCAGTCTTTTAGGCGACCTTATCTGGATGGGCACAGATAGTCGCAAGATACTCATTTACTCCGCGCAGAATCCTGAACAGGAGGAGCAGTTAGGCTGCTGCACAGTACCCGGTGCGGTCATGCGTATTCTCTATCACTTTGATTCAGTCTACGTTGCGCTCTCCAGCGCAAACATGTTGATCTATCGCCGTTCGTATGACGGAGTTTGGATGCTGAAGGATCCTCAGCTTGTGCAGTTGGGTGAGTCGGGTCTAGCTGTACCGAGTCTGCTGCCTATCAACATGAATATTTATGCTTCGTGTGCCAATCGTGTTTATGTGTTGAATGCTTTGAATGGCGAAATACAAAAGAGCTTCGAGGTGCAGCATGGCGCCAACCAGCAGGTGAATCTCATGACCCACTCTGGCATTGGACTATGGATATCGCTGAAGAATTCTACTGTATTGTGTCTCTACCACACCGAGACATTCAAGCATCTGCAGGACATAAACGTTGCCTCCAGCGTGCTGCGCAGTGATGGCAAAAAGGAACAAAGCTTAAACAGTAGCTCTATCTTTGTGACCGCCCTGATGGCCTGCAAGGGTTTACTATGGGTGGGCACAAATGTCGGCATCGCTGTCACTATACCATTGCCACGCCTCGAGGGCGTACCAATCATCAGCGGCGGCATCAGCATGTCCTGCCATGCTCACTTTGGACCAATTACCTTCTTGCTGCCATTAATACCGAAAGTTTATTCAAACTATAAACCTCCACCGGCGCAGACACTGCCTTCCAATTTGTCTGCCGAACCAACAATCACGACGACAACAACAACTACAACTACCTCAACAGCGCCAAGCATGGGCGAAGAACTACAGCTGCCCGCCATCGATGCTGATCCAAAGAAGGCTGCCGAAGAGGATTTGGATGAGACCTCAGTTATACTGCGCCGAGATTTGCCGAAAGATGGTTACGGCTCTGGCAGTTCGGCTTCACCGTCGTCAACACTGCTGCGCGATTTGAGCGTAGAGCAAGATTCCACGGCTTCTTCGCCACGTTGCTCAAAGCTAGATAAGCAGCACTCCCTGGACCAAACATTTTCTGCCAAAATACGCGCTTCGCTCGCCAATTCGCCTGCGTTTCATCGCAAGCGTTTCCGTGATCTGTCCGCGGAGTCAGCACGCATGTCGAAAACCTTGCCACGTGGTCACGGCTCGGCTGGGTTCTTCAACAACAGCCAGCACTCAAACACCAGCACGCTGAATCACAGCGAGCATGGTTACTGCGACGTCTATGGACTCTACGGCAAGCTGATATTTGTTAAGGAGGACTACGATGCTGCTGAGGGCGGTCAAGGCAACCTCATGGACATGATGTACGAAGGTATGAGGCGCTCAGACCCCGAACTAGCCGCTATACCTGGTAAAGTCAGTACCTTAGATCGACGTCTACGTATGAAGGCCTCGCGCCCACGTTCACTTGATCTCTCCAACTGGTCTGTTGACTCTAAATCATCCAGTCTGTATACCTCTTCTGGCAGCGAGGAAAGTATGGGTATACGTTTCTTTGGTGGGCGCTCGGTATCGCGAAACAGCAGCAGTGCCAGCCACAAAACTTCCGGCAACGGCAGCGATCTTGGTAACATATCCGAAAATGGACTAATGACCACCGCGGATATACATCAGCACAGTACACCCAAGTCAGAGGACGGTTTCAAGCTCATGTTGGACAAACAAGCCAAAATGGGTGGAAGTATGTCGGCAGCCGCACTTCCTGCCTCTGCTGCAGCCACAACACTCAAACGGAACAAACAGAAGCAAAATGCCAAGCAACAACAGGTCGCCGATGGACCACGCACTGTCATAACGCTTATGGGAGGACGTGGCTACTGGCGTCATGTCTGGTACAATAACGCTAATTCGCCGGGTACTCGCGCGACTATCAGCAGCGGCTCCTCATCACCGTTGATTGCGAATTCAAATGATGCCCACATCGTTGTGTGGGAGAAGAAGTTATAATCTACGGTGAACGAGTGGGGCTGGCGAAAGCCTCGAGAGCGGCTCGAGCGACGCGGTCGAGTGCGCTTTCGAGCGAGTTTCTTTGGTGGCCGTGTGCGAGAAGAGACGGACGATATGACTGTTGGTGGTGGCAACGGAGGAGCTATTGGAAGTGGAGTACGACGTTTGAAGAAATTGCAGCGTTATGGCAGTCTGAAGGAATTTTGATTGCAGTCTTTGAATTGAGAGTCGGTCGAGAGAAGAGAGAATATTATAAGGTAGTTTTAAGTTTATCTGCGAGTCAAATAAGGGGTTTGAGAAAGCGACTTTAAAGCTAGCTCCACCAGTTTTACTTTTAATTTCCGAAGTTCGTGATACGATGTTCTAGTTATATGTAATGTAACACTTTGGAATACAACACTAAGTTTAATGGTATAGTTTTTACGGAGTAGTGGTTTTTAAATAACTTTTTTAAGAATTTTGGACAATGTGCTTTGCGCTGCAATGTGCAGTAGAGCGATTAGAAAAATATGCTTTTGTTAAATTTAAAAGCTTGCATTGAGATATGCTTGAATTGTGCTGCCAAGTACTATAGGTATATTAAAAAATTTCCACCTTTGCCTACTTTAAGAGTGTTAATAAAATATTGTAAGAAGTTCATTGTTTGAAGATTCCTGTTTTATTTAGACCTTATGCTTGTATCATTTTCGATGCTTTTATATCTTAAAAATTTCGTATTTTGCTTCTGATATAGAAAAAAGTTAAATTTTTAGTTTCTCTTTGGCGCTTGGCAGTACAACCCGAGAAGACCACAGCACATTTTTCAAATTTATAAAACAGTAATTTCGGGGATATCTTCTTTAAAAGTATTTAACTGCTACCCTAAAATTAAGCAAAACTCTTTATGGCACATTGTGGCACAACGTAGACACGGCATAGCACAAAGTATAAGTACCCAAAAAAAAAAAGAGTGAGATCATCTTCACTTTAAAAAACCACCTACTACCTAATGATCATACATTTTAAAAAAAATTCTGGTTTCCCCCCGTCATGATGTGTATCATACATATATGTATATCGAGCACATCGTAGGACTTATTTTTGAAATTTTAAATGTTCTGGAGTTTGTTAGTGATTCAAACCGATCTTTAACTTTGACTTGATGCGCACTTGATGTAAATACTGTAAATTTAGTTCGCTATTCTTCATAAGTTTCGCAACTTTGCTGAATATAGTTTTATTTTCGAAGCTTACCACAAATTTTTCAAAATATTAACTAATGCCTTAATTATTTAATAAAATTATTGTATACAATTTTTAAACTATGCTATAAACCTACATATAAGCTGATGTTTTTGTAAGTATTTTTTTAAGTAGAGATTCAGATAGAACTAAATTTCTTTTTTTCTTTTGTATTTTTGTAAAGTTTTTAATGGAACATACAAAGCATTAAATAAATCAATAACATTTATATACAATAAATATTTTTAGGCTAAGCT
Source organism: Dichetophora obliterata (assembly GCA_963920525.1). Classification (NCBI taxonomy): domain Eukaryota; kingdom Metazoa; phylum Arthropoda; class Insecta; order Diptera; family Sciomyzidae; genus Dichetophora; species Dichetophora obliterata. The sequence continues at coordinate 117,521,611 of OY986439.1, forward strand.
TGAGTTGAAAGCTCTTTAATTTTACTGAGAGCAGCAACAACATCATGTTAAATTGAATTTAAAACACATACACACATATAAATTTGAAAGCTAAGCGGCATTGTGTATATGTTTCTTATATTTCTAAATTTTGTGTGTAAAAATAATTATTATTTTATATAAATGTACGTGCTGATATATATGCTGGTATATATTTTTTCTCAAAAATTAAAATTTTTAAAAAAGTTGTTTTAAGCTAAGAACAAAAAAAAATTAAGTTTATATTGAATTTCATGGCTTGGCGCTTAGAGCTTATTGAAGAGCCACTTATTTTGTGTTAATCATAAAAATAAAATGTATACAAACATGGTATCTATAGAAATGCACAATATTTTCTTATTACAACTAACGAAAAACAAAACAAATTCTTATAAATGTTTTTTAAAAGTAACAAATCAGAAATTAACTCCATGAAAGTTGTTAAAAAACAACACAAGTGTAAGTTCAAAAATATTCTTGGTTAGCAATAAAAAAAAAAAATAAAGCTCAAATTTGTATCACTTGTTTCTACAACAGCAAGGTTACTTAAGAGATTTGCTTGAATTAACTTTTCTTTGTCCAGCTGTTGCACAATTTTCTTAATTTATTTTTTTCAAAAAAATCTCACACACTTTTTGCTTTCCTCCCTTTTTCTGTAAAAAATAAATGCATAATTGCATAAATTTAAATAAAACTACCAACCGATAAATATATATATATAAATAGATGTTTAAATATTTGCAGTTTAAAATAATCAACTCAACCTTAATATTGCCAATCTTTGAATAAATAAATTTTTTATATATATTTTGAAGAAAACTAGTTTTTTTTATTTTTTGTATTCCGCTCAACTGCTATACATTAATATACATAAAATATATAGAATACAAATTATTTAATATTTAGCAAAAAAAAAAGTTAATAATAACAAGAATGAATTTATAACTGATATCAATGGAATTAATATTTATATTTATACTTGTTTGTCTGTAATTGTACATCACGAGATAATTACACACACACACACTGAATGAAATAAAAAGCAAATAAAAAGTGTAACTGAAATGATGTATAAAAAATAACATAGCCTTTGTTTGTTTTATTTTTAAAAGGAATGTCATTTTAGTTAGAACTCTGTCCGATGATTCAAAATGTAACGTGTTTTCTTTTTTATTGAGACTGTTAACATGGACAAAATACTATGGAAACGATTAGTATGTATGTATGATGATGATTTTATTATGAAAAATAACTTATAAAAATTATTGCAACATTTGTTTTGTTCTAGGATACAAAAATATTTCATAAATCTGCATCCTGTAGCTCGAGTGCTAGTGGCGAATGCAGGGCATTATATATACAATTAATTGATAAAAAATGTCTTAAAATTACATGCACATATTTTTTTAGTTATATAAATAATTTGTGTTTTTAAATTAAATTGATTGAAAAATAGAAAGTATGAAAGAATATTAGCAGAAATATAAGAAAAGAAGCATGTGTAACTTCTGTATCATATTTGCAGATGAAGTATTAACTCTAATTCCTAGTAGTTGAATAAAAAGAGCCAATATTTTACATTTTTAAGGAAATAATGTTTATCACGTATGCAACGAATAGTATCTGGCAAACTATTATACAATACATAGGCCTATTACGGTTCACAACACAACAGTAATTTCTGATTTTATTGTGTACATTGCTAATACTTAAAATAAGACACAACAGTGTATTGCTGTGAACCGTAATAAGCCTAACAATCTCTGAGCTCGAAGAATGTGAATTTAAAAAAAAATGGTGTACTATGCGGTGAAACTACGGTTTAATTGAGTCTATTAACACTTAAATTGTAGATTGGATTTTTCCTGTTCGTTAGAAAACCACTGTTACGAAAAAATACATTAAGGGTTTTATAAAAGTACAAATGTTTAAGTAGAAGAATTTCAAGGTTTTTGAAAAGTGGAAAGCTATTTTCAAGTCAAATTTTACTGCAGATGACACGGATGATGTGCTTTTGAGCGATAAGCAATGGGGTGATTTTATTACCATGTATACCGCCCCAACAAGCCAGACCATATTCAAGACTTGAGTGTAAAGTACCATAATAAACACAAGTCAGTCATTTTTTCGAACAGAAGGTCTTTAATTGATAAATTTGTCGTATAGCCAACGACGCGTATCTCTTAAGTGCGCTCGTGTGTTCTGATCATGTCATTTTCAAGTCTAACAAAATCCCTTAATATTTGAAAGTTGTAACGCATTTAATATTGAAGCAATCAAACAGCATGCTACATGGTCGTTCAAAGTTTGCAAGTTATTTGATGTGGTACAAGTGTATTTCTCGAACATACATTTTTTGCAGTTTGGCTGATGATTGAAATTTCCGCCGTATTGAAATACATTGTTTTAGTTTTGTTACTTAGTACTAGCTTATGCATTGAAAACCAAAAAGGTCATGGTTAATGCTTGCAGTTAGATCAAGAAGAGAATTCCTCGAAAAAGGGCATGCCATATCATCTGAGAAAGCTGGAGATTCGCTTTCAAATTTTTGATTAAAACGTGAATAAATATATATTAAAAAAAGGCCAGGTCCTAAAACCGAACCTTGTGGCACACCTGTGTCAATTGAGACGAAGGAACTAAACACGTTATTTATTTTTACTCACAGCATTCTCTTTTGTAAATATGATCAAAGCCATTTGTAAGCCGATCCTCTAAGACCACATTTATTTACTTTATTAAAGAGAATTTTACTGTCGATCGTGTCAAAAGATTTGGTGACAACGCCGTAGATAGGTGTTTCATAAGGGGGGGGGAGTTAGATTAGGTTAAAGTGGCTGCCACTTTTCAGAGACACGCTTAAGCCAATGAGGCCCATTGTGATACTATGGGGTTATTTTTCCTACTCATTTTCTATTTGAACTAATGTGAGCTGTTTACAAAGCTGTAGATTCTGATGGGAGATGAGAGGACGGGAGGAGGGGGTTTGCTAAAGTGAAAAATATAAAAAAACGATTCAATCGCTTCATTTGGAGCAGGACGACAAGTATTTATTTAAGTAATATGACAAAAACAGGCATTTTAAAAAGAAAAATATATATATATACAATAAGGCGCCTCGAGAAAAAAGTTGTTCGGAGCAGTTCCTAAAAATAATCCTTAACTTATGTTATGATGATTCCCTAAGTATTTCGACTCTAGCGATAGCCATCCTTGAGATGCAATGGTTTGAAATAACCCCTAAAAATCTATTTTTTTGTAAAAATATTGGCTGGTGGTGAGTAAGAAAAAGTGAAATGATCTGAAATAATATTTTTGAAAAATTTCTCCAAATCTGCATCAAAAAATTTTAAATTTTTGCATTAGAATTAAAAATACTGGTGTTTTTCGTGCACTTTTATGATTTTTTTTAAATTATTTTCTCTAAAGTTCAAAAAACTTAATTATTTCTAGTGATATCCTCCTCACTGGTCAGAATTGCTTAAATTGAAAAAAATTAAAACTAAAATATTAATTATAAAATAAACACCTACTGAAAAGCTATTGTAAGAAATTCAAAAAAAGTTATGAAGTTATTTAAATTTTTAAAGTTTTTGTATGGAAATAAAATAAAAAATATCAAAAATGTTTTGATGCAGATTGGAAGAGATTTTGCCGGCCTATAATTTCTAATAGTTTGTTTTTTTTTAAACTGTTACGCCAGCCAATATTTTTACACAAAAATCTATTTTTAGAGGTTATTTCAAACCATTTCAGCACACGGATGGTTATCTGTAGAGTCGAAATATTTTAGAAATCATTATAACATAAGCCCAGGTTTATTTTGAAGGAAAGACTCGATCAACTATTTTCTTTTCTATGGAGCATTAGGCGCCTTAATATACATAGTTGTAGATACTTACATAATTAGTTCATTAATTTTTTTGGAACGCGAAGCCAATTTATCGATGACAGTTTCCCCGTTCATAGAAATATCATTATGAATATTTAATAGAGCTAAACCATAATATCATTCTATTAGATCTTTATCAATTTTTTACAACAGTATAGTCAAAGCTGACGTAAACTACTATATTTTATGTATTAAATAAATTGTAACGAAAAATTCTGGACTCGTAACATCATACATTAATTGGTGTGCTTGAGACGAAGTGTCACCGCTAGAATTTGAGGAGAACATTTTTTTAAAACCACTTTGCGATAGTCACACACAGCTTAAAAAATCGTGAAACTGACAAATGTGCAAATGAAATTCACTTTTACGTTCATTTAATAACACAGTAGGAACGTCAAAAAGACACGAAGATACCGAGAACATAAACTGATTTTTTTGGTCGTAGAATTTAGGGGTCGTCCATAAACTACGTTACTGATTTTCCGGTTTTTTTAACCCCCCCTCCCCCTGCGTTACTTTTCGTAGTGCTTTTCAAAACCCCTCCCCCCATAAAGTAACGTGACATATGAAATTAATTCATTCGAATGATTACACAGGGGAACAAAAAATAAGTTTTTTTCTGCGGCATAAGTTTTTGGAGCCAATTAAGATACATGGTATAAAAAGTGAACCATTTTCAAATCAACACACACTGACCACTGGTGTTGAACATATACAATTTTCTCTAAAAAAAGTTTGATACTTTGGTATTATTCTTTAAGTTTTGTTGAATGTGCTATCGGAATTGAAGCTAATTTGTTGCCATTATGCAGTAACACACATTTTAAACTTATTTTTGAGCTATCTATGAAGACCCATTGCATTTAAAAGTCCAGGAATATTCTAACAGTATACGATTTTCTCCTCCTTTGCAAAGTATCGAAGAATATCGCGTTCTATAGTCCGGTAAGTTTTAACTGATACGCCAGGCTGAAGACAACGTTTTTCTTTAAGTCTTGATGCTAGAAGCTCCGCTGATTTTTTGGATAGCTTTAGATCTGGAAATTTCCCCTGTGTATTTATTTAGCAGTTTTTTATCAGAATGAAATAACATCATTAAATTTGAATTAAGGCAAAACACGCCAATAGATTTTAATGAAATATGGCTTATTTTCTTTGTAACATATGTGTGTTTATAACTTAATTTTTAAAAAAGAGCTATTTTGACATATTTGAATTTTTATGAATTATGAAATAATAAAAAAGTTAAAATTTTACATAAAAAAATGTTTTTTTCAGAAGAACTTTCTGAATATTTCCGAAACTATTCAGATAATCAAAAAACATTGTGCATGTAACTTAGAGGCAATTTAGCTGCGGATTTTCGAATTTTTTTATTTAACCGAATCAGACTTACTGTTCTGGAGTTATGTTTAAATCTAAGATGAAACCTCCTTAATTTTTAAAATAGCGGTTTATCGCGAGAACCGGAGTCAATTCAAATAATCTAAATAATAGGCTAAGATCTTTATCAATGTATATACTAAAATTGACTAAAAAATCCCATGCCGCAGAATCAGTGTTGTCCTGTGTTATATTTTTTGACTAGCTCTGACAATTTTCACTAGTATTAGTGACTAGTATGACTAGATACATTAAAGGAACAATTGGAAAAAAATCAATAATTAATATCATCTGTAAAAGCTATTCCATCTGCGATCCAAGACACGATGCTCTCAATCACTGGGATAGAAGAAGCTGGTAGCTTTGTTGAGGATTCTTCAAAATAGAATTTTTCATCGGATTCTATGTCGACCCATTCAGGTGAATCCTCATTTCTAACGCAAAGAAATTCACCTGGTCTTTGACAGAGTACCCTTAAAGGCTGCACCCGAGCTACACCAAGTTTTGTGTTTTTGTGTAAATGCTTTCTGAAAATTGATTTATTTAAATAGTATGTTTTATTCCGATTTATTGTAAACGATATAATACAAACTTATGACAATTCATAGAAGTTTTAAAAACGAAATACAAGCCGCAGGTAGGACACGACCTTGAAGCGATTTCTTCTTTCTGAGAAGGACAGTACATGTCATACGGTATCTCCTTTGATCAAGAACATTCAGGCCTTAACGTCAAAGTCTGTCGCAAAAGCAAAGACCCAAATTTTTCAGACCTGTGCTGAGATGGTGAAGGAATACAAAAATTTTCCTGTGTCAAGGGAAAAGGCGGTGCAAGAAATCTTTGAAACAAAAGTTAACCATCAATTTATACGATCAAACATAAACATGTAAGGTTGAAAATTTTTGAAATGATTGTGTTATTAATTAGAGGTTTTTCGTCAATTTTTTTTATTTTTGGTAACGTTACAATATCTAAACACCTCCCCCCCTACTGTTACTTATCGTAGTGCATTTCAAAACCCCTCCCCCCCCCCCTAAATTGGTAACGTAGTTTATGGACGACCCCTTAGTGGCAAATTCAGTTTTTCCCAATCAGATCAAAATCTCGAAATATTTGCGATTTTAAGCTCTGACAGTGCGAGTTTAAGCTCTAGTCAAATTAAACTGAGGTTAACTCACCAAAATTGGACGATTAAACTCGGTTTAACTAGATATTTTAGCATTCGTTGAAGTTAAATTGACTTAAATTGTCACATAATGTGTTTCTTTTTTGCCTAAACCGTGTTTAAACGTCTAATTTTGGTGAGTTAACCTCAGTTTAATTTGACTAGAGTTAAAGATCGCACTGAAAAATTGGCCCATAAGCCCATTTTTAGTTATATTTTCCTTATTTTTGGAGAACAAAAATTTTGACCACCTTCGATTTTGCTTAAACTTTCCGAATTTAATCTACTTATAAAAATACTAAAGATTTTACGTTTAACATTCAAATTTCGTCAAAATGGAGAGAAATGCAAAATTGCTTAACCTTTGAAAAATCATAGATAACACAAGGCCAACTTGAATTTCAAGATGGAGGTATTTTCGAAAATATAATAAAAAGTAATTGTTAAAAAAAAGTAAATTTTAAATGAAATTCAAATGATGGTCAAATAACTAAAATCTGAATATCTCGAGAATTTGATCTGATTTGGAAAAACTGAATATGCCACTAAATTCTGCGACCGAAAATTAAATTTAGGTGTCTCAGCGTTTTTTTGTGTTTTTTCAAAAGTTTAAAATTTACCGGCAGTGTAATTTAGCGAACAATGAATCATTGCTTATCATCATTTGAATTTCACAGACTGGCTAAGAATAATTTTGTTCAATTTATATGTATACGTTCTGCAAACGCTAGTACGTAAGCTACAATACATAGGAAAGCAATTAAGAAAACCATTTATATTGTATTACAATATATTTAACTTAATGTCTGCTAAACAAACTAAGCATATACATTGAACAATTTTCAATTTATCTTCTTGTTAAGGTAATTAAATAATTTTGAATATCTGTGGTTTTATTTAGTATATAAAAAAAGTTTAATTGCTAAGAGGTGGGTTTGAACCCGCTGAACCCCCCATATCTATGGCGTTGTTTGGTGATGTCTTTAAAAAGTGCAGCTGATTGTTTTTTGTTGTTAAGGCCGCTATAAATATTACTGCAAAATTTCAGAAGTGCATTTTCAGCTTAAAGATTCGGTCTGAAACCGAACTGGTGTTCGCTAAAAAATTTTGTTTTATTTAAAAAATGTAATATTCGAGCTTTCACAAGTTTTTCATACACCTTCGAAAAAACTGGTAAAATAGAGATAAGACGATAACTATTTGCTGGGCCGGATTATCCATAAGGCAGTGAGGCAACTGCTTAGGGGCCCCGCGCATCGAGAAAAAAATTTGAAAATGTATCATCGAGTGAAAATTTAATTTGAAGATTTGTATCCTGAATGACAATATTATTGCCTTATTTTTTTAATCGACTTCAAAAAGGAGGAGGTTCCTGAGTTCTTTGGTTTCTTCTCTTTTTTTTTTCTTTAATTGTATGTACATTAGAGTGGAACGAAATGTATGGAAGCAAAAAATCTTCATCGGCTTCATTTATTTTTGAAAGTTCCTAGTCAAAACAAATGTGTCTGCATTCTTGGTTTTTTTTCTGCGACATAAATTTTGACTTTACCTGAGGGTTTTTGTATTTCATTGCCATATTAGTTTAGTCATAATTAACAACTTGTCATGATTTCCCTATGATATCATGTACGCGTTAGAAGATACTCGGATTCAAAGTTTACCGAAATCGGTCATTCGAGAATATGATGATGCTCCTTTATGTCGGACATAAACTATGATTGTAAAAAAATTGTAAATTAAATAATTATCTTCAAAAATGCCTCACATTGTTTTAACGAAAACCAACAGCTTACACGCTATGAGTTTATTTATGTCTATACAGTGCAAAGTAGAAATTTTTTACTATAACAGATGTGTTTGGTTGGAGGTAAATGTTCGAACTGAGAAAATTACAAACAAATGTCAAAATTCTGCCAATACTCTACTCATAATTAAAGTTCAAAATCTGCTCATCTGCTAAGAAATTTCAACTTTGCCTATTTAGACATAATAGTAAACAAACAAAGTTTAGACAAACGTTAAAACTGTTAATGACATTTTTTAAGGAAATTATCAGATCTACAATTTGGAGGTTAGCAGATTTATGTCCGATAGGAGTGGCGATATTCGCGAATGACCGATTTCGATGAACTTTAAACCCGAATATCTTCTAACGCGTAGATGGTTTCATAGGGAATTCATGACATGTTGTTAGCCTTATTAAACGTCAAATTCTATAGAAAAAAAGTGTATTTTATTTGTAATTTCCAATAGGCCAAATGGCTGTAAAAATGCAATTCATGGAACAACAAAATTCGAACACTTCAACTTTAGAAATAAGTTGAAAAAAATTGTGATGACATTGAGAGGTCAAATCAAGTGCGACGGACTCTCAACATGTCCTTCTTTAAGAATTTCTATAAAGTTTGGATGTGCTTGTTTATTTATGGTTTTTTCACACTGTGTTATAATTAAAAAAAGAAAATAGTAGTTATCAAATTATTAACTCGGCTTTTTTTTTGAGCGCGAGTGTACACCATATTTACAGCGGATATGCCTATCTTAAATACGGTCACTATTGCTACATATGCAGACGATATGGCTATAATAGCTTCAAGTTAATCTTCTTCTGATGCCTCCAACGTAGTACAGCAAGAGCTCAATATCTTGCAACAATAGGTCTGTTTCCGTACTCACACTGTGCGACTTGTGCGTCGCTATTTTCTGTTTCCATACTTTTTGTGTAAGAAATGGGAGAAGAAGAACAAGCATAAAATCGCTCTCCCGAGCACAGAATGTGCACAGAGAGTGCTAGAACTAAAGACTTCGAGTAAATTAAGAACAAGCATCAAAAAGAAGAAGCATCAAGAAGAACAAGCAAATGTCCAATTTTTGTTTATGTTTTTCACAAATATTCACTAATTGTGCTGCCTGCTAAAAATAAATTTGCAAATTGCAGTTTCTTTTGATCTTCCATTTTTAACTATAAATAAATTATTTAAAGTAATTTTATAACTTAAAACATAGCTTAAAAGATTTTATAGCTTAAAACAATTTACTTCACAAACAAAATTACGACAATTTCAATTGGCGCTATTTACGTCCCAAGTATTGGGGGTTGGAATTAGTTTTAAAGGTTTTCTAAGAGATGGCGTAACTATCAATAGATCGCATCGGGCACACCTGTGACTATATTCATTTCAAAGCACATTGTCTAAGCTTAATTTTTCAGTATGTGTCATTCCACTGAAGTGTAAACAACATATATTTTTTTCTCTGTGAACATGTCGACTTTCGTTCCAACAAAACGCAATTTGCGGGAAGGTTTACTTTTGTGCTTCCATTTGAAGAAAAAAGCGGTTGAAGCACAACGCACGCTTACTGAGGCTTACGGGGACTATGCTCCATCGATTTCTACTTGTGAGTACTGGTTCCGTCGGTTTAAAAGTGGTGATTTTGATACGGAAGACAAAGAGCGTCCGGGACAGCCGAAAAAGTTTGAAGATGAGGAATTGGAGGCTTTGCTCGATGAAGACCCGTGTCAAATCCTTCAAGAATTGTCAGAATCATTGGGAGTCGACTTATCAACGGTCGGCAAACGCTTGAAGGCCATGGGAATGATTCAAAAGCAAGGAAATTGGGTGCCGTACCAGTTGAAGCCGAGAGACGTTGAACGGCGATTTTGCATATGCGAATAACCGCTTCAACGGCATAAAAGGAAGAGTTTTTTGCATCGTATTGTCACTGGCGATGAAAAGTGGATCCATTACGATAATCCTAAGCGAAAAAAATCGTGGGGACCACCCGGCCATGCATCAACATCGAGGGCCAAGCCGAATATTCATGGCGCCAAGCTTTTGCTGTGTATTTGGTGGGATCAGAAGGGTGTCGTGTACTATGAGCTGCTAAAACCTAACAAAACCATCACTGGGGAACGCTACCAACAACAATTGATGCAATTGAGCCGAGCATTAAAGGTTAAACGGCCGGAATATGCCAAAAGACACGACAAAGTGGTTTTTCAACATGACAACGCACGGCCACATGTTGCAAGAACCGTCAAGGAAACGTTGGAGGCGCTGAATTGGGATGTGCTACCCCACCCGCCTTATAGCCCAGACATAGCCCCTTCCGACTACCACCTATTCAGATCGATGACGCATGGCTTGGCTGAGCAGCGCTTCACTTCTTACGAGGATACCAAAAAATGGGTCGATTCGTGGATTGCCTCAAAAGACGAATCGTTCTTCCGGCGCGGAATCCATATGCTACCAGAAAGATGGGAAAATGTTGTAGCTAACGATGGACAATACTTTGAATAATATACATTGTACCGTTGTTTCTAAATAAATGCTCAAAAACCGAAAAGAAACCTTTAAAATTAATTCCAACCCCCAATAACATTGTTGGAGCATCTAGGTGCGAGTGAGTCCTAAAAGTGTTCTATAGGTGTATAATATGCGGTTAAAGCTTTACCGCAGCTTTGTTTGCTGCTAGTTGCTTTTAATTTTAAAGCAAATGCTCTAAATATGATTTTTTTACCATTTTGAGCTTTAATACTTTATACAGCTCTGTAAAGGATTTTATCAAATCTGCAAAAGAGCAGAACTCTAAAATTTACTACTTGCTCTGTAAAGGATCTTTTAAAGTAATAAAAATTACTATACAGCAGTTTTAAAACTCGTAGATTGAGTATAATATTTGCTTTAATGTGTATTTTTGTATTGCATTTTTAAAGCGAATAGATATAAAATACTGTAAATTAATGCAATAAATTTTTTGGGAATAACAAGTGACTAAAAAATCTGATAAAGAGCTTCTTTGAAAAAAATGGCGATCTTATAAAAAATATAAAATCTTCGGAGTTGAAGCAAGCTAAATATTAGTGTTTACAATAATATTTAAAACGAAATTGATGATTTCTATGATACATATATTTAAGAATAAAGTACTTAAATCATTTTTAGTTGATCTTAAAGAATGTTAAAAATTTTCCAACTATTTTTAAATAATTGACACTTCTTAATTTTAATTATTTGTTAAGCCCGTTGTAGTTTTTCGAAGTACTACATTCACGTTTCCGATAAATTCAAAAGCACACCGAAATTCGCAGCATATAACGAATACACGAACATGAGTCTGATATAATAATCACTTTATTATTTCTTTGATTTATTTGTCATTATTATCATCACAAACACTTGTCAAATTTTATATATTTATTGAGTTTATTTTTAACACATACATACTTAAACGAATAATAAAAAAGAGCTTTGCAAGAGCTCTTATTTGGGTTTGACAGGGACTCTTTTAAAAGTTTACAGCTACTTCTACTCCTCATATGAAGTAAAAATAGTGCTTTTAAACTCAAGAAAGTAGCCTTATATATTCTCTGCAAGAGCTTTAGTAGCGCGACTAAAGCTATAGTTGAAGCTTGCTGCTATATAAGATAGCACTATAAGCTCTGCAAGAATGAATATATGGCTAATATTGTTACTTGGGGTCTGACTCGTCTGCTGTCAGAATCAGCTGTTTTGTGCTCGAAACTTGCTAGAAGCTGTTTCCGTACTTTTGCTGCTTTTCTCAAATTACATTTTTACTCTCTCAGTTCGAGCTTACCAGAAGTTACACAAATCTTACACAGTGTAGAGTACGGAAACACACCTAATGTAAAATATTTTTAAAGTAACAGCTAAAAAAAGAGAGCGTGCCGTTAGTGGGTATAAAAGTGCTATAAAAACTTTAAACACGTTTTTCTCGAAATAACGTTTTCGAAACTGCGGGGAAGCACTGACTAAAAACTATTAAACAGGTTTGGATTAAAATTCCACCCGTTATTTAAGACATACATAGCGAGGTTCTCGACCTTTTAAACTTACTTACTTACTTAGTTGGCGCTACAACCGTATGTCGGTCTTGGCCTCATCTAAGAATTTGCGCCAGCCATTTCTGTCTTTCGCTTGCTGTCGCCAGTTGGAAATTCTAAGTTTCGTCAGGTTGTCCTCTACTTGGTCTTTCCAACGAAGATGCGGTCGTCCTCTTCTGCGTTGACCGCCGCTGGGTACCGATTCGAATGTTTTCTTCACTGGAGCATCGTCTTTCATGCGCTGAACATGACCAAGTCAGCGAATCCGCTCGATTTTAATGCGCTTGACTATGTCTATGTCAGCGTACAGCTCAAACAGTTCATCATTCCACCGTATGCGGTACTCGCCATTGACGTAGATTGGTCCGTAGATCTTACGAAGAATCTTTCTCTCGAATGTGCCTAAAGTCTTTTCATCTAAACTGCTCAGCGTCTAGGTTTGTGATGCATAAAGTAGGACGAGCATGATGAGCAATTTGTAGAGCGTGATTTTCGCTCGTCGAGAGAGGGCTCTGCTTCTCAATTACCTTCTGAGCCCAAAGTAACACCTGTTGGCAAGAGTTATTCTTCGTTTGATCTCAATGCTGATGTCGTTAGTTGAGCTTATGCTAGATCCCAGATAAACGAAGTCCTTCACAACCTCGAAGGAGGTATTGTCAACTGTAACGTGGGTTCAAAGACGCTGGGACTGTTTGTTTGTTATTTCGTCTTATCTACATTCACTGCCAGACCCATTCGACTTGACTCTCTTTCTAATCTGGAGAATGCTGCACTGACTTAGCGTGTATTATGGCCAATGATATCGATGTCATCAGCATACGCAAGCAGTATAACACTCTTTAAGAATATTGTGCCACTACGTCTCAGATCAGCAGCTCGGATGATCTTTTCCATCATTAGGTTGAAAAAGTCGCACGATAAGGAATCACCTTGTCTGAAACCTCGTTTGGTAATCGACCTTTTAAACAGGCAACTTTGTAATAACAAGTTAATTTTTTAAACAAATAGAAAAAAGTTAAATTTCAACAACTTTTTTTACAAGTCCGCCATTTCTTATTTTTTAAAAATATGCATATTTTAGGTAGAACGATAATCTCTTTGAATTTTTTACTTTAGGTGTCTATTTAGGTTTCCCCGCTACAACTTACTTTTTTTTCAAAGACTCTTCTTTAAGATAAACAATTATAAACATACATATAACGGTAAAATGAAGTTAAAAAGAAGACACCAATAAAAACATGTTAAAATTTCCAAAAAATCGCACTTTATTTTCTCATTTAAAAAATTTATGAAAATACGTAAAAATTTCGGTCGTCACACTGAGCTACTATCCTAATACATCTTACATAAGAGTTGATTATTTTTACGTATTCAAAATGTATCAAAAAGTGGCCCAACTTCAACAGCTTAATCTTTAACAAGGCCGACAACAACCTTATATTCAAGATTTAGGGCATTAATCTGTATCACGAAGCAGCACACCAACGACAAGCAAGACACGAGAAGCAATAGAATTTCGTATAGAAAAAAGTATTGCTTCTCGTGTCTTGCTTGTCGTTGGTGTGCTGCTTCGTGATACAGATTAATGCCCTTAGTTAAAAAGTTACCCACCCTAAAGAATGGTCAACGCTTTTATTTTTCATTAAATATATTGGTTCTTGTCTTTGCTAAGATTCTCATACCTTCACTTTGTCCATACCACATAAAACTGTAAGTTATTCTCCATTTCGTACTGCATACTTTTAGGCTGTTTGAGTACCTAACTCGTCAAAAAATATTTTGTTTTGCAATTCAGATGCATTTGTATCGAACTATTTTTCGCAGTTTAAATAATATTTCAAGTATTGTTTTAATTTATTTTTAAATGACTGCTTGTTTATTTTCGAAATTAAACAAATAAAGCAAACAAACATTAAAAAAAAGACCAAATATTAATGCACTACAGAAAAGAACGAAAGTAAAATTAAGGTCACAAACTGACATTAGATTTTTCAGTATCTTTTTAGCTGTGCATTTATAGTGCTGTTCAACTTTGATTAAAATAGTCTCTTCATTAATCCTCACGATAACATACTATAAAACTCTATTCCTAAAATACGAATCCTGGGGTCGTATCGCGGCAGTAGTAATCGAGTAAACAATCGTATCGAATTCAATAACGTGACGAAACGATTTGCTGGATCGTGGCACTCGATTCGCAACTTAACAAAATTTAAAAAGAAAATTATCGATTTTCTTACCAACGATGAGAAAAACAGGAGAAACAATGTCATACAAAATGTTATTGCTTCTCATTGTATTCTCATCGCTGGTGAGCTTATTCGTTATACAGAATAAGGCAGTAAATGTCAAAGAGACGTTACAAGCAATGGAAAAAAGTTCTACTTATTTAAAATAATTGTATTGTTTTGCTAGCTCACTCACTCATCTTCTTCAAACTTTATGAAGCGTTGAGTTCAAATAGCCATAACTTCTAAGCTAAAAAACCAAAACTTTGATTTTTTTTTTTGTATTTGTACACTAAGCAATATTAGTGGTTACCTTCAGATTTTTTCATGCTCCAGAAAATAGTTTTATCAAGTTTTATCACAATTCGTTATTTAAGCTTAGTATGCTGTAGTAACGAAAAAAATTTCCATAAGAAATACATTGAGATTTTTGACAACGAACAGGCAGCGAAATTTTTTTCGCTAGCTAGTACGCTGTAGAAACGAAAATTATTGCTATGTTGCCAAATTTCCATTCGTGAGTGGAGTTGAAATATCAAAATTTCGCTGTCGATTACATGCCCGTACATTAAATTTGGAGCGAAAATTTGCCATTCAACAATAAAAAATAAGCAGTAAGTATGTTTAAGTATTAAATTTGTTATTTGACAAAGTTATTGTTGCATTTATATAGTTTATTAATGTGTAGTCTTGCCTTTTATAGGATATAAAATTGCAGCAATAAAAATAAGAATGGATTTTTAAGCAAACAAATATTGTTCGAATCGAGCTAGAAAAAATATTATTAGCTGCGTTCCTTTCGCCTTAATATAATCGCGATAACAAATTTTCTCAAAGGAACGGCAAGAAAAACGACTCGTAGAGGGCACTACCGTTGCAGTCAAAATTAAATTCAAACAAGCAATCATGATACAATAACTATTAGGTGCCATGAGAACGTGTGTCGTTCAAAACTGTTGTGAACTGTTATGGCAGCGATACCTTAGTGAACGATGTTTTTCTCTGAATGTGTTTTACTCTAAACGTCAGAAAAATTGTAAATGATTTAATTTAGTTATTAATATTATGCAATTATATAAATAATTTAAGTGCAATTGTTGGCTCCGCTGAATGCGTCCAATGTGTGTGACACACGCAATTTGTTTTGTTTTCTTTTGTTTAACATTCGATGGTCGCAGCTCGGGAGAAAATAGGTAGCTGTCATGGCTACCTTATAGTCATTGTATCAAACAAACAAATAATTCAAAAAATGAAATGACAGCTCATAAAAATATACAGGTGCGGCACCTGTGTTTCAAATTTTTTAAAGGCTATATCACAATTTAATATGGATAGCAAAAATAATCCTATTTGTTATAGGATTATTTTTTTTTTTTGTTTTTGCTTTGCATGTTAAAAACAATAATCTGGATTAGTTTGAAGCGAATGGAACGCAGCTATTAACTATAACTTTCCCTTAACAACACAAAATTTCATGAAAACTGGTCGAACGGTTACTAAGATAGAGACAAAAGAAATACCTCCAAAATTTAAATGCCAATAACTTTAAAAAAAAAATTGTTTTCGACTCAAAATTTTTAGAAATGATTGGTGCTAGTAAATAGCTACCGATTTATCGTATTTTGATTAAAAAAAATAAACATAGTCGAACAAGTGATTCGTTTCACGAATTCTAAGCCATATGGTCATTTCCATGGTCGTGCATGGTCGTAAAAAAATAAAAAAAGAAAAAAGTTAAAACTTTTTTTGTTCTATTTTGTTTTTGGACAGCACTCTAGAAGCACTGTATTTAGTGTAAAAGGTGGAAGCGATCGAAAGTATTGTCCAAAAATATAAGCAAACAAAAAGAACGCGTTACAATACAAAAAATAGAAATGGCTTTTGTCTGCATCCATGTAAAAAAAAAAATCTGCAAAGTGTGCACGAGTGTTTTTATCGAGTAATTTTTATCTTAAAATTATCTTAAAATCTTGAAATTAAAAATCTTTTTTAATTATTTCTATACAAACCATAATATGATACGTTACGATACATACGTTACGATACAGATTTTTTCCTTCAAAGAAGTACGAATTTTGTATAGTTTTATATTATTAATTGAACTAGAAAAACATATTAAGTGTAATTCAGGACCGTAAGAATCGAAAACTCAAAAAAAATGTATGCCTTTTTTTACTATTATGGAAGTTCAAAAATTTTAAGTAATATTTAATTTTTTAGTCACGGTAAGCCTTTTGGTGGAAATGCCCATACATAAAAAATACTATAAATTTAATGAAACTAAAGTAATATTAAAAAATTTAGAAAAATCCAATATTAGGGCGAAATATGTAGTATTTATGGCAACGATCCTCACAGCCTATGCCCTCGGGCATTTGAGCTTTTGTAATTAAAAGCTTTCTGTATAGATATTAATTTACAGACGAGCACTGATGCCCGATACACATTGATGTACTGAACACATTGACGACGACTGCAACAGTACGAAACAACATGTAGAAAGAAACAACAATCTGGAAGTATCATTAGATTGTTTCATTCACGTATACACAAACACTTATATTGCTCTGTTGTCGCACGTCAAATTAGGAAAAAATTCTAAATCGGCGACAGCGACTTTGTTGCAATCACTCATTGTCGTTGCTACATTTTCACCACTTTCACCTCCATAAGAAAAGCATGTAAAAATAATTTGACATTTGACGCACTGTTGCTGTAGTCATCAATGTGTTCAAGGTATGACTGCGACTAACGAAGAACGCCAATTGTCAAAAAATAGAACGCATGTTTTCTTATGAAGATGTATATTTTTAAGACGGCACGACAAAGAGAGAACACGACCACAATAGTTGCTGCCGCAGACTTCAATCTATTTCTTATGTATTGTACTAAACACATTGACGACGACTGCAACAGTGCGAAACAACATAAAGAAAGAAACAACAATCTGGAAGTATCATTAGATTGTTTCATTCACGTATTCATAAACACTTATATTGCTCTGTTGTCGCACGTCAAATTAGAAAAAATTCTAAACCGACGACAGCGACTTTGTTGCAATCACTCATTGTCGTTGCAACATTTTCACCACTTTCACCTCCATAAGAAAAGCATGTAAAAATAATTTGACATTTGACGCACTGTTGCTGTCGTCGTCAATGTGTTCAATGCATTATTTGATAGACGACAAGAGCGGACACAGCAGAGTTTGTTTATGTTTTGTATGAAATGCAGATTGTCGCTGTTGTGTTCATTATAATCAAGTCGTCGAGAATACTGCGACATTTCTCTCTGACGGCAAGTTTTCGTTTTGTCGGTGAACGACTGTTGCAGTCAGTGTTGCCATGAAAAAAAATTTTACAGCGTAACTTTTGCACTATGCTCGTCGGATTTCTCGTCGTATTTGTGAAACTCTGAAAACAAGAACTAAGAAATTTTCAGTCGCATTTTACAACAAAGAAGACAAATAAAATATTGCATTTTATAAAACGTATGACGAATATTTAAGGTTTATTTATTTAAATAAAGCACATTTTTTTCAAAAGTTAATTCAATGATCATTATATATATAGAAAATATATTAAAATAAATTAAATTTTGAAAATATTTTTGAACACACAAACGAAGAGTAAAAATCAATTTTAATACATTTGCAACACAGTTTGGTTTAATGTAGATCTCTTAAATCGGTAAAAATTAAATACATAGAGTCATAATACATAATTTTTCAATTTTAACCAAAAACTACAAAAAAATTAGATTTTAGTGAAAAAAATATGTATAAAAAAATATATTTTTTTCGAAGTCATATTGCTTTATTAAATTTGTTTATCAATTCTTTATCAATTTCAAGACTAAAACAGTTAAAAGATTTCATACGCACATAATCTTTTGTATGCAGAGTTCCTTCCATTGTGTCTAACTCTAATCTATTGCGAACTTTAGTTTTATTAATATTTATTTGACTAAAAGTTCGCTCAACGTTACCTGAGGAATTCGGTAAGCTCAAGAATTCAAAAATAAATTTTCTAATTATTGGAAATGCAGAAGTACCATCGCATCTTTTTATTTTAAAGTTGCCATCAATTTTATTATACTAATTTTGTTCTTTTCATATATACATGTAAAGGGTGTTTTTTACTGTTTTATTTGACCACCCATTTAACAGCTGATAGTTGCTTTTTGTTTAATTTGCTTTGACATTTTATTATGGATCGACTTACACCAGAGCAACGCGTGCAAATTGTGGAAATTTTTAATCAAAATAATGGTTCTGTTCGTCAAACTTATCTTGCACTTCGTCCATTTTATGGCGTACATAATCGTCCTTCAGAGCTGTTAATTCGAAGAACAATAGATCGTTTTCGGGATGTGCATCCCGTGAGACGCCGAACAGTGCACACTGAAGAATCTGTAGCCGCTGTACAGGAAAGCATTGAAGATGATCCTAATCAATCAATTCGTCGCCGTTCTCAGCAACTTACGAAAAGATCTTGGCTTAAAACCTTTCAAGATTTAACTTGTGCAGGAATTAAAGCTAAACGACCATCGTATGCGCCGCCGATTCGGCGAATGGGCTGAAGCACAAATTGATATTGATTTTGAATTTCCATGGAAAATTTTATTTTCCGATGAAGCCCATTTTCGGTTGAATGGGCACGTAAATAAACAGAATTGTCGTATTTAGAGTGAGGAGAATCCACAAGCTTTTGTCGAAACACCATTAAATCCACAGAAAATTACTGTTTGGTGCGCTTTATGGGCTGGCGGAGTCATTGGCCCATATGTCTTCAAAAACGAATGAATGGTCAGAATGTTACTGTCAATGGTGAACGGTATAGGAACATGATTCGAAGATTTTTCGTACCTCAATTAGCTGGCATTAATCTTGCTGATATGTGGTTCTAACAGGACGGAGCCACATGCAACATAGCGGGCGCTACAATTGATTTACTCAAGGAAACTTTTGACGAAAAAATAATTTCACGAAATGGCCCAATTAATTGGCCCCCAAGATCGTGTGATTTAACCCCATTGGATTATTTTCTTTGGGGGTTATGTAAAGTCACTTGTCTACGTCGATAAACCACAAACAATTGAACACCTGAAAATCAACATGCGAAGAGTTATTGGCGAGATACGGCTGCAAATGCTGCGAAAAGTTTGTGAAAATTGGTGTTCCAGATTGCGCCTTGTACGCGTCAGCCGTGGCGGCCACATGGCCGAAGTTATATTTAAACATTAATGTCATAAAATTCTCTATCCAATAAAGCCCATAAGTTTCATTGATATTAAAAATATATTACTATGTTTTGTTATGATTTAAACTTGTATCACTCTATAAAAACACCCTTATATATAAGATTTCTTCATTTCTATTGAAGTTTGCTTTGAATCCATTTTCTTTCGCTTAAACCGCCATTAAATTATATTACATTTCATTTAAAATATTAACAGCAAACTGCATGTAGCGTTGGCAAATGAAAAAAATGGATTTTATAGCGGTACCTTTCGATACTGCAAAATACGATTTTTTTTTTGGCTTGATGAAATGTTTCTGTTTTGTTTTTTGTCAATTAGTTTTAAGAAGATATTGTTTTCACCAGTAGCGTAACTATATTTTTTGCGCCCGCCCGCAGGTTTCTAAAAGCGCCCTGGTATTTACTTTTAGCATAAAACTATGTTATTACTAGGTTACTAGCAGCGTAGGAGAAAACAAGAGAGCTCTTGACAAAAAAAAAGAGAACAAAAGAGACTTTTTTAATTCATTGGTCATATGATTACCATCATTTATTACAACAGTTATATTTTGAAATCAGTTATATCTTATTTTATAAATAAAGTTATATTTTATTTTAATAGAATTTATTAAAAAAAGCAGTAACGTAAGAAATACTTTTTGTAATATCAAATACAATAAAATTTGTAAGATGTTATCACAAAGTAGGTAATAAAAGAAAACATCACATATTAATTATTTAAAAAAGTAAACAAACTAAAAGTTTGTATTAGTGGCATCAATAATTTTTTTATTGATGAAATGGTAAGTTTAAGATGTTTGGTTTAAATATTTTGTATTTGACGTTACCTGTTAACTAAAGAGTTTGCCAACGTCACAAAATATGACCAACTGTGTGATTAAAATAACATCAGTTGCCGACTTGCTGAAAATATGAAAGCAAACGGGCTGATCGACTCCGACCATAATCGAATTTTGCCAAACAAAGACGACTTTTGCTCAAAATAGTCGGTTTTTTAACGACGATTATTGCACCCTGAGAAATCGTATGTACGGGACTTAAATTTTATTTCAGCATAAACGTCGCACAGTGTAACGCCTCCATTCTTAAGTAGAGCAATGAAAATTGGCGCGAATATCTTTCATGACAAAATTAAGAAATCTTAAAAAAGTTATAAAAATCCGACTTCTGCCACACCCACCTCCCATGTAAACGAAAACCATTTTTGCCTGAAACTTCAATCTTGTCTCAAAACAACGAAGTTTGGTACATAAATTTATTTTTTGATTAATTATATTTTAGTATATGTATTTATTAGGCAGGTTAGCGTATAAGAAAAGATTTCTTGTTCATGCTGCAAATTAGAATATATGTATTACAACAAAACCCGTAAGAATTAAAACTAAAAATTAAAATTAAAAAACACAGAAAAAGATAACAACAAGCAATAGCACATTTATAAGTTAACAGATTTATGAGTTATATAACAACAAAACACAAAAAACAAAAGAATTAAAATTAAAAATTAACTCAGCCTTGGAAAATACCACCCACACAAACTAACTACGTTTTTGTTTATATTTGTAAGCTTTTTTGATTTCAGTAAGAAAATTTTAAAAAATTGAGTTTTTTTTTGTGCTTGTAAATAAGTCAAAATTTTGAAAAATAAAAATCAGCTGCCATACATCAAATATATCTCAAATTTTAACTAAACAGGTCACCATAAAAAAATGTGTATCTTCCGCATTAGCAAGTATTAGCAAGAATTTTTTGATTTGGTGTAACGCAGTTCTAATGATATTTTCGTGAAAAACTTATAGTCAATCTTTCTCAAACTTTTTTTTTAAGCACTTTTAAAAATGTGTATTCCGCTTTTAGTGTTTACTTTTATGATAAGCTTAAAACCATATGTTTAAAATGTAAACAAAAACAGTAATGTTGCCAGACATAAGAAATTTTAAACTTTATTTTGATATATATAAAAAAATATATAATTTGAATAACAAGAAGAATTGTATTTTTAAAAATGCAACTTTGACGACTTGTCATAACGAAATGATTGCTACTGTTAACAAAATTCATTTTGATTTGTTCACCCAAGATATTTTCTATTGAAAGCTAAAAAAATTTGGAAAATTTCAAACGTCGATATATTAGGTTTTTGGCCGCTTATTTTGCACTGTGCGTCGTTCTCCACTTTAGTTATTAATTTCATCAAGGTACTTGAGGGCGCCCCTAGCTTAGTTGCGCCCGCCCACAACGCGGTCTCTGCGGGCCCGCTTTTTACGCCACTGGTTTTCACATTTTTTGTGAAATGTATTCTAAAAGAGAACAAAATAAAGAATATTTCAACATTTTATTTCATTTGATTAGTGTACATAGTTTCAACGACAATGCAACATAAACATACAGTCCCTGGCCATAACGTATGGGGAATGAAATATGAACAAATTTAAAATGCAAATATTTTCACAAATGTGAAAAGTAGGATCAAAATAAAGTAGGCAATAATTTACGGTACTCTATTAGTTGTCATGGCAACGATATATCAGTTGTCTACTGAAATAGATTCAGTATGAAAATGTCTTTGAACGAGTTTGACCGTCAAAAGTTAATTTATAAATACTGCAAAGATTTTCCAACCAAAAAGAAAACTAAAATTTTAAATTACTTCAGCGAGTTAAGTTTTACAAAAACATTTATTTACAAGATCATTGCAGCTTATAGAAGTGGAAAATACGGTGAAAGACAGTCTGGTAGTAGGAAAACATGTGCTTTGCAGGATTTTAAGACACGTGCCAAATTAAAGGCTGATATTGCAGGTCAGGCAGGAATGGACCCCGAGGTATTATTTCAAGTTTGCAGGTATTGAAATTTCCGATAAAGTCAAATTTAAGTCGAAAACAAAGTACCCGGAAAAAGTTTTACTGTGCATGGCAATAAGCGAACATGGCATGAGCGATCCTGTGTTTATTAAAGCCTGCTTAGCTTTTATATGGTTACAAATACTTTTTGTAACTAAAATTAATTTTTAGTAGTTTTCACTGTAAAAATTTCAGCATTTTATTTTGAAACATAAAAATTCTGTTGACATAAATGTGTTTCTTCATATTTCATTCCCCATACGTTATTATTAGACGCACAATATTTTGTGTGCACATCTTTATTATCAGCTACACCAATTTGGTATTTGAATATCTATTACCAAAAAATTTAACCTGTACTATTTCAATACAGTTTAATTTATTACATAGCTGGTAACACAAATAAAATGTTATATTTATTGAAATTTTTTGTTTTTATTAACATAGTTAATAAACACAAACATTTCATTTTAATTTTAATATATTGTTAATATTTTTCTTGCTGGTCGGTAAGACTTAATATCCAGATCATTCAACTTTCTGCGAATAGTGTGCTCAGAAGCATTCAAGTTTGCATCTGCCAATTGAGATTGTATTGATTTCGTAGTAGAAAATATGATTTCTAAGCAAATTTTCTTAAGACATCCTTCTGACCTTGCGGTGAAAATTGATCGTAAATATTGAATGAAATATAACAAAAGTAGGTATTATTGTATAAAGTTTGTTTTTTTAAACATATGATTTATATCAAATTCTGATTTAACTTAAGAAAAATCTGTAGTGCGTCTAATAATTTGGCCAGTGACTGTAGATAAATATACTGCACAATTTTTTTTTGTTAACTGTATGTATTAGGTTCGGAAAAGTCGTAACAAATAAAAAAACATTAAATCGCCATTTCTAACAAGCCATATTTTTTTCAATCAATGATTTGTACTGTTCATCGGTTAACATTTTGTGACGTTCTCTTTAACTTTTAAAAGCTTTATCGATCGCTCACTCCTTTAAAGCAATTATTCTTACTACTTTTTTCAGTATTTCAGTGTTGATATAAATCATACGCTACGCAGTTTCTGCAGCTTCAGCGACGAAGCTTCTAGAAATCAATCAACGATCGAAACCTGCCAATTTTGGTATTGCAAAAAAAGTTGTTATTATTGTTTTTTCAATAGACACCCAGATAAAAACCTGCTCTGAAACGATGAAAACAAGAAGAATTGATGAGGAAGAGTGGGAGACGAAGTTGGATTTTAGCTTGCAATACATGTCGGGGAATGTATTGTAAAGCGCCTCCGCTCCTTCTCTTGTCCATGTGCAGAACAAAAACAACAGTTTTTGCTGATGCAAGACAACAACATGTTGCCATAATAAAACAAGTCAGCAAGCGACTTAATTGGCGGACACACCTCCAAACTGCACCAAGGATTTCAGGTGCAGTGACCGCTTTTCAGCAACATTTGCTCGTTCTTCATCTGCCTTTTCTGCTGCAGCGCTCATTTGGTGTTGAAAAAGGAAAACCAAAATATCGTACGATAGATTTAAGTGGAGCTTTAACAAAAATACCTGTTTGAAACAGTGGCGTAACTAAGTAATCAAAGGCTCATGTGCAAAACGGAAAACAGGGCCCCTACCACAAACAACAAAATATCTACAGAGCAAAAGAAAAACAGAAACATTATTTTTTATGTATTATTTTATTACATTTTTTGTCTAGATTTGGCATTAATAAAATTTTCTATTAATTTGCTTTCTAATAATCTTATTCAGACACCTGTAAATTCGCAATTGCAATGAACGCTAAATTCGACAACCTGGATTGGCTTTTCGTATATCTTAAATAATTTTTAATAATTTTCAAATTTCTAGATGGCTTCTGGTAACTGGGATTTTGAAGAATAACAGCATAGCTGTGTAAACTTCTGTACTGGAACCTACCGAGACTATGTTTATAGGAGGAGTGGTAAGGTATTTTGGCCGACTGAATGCCTTCAAGTGCCGACTTGAAACATAATTGAATTAATCAAAGTTACTGATCCATTCTATGAAGTCATTTTCATAATGCTTTCTGAAACATTAGCTGCAGCCAATAGATTTTCTATGTCTTCGTATTGTTCATAGAATACTTCAAATTTTAATTAAAGTGGATCCACCAAATAATTTTTTGTAACATCTTTTTTTTTTTTGTAGGATCAATATTTCTAAAATTCGATTATAGGTCAGGTTAGTCGAAGATATAATTGGATTAAAGAGTTCATACAAAGGCTTAATTGTTTCTAAGCAACTGCTTGAATTCTATCGCATCAGTGAGGTTATCGTATCCAATACAAGTTTAAATTCTCTTCTATAAAAACAGCCCAGCTCGAAGATTCACGACACGACACGATAAAAGGTACATATTCAGAGTAGTATACAAGTAATAGTAGTAGAAGTGTACTAACTAATAAAAGAGCGTCATAATATAAGTAAAAGTAGCAGCATGAATATGGTTTTGGATATGATTTAAAGCGAAATAGCCAACTAAAGTTGATTTTTACTATGACTGATGATGAAAATGGCTAAAAATGGTACGTCTGTATTGTAAATACAAATAAATATTTAAAAAAACCAGCAATAAAATAACCATAAGAACAAGTATTAAAAAAATTAAGGGTAGCTTACCACCCATTAGTTTCGCCTCTCTTCTGTAATGTCACATTCAGTTGCTCCAAAATTTGTAATAATTTTTTGACAGAACTGGTTAACGGTAGATTTAATTGCTAATTCCGATAAAATAAGCTTATAAATAATGATGAATTGATGAGTAGAATTTTTGCCAACTATTTCAAAATTTTATTTTTGAAAGTTACTGCATTTTTTTATTAAATCTGATTCTTCAATCTTGATTAATTTAAAAATATCAAATATAATTTCTTTTGATTTAAAAATATCAAATATGTAACAAACGAGACTCATACCAAAAAAATGCTAGTGGCGTTGTCCTAATCTATATGGCATTATTGTAAAGCTTTTAAAACTTAATTAATGTCATTCAATACAAAGTAAAAAAATTCAACCAACTGTAAAAATTCAAAATTATATACTACATTTTTTTTCAACATATTGGTCTCAGTACGATCATCTTTGCTAGCACGTTTTAACATTATTTTGGATAATGCTTTTAATATATAAAAAAGCTGCTGCAGAGTGGTACTTCATTAAAACCTTAAATAAACATTGGTTGAATGTTCATTTGCGGACCAATTTATCGATGCATATCTGGCATCCAAGCTTAATTGATCAACCTTTGAAATATCTTGAGTATGTCCAAAATTACGGCGAAAAATGGTGATGATCTTATCTGTTCTAGTAAAAAATGTTCATGTTCGCTGCCTATGCCTTATTATCTCGAAAAATACCTTACGGCGAAAAATGGTGATGATCTTATCTGTTCTAGTAAAAAATGTTCATGTTCGCTGCCTATGCCTTATTATCTCATTTGGAATTTTTAGACTTAAGTATTTTGTTGGCCAAAAAATATTCATTTGGACAGTTCAAGAAAAGAGAAATGAAATTAAACTACAAATACGTTAGGCATATCTAAAACATGACGCAGAACATGAACATATCTGGCAACGAGCTGGCCAACTGACAGGAAATTTCCGTGATTATGCTTCTGACTAAAATTCTCTTGATGTCCTCTTAACGCAGGTGAGTTTTTTACCAAAGTTATAATAATCTCAAAAATGCGTTTTCCAAAAGATGACTCTTTCAGAATGTTACTCTTTATTTCTTTGTCAATGGTTTTTCTCTTTTTCCAAGCCTCAGAAACAGAATTTATATGAGCACTTGCCAAATTTTGCTCTTTGTCTACAGAAGGCACTAGTCAAAGATCATTCAAACGGCATCTGTACAGTATTAAAACCTGATGGAAGCTACACTGTTAACTCGGATGGAACTAATCGTCTTTTACTACAGACGCATTTCCCGGGATGTGTATTTGAAGAAGACACCCATCGGACACTGGGGCTTACTATTCAAAGAAAGGTGGTCAAAGAGGACTTCCAGGTAAACTTTTTACGTTCGATAGTGTACGTTGGGCCATATCTAAATTTAGCCCATACAAATCTCTGGGACCTGATGGTATCTACCCGTGCCTACTACAGCAAGGCATTGTCCCTCCACTCACTAGGATTTTTAAATCCAGCCTTTTTTTAGGCCACATTCCTCGCGAATGGACAAAGGTTAAAGTTGTTTTTATAACAAAGATGGGTAAAAAGCCCGAACAATTGCCTACATCGTATAGACCGATCAGCCTAAGTTCCTTCTTTTTTAAAGATAATGGAGAAAATGTTGGAACTAGCTTGAAGAGCATCCCTCTAAACAGGTTTCAATTTGCCTACCAAGCCGGCAAATTCACTGTCACCGCCATACACAGCTTTACCAGCAAAACAAACAGCGCTATGTGCCTTAATTGACATTCAAGACGCTTTTGACAACACGTCAAACAATGCGATCAAAGCAGCAATGCAGATTAAAAATATACCATCTTTAATCATACACTGGATTGTAATCATGTTGAAAAGCAGAATCATAACGTTTGAGCTTGATGGAATTCATAACACGATTACTGCCACCAGAGAATGCCCTCAAGGAGGGGTACTTTCACCTCTTCTGTGGACCCTAGTCGTGGACGAACTTATCGCAAGTCTCAACAACCAGGGTTTGACACCAGAGGATTTGCGGATGATCTGGTTATTTCAAGTCTGGGCAGTCATGAACCGACGATATCTGACAAAATGCAGAGTGCCCTCCGTATAACTTCAAAGTGGTGTACGGAAAAAGGGTTGAGCATAAATCCTGACAAAACAATTCTGGACCCTTCTCCAGAAAAAAGATCCTAAATCTGGTAAGACCTACCCTGGATGGAAAAGTTATTGACTTTTCAAATGAGGCCAAGTACTTGGGAGTGACTTTTGACAAGCAGCTTCGTTAAAACACCCACTTAGATTCAATTACAGGCAGGGCAACACGTGCCCTTTTTGCCTGTCAACGCCTCCATTGCAAAGTGGCTCCAAAGGGCCTCAAACCGAAAATGATTTATTGGACGTTTACAACAATTGTTAGACCTATGGTTACGTATGCGGCACTTGCATGGTGGCCCAAGGTCCAACAGCGCACAGCAGCTAATCAACTGACAAAGCTGCAAAGAAAGGCGTGCATTAGTATCACTGGGGCAATGAGAACGTGCCCATCTGAAGCTCTGAATGTAATAATAGGGCTACCCCCTTTAACGATCATAATCGAAAAAGAGCCATGTCTAAGTGCACTAAGAATGGAGGAAGTCGGTGATTACAAGGCAGGGAATTTTACGGGTCAGATGAAGATACTGAAAAAATTCGAAAATGACCCCTTTTTAAAAATCCCCGACAGGATGCTGCCGAAGGTAAACTTCACAAAACGCTACAAGGTCGATATACCCAATAGGCAACTATGGAGGAATGATAGCTTCACAGTTGATCCTGGCTCACAGATATGGTACACTGCTGGGTCAAAACTTGAAAATAAAGTAACAGGAGCGGGGATATATGGTTTCAATTTCCAAAAAGCTCTTCCAATGGGATACATGCCAACAATATTCCAGGTGAATGTATATGCCATTGAAGTTTGTGTCAGAGAATGTCTCCGCAGGAAATCAAAGGGGCTCACATCTACATACTTTCAGATAGTCAAGCGGCTTAAAAAGCCCTTTAAGCCTACGAACTTGAATCAAGACTAGTCTCCAACTGCGTAGAACTATTAAATACGCTGGGACAAAGCAACAAAATAGAACTATGGTGGGTTCCAGGTCACGAAGGATTCGAGGGCAACGAAAGGGCGGACTGCCTTGCCAAAAGTGGAGCGTCTCGAACTCTTATAGGACTTGAAGCATTATGTAGCTTAGCAAAAGACTACATTCTAGAAAAAATTAGAATATGGGAAGATAAGAAATTTCAGTGCCACTGGAACAACACTAATGGACAAATGCAATCTAAGAAATTTTTAACTCTAAGTAAAGCAAAATCCAAAGATTTACTCAAGCTTACCAAAGCAGACCTTAGAACTCTTCACAGGTCACTCAGATACCATCTTAAAAATATGGGTCTTTCTGAATCAGACGTCTCAAGACTATGCGAGGATTAAGGAGAAACCCCTGAACACATTTTATGTTAATGTCCGGCAATTCACAACTTAAGACAACCCCATTTCGGAGGGGAAGTAGTGCCCCCGTCAACAATTTGGAACACCAAGCCAGAGAAAGTGCTAAAATATATAAAAAGCCTAAATCTGGAGTGTTAATTAAGAGCATGCACAATAGATCCTATGGGTAATCACGGTGCACATGGGCCCACTATAAACTAACTAACTATGCTCTTTAATTCTTTGTGAAAGGTGTTGCCTGTACACCATGCTGCATCCATAGCTTTTGAATAACAAAGCCAAAAGCGTCTTACTGCACCATACTTTTTTCTTGACACATAAAATTTTTCAGAAAAGCATCTGTTGTCCTGTAAAGGATCTTTTGGAAAAGGTCCTGAATGCTTAACAGGCCCCACATCAGCAATAACTTTTTCTCTACCATACTCAAAGGCGAAATATGCTGATACGGTGGGCTATTTTCTTTCTCTGATTCACAGAATACTGTTATATGTTATATACTGCCATACATATTTTAAAATTTGCAGCCAATCATTTGAAAATGTGGAGGGCCCCTATCGATCAAGGGCCCCGGTGCACTGCACCGTCTTGCACCTATGGAGTTATGCCACTGGTTTGAAAATAAAAGTATAACAAAACAGCATTTGAGAATGATTGCAGATAGATATTTGGCTAAAATAAAGCAAAGAGTTTGTAAAGTGTTGTTTTGTGTTTGGAAAAGTTTTCATTGATCACTAGATCACCACCATAACAAACAACATCATCATACTCGTCAGCGTCATCAACATCCTCATTATCATTATCTCTTCGTTGTTGCCATTTTCAATTTGCCGCCGGCTTTATCGTTACGTGCCCCCTTTCATAGAAGATTGATCGATAAGATTTTTAATTTTTTGCCTTGTCTTCCTTTAGCCAGGCATCACGTTAATGTGTCAGCAGCGCTGATAACGCCTGATACTGCTAATGAAAAATTGTTTTCAAGTTTTTTCTTTGTTTGATAAGAGCAAAATTGTTTTTTAGTAAATATTTCGGCTACGAATCAGGTTATATGTGCAGTAAAAATTTGAAAAAAATCACTTGTTGTCACACGAATTTGATAAGAAAGATTTTTTACTTTTTTTTTTTTTTGTTGCGGTCAAACTGCTTTTGTTGCTGTTAGCACTTATAAAATTCGACTGAAAACGCCTCAGATTATAATAAATAATACCTAATATTTAAATTCGAATTGCACATGATCAGTGGTAGTGTTTTTTTTTTTGCTGTATTTCGTTGCGGTTTCAGTAAAACAAAACGATATTTTGCAAATGAGTCTTGTGTGACCTTGACTGAAAAGATATATTTTCGTCTATTCGTCTTTCGGCAAGACAAACACTCATAAATGCTGTTATATTATTGATAAACTTGTTTTAAATATTGAAAGGATTGACTTCTGTTACGGTTTTATTTTTTCACCTTCCCCTTCTTCCTCCAATATAACAATATTATTAATTTTTTAACGAATACATTTGTTTTGCCCACTGTAAAAATTTAGTAATTAATTGGACTACACAGAGCCAAAACAACCTAATAAAAAAAAAGAAAATCAATAAGATTTCTCTATGGTTTTCATCCAAGAAGATTGTCTTATTAAACCATAGAGAAAATCTTATTTAAACACAATAATCTTTTTATTAGCAAACCACATATTTTCAAGAAGAATCTTATTGTTTTTTATAGGAACACTTTTAAAAACAAAAAGAAAAGATTAGCAAAACTTCTTGGTTTTTAAGAAGAAGTCTTATAGATTTAATGAGATTTATTTTTGAAATTGAATGAGGACATCTTATTGATTTAATAGGATTTCTTTTTAAATTTTAATAAAGAAACATTTATAAATCAAAATGGAATCTTATTAACCTTTTACCGAGAAATATACTTTTAATTGCCTGTAATATTAAATAAACAAGCGCGTCGGAAGCTAATTTCATCTGGGGGGGCAGTACAAATGGGGGGGCAGTACAAATGGTAGTGCAAAAAAAGTTCACCAAAATTTCTTCAAAGAAACATGAATGTGAGTGAATAAACAAATTTTTTATTTTAGTTTAAAATAAATAAAAATATATAAAAATATATAAAAAATATTAAAATTTCATTACTTTAAAAGTTCTTCCAATTTCAATATTAGAGATCAAGGATCTTTCATACGGTAATATGAAAATATAAGAAATAATGGTTCCTTTTATAAAGCAAGACTAGGCATATCTTTAAATGGTTTAAATGCAATAAGGTACAAAAAGTTATATCAATTTAAATTATTCCAAAATGTTTCTTTCTGTCCTTGCGAGAAACAAACTCTTTCACCACCTCCATCGAATTCAATTCTTCGGTTTTATCTTTGTGAATGTGTATAAGTGCTGCATGAGTGAGTCGTTTCTGTGTCATAGTTGCTCGAAGATACGTTTTAAGTCGTCTTAGTGCACTAAGAGAACGCTCAGATGAAGCTGCTGATGCAGGCACAGTCAAAAGCAAAGCAATAAGTTTTTCAACTTCATTTAATAGTTTTTTTACAGTATCCGAATTTTTCGCAAATTGGGATACAATGCCACTACAATTTCAAGGTGTTTGGCCAGGCAATTGCTTCAGCAATTTCATCTGCAAAAAGTCATCTGCATAAAGATCTAGTTTTGTTTTCAGATTTTGTTCAGAAGGCACTTTTCCGTTGAAGGCTTCGATTACAATATTTTCCAACGATTCCAGAGTGTCAAGATCTGTTTAAATGTACAATAAGATTTACAAATTGCCAGTTTACACTAGTTTCACTCAACCGACTCACCGAATGTTAAATCAAAGTGAGTCGGTTCAGTTAAGCTGGTGTAAACTTGCAAAAATAAAAAAAAAGTAAAATATTGTTGTAAAATACTGTTTGATCGAATCTAGCCGTTATCTCATTTGAGAGAAGATCTAAAATTTCGAAATAATCTTTTCGTTGCCGATCATATAATGGCAGCTGTACTCAAGGAACCGGATTTGATGTTTCTTCAAAGCGTCGAGTTGGATTTTCATCAGCTAATTCACAGTAGGGGCTTTCGCATTTTCCAAAACATTGGACCAACATGGCAGATTGTACAACATGTAGTACCATGCGTAAGCTAAAACGAAAGTCGAAATTTTTGGTTTTTTCTGCCGATTGTACAATATTGTACAACTATGTAAAATTACTGCTCAATTGTTAGGGCATCTAAAAGTTGCTTAGCTATTAGCCGGATGTGTTCTGCTTGAGAGCTTACAATTAATGATGTTGCTTTACAAGTTGGATCGTTCGAACGCTCAATCAAATAGTCCCATTAGTTTTCCATCTAACTTATCGTACAACATGTCGTCCAATAAGTGCTGTTCACATTTCAAACCGCTCATCAAATCATTTGTCAAATCGTTTGACCACAGAAGTGTTCTGACTCTTCAAATTTTTCGTCAAATTTCATTTTATCTTGAACACCGAAGTAAGCACATCGCGATGACGGAAAAATTTTAATACCTTTTGTTATTAAAATCGTATTGGAAGAAGAAGAAATTATTTTATAAATTATTATAAATTGTTTGCAACAGTTATTTATTATTATTTTGATATTATTTTCTTCCGCTCCTTCTTTTGCCGCGATGTGCACAGGTTGAAAACTTTTTTGAACTGACAAAATCGTACTACACGATTTGACGAGTGCTCACACTGGTCAAATCGTTCGGCAAATCAGCAGAAAAATCAAAAAATTTTGATTTTCATCCAACGATTTAACCAACGATTTGATAAGTGCTCACACTGGTCAAATCGCCATCAAATCCATACAAATTCTGTTGGTCAAATTAATTGTCAAATCATTTGATGATCGATTTGATGAGCGGTTTGAAATGTGAACAGCCCTATTTGGAAAGTCCCTAAGAACATGTCAAATTTTTTCTTACCAGAGTTGCAAAATTAACAAGCATTAAGCTACATACTTAAGGGTGCTTTTAAACTGAAGTGGTGGGTTTGCAATAGAAACTCTAGATTTTGTTCTATCTTTTTGCAAACACAGAGAAAGAAAATGGTTATCCGCAAGCATGCTTATGAAGAAGAGAGAAAGAAGAGGAAAATATATAATACAAAAATATTATCGTTGTAAAAAAAACTGATATTTTTAATAACTTTCGAAGTTTTCCTTTTAAATTGTTTATCTAGATAAAAAAGTGGGGGGAAACTGCCCCCCTTTCCCCCGCTTCCGACGCCAATGTAAATAAAAACACATTTTGATGGCTTATTACAATTTATTAGGAAATAAAATTTGTATATGTATACATAAAATATATCTGTTAAAATGTAATTACCAAAATACGCCAAAATACCCGGCGCTGTTAAGGCCTTCAAAGAAAGTGGCGACTTTCTCAATCTGCATTTTTTGAAAAACCTCCTTCGAGTTTACTCCACAAATTTTTAGTAAAGTCGATATTGAGTAACTCAAGCCCCATGACTGAAATATGGCTTGAGTTTCCAGAATTTCAGCCTCGTCGAAAACAAGTTCGGGGACATAAGTTCATTATCCATTATCACATATTTTTATTTTACTTTAAATACATTAAATCCATAAAATGCACATAAACTTCATTAATACACTTCACAATTACGACTGAACGCTAAAGCAAAGAATAAGTAGGATTTTCACTGTTACTACCTTCTTAAAAGGGTGTTTAATAAGAAAACCTTATAAAAGCAGATCAAAAAGATTTTATTATTTATTTGAGGTGGTCTCTTCTTAAACTTTAAAGAGTGAAAAAAATATTTTCTTATTAAATTAAAGTATTAATAAGATAACCACATCATTTCATTTATTTAATAAGAAATCTTATAAAAAAATGTTTGATAGTAGTTGTAAATTTCTAGTAACCCACCGGGAAAAAAGAATCAACTGTGTATGAAAAAAGAATCAATTAACTTTTCCAACATTGTGATGTCCTACAAAAAGTAGTACATTCTTTTCTGCCTTCCACTTGAATCACTGCTGAAATTGATTCTATTATTCGCTTATAGCATGGATACTTTTAAATGAAAAAAGTATGCATTTTTCGAATATGAGAAAAGTATGAATCGCTAAGAAGCCCTTTTGGAATTGATATACAAGAATGAATTCCATAATGCATAGGTTTGTATGGCTGAATTGAAAATCTTTTATTCTTTTTTAAATAATTAATAAAAAATTACATTAGAATAATTCAAATTAATACAGAAAATTATTATGTAATTAGAAAGAATAAATAATATGAAGATAGACGACCAAACAATTATAATAATACCACATTTAATGCAAAAATATGGATGTTTATGATGTAGGCTGTTCCTTCCGTTTTGCTTCAAATTTCCTTATAGTATATAGATTTTCACTTGCGTATAGCTTCCTTGATATCTTTTTGGGACTGTTCCTGGTTTACTCTTCCATGCAAAGGCACTCTGCATTTAAAAAACAAAACATTAAAAAATGATTTAAACAAGTAAAGAGCGATGGTTTTTCATATCTTACCAAACAATACATTATTAAAATTTTCGGGTCTTCTGAAGCAGTTTGTTCCTTCAACGCTGACAAATCAAACAGTAAAATTTTTAAGTGAAAGGAAAGCAATAGAACAACCGTTTTTCAAAAATATCAAAAAAACAAAAATAACAACAACAAACAGAAAATATAAATCATAACAGATTGATTCCTTTTTCGCTTATAGCAGAATTTGTTTCAGAATTAATTCGTTTTTCACTTACCATAAAAGCAAGAAAAGAATCTAACAACAGATACTTTATTATATATTATTATATACATCATAAACGATTCCTGCAGCAATAAAAACGAATCAGTAAAATTTTTGTTTATTGATTCTAATTCATAGGTTTTGCTTTAAATTTATACATTCTTTGGAATATATTCTAAAATGCAAGCACAAGAATCCATTCAATTCCCGATTTTTTTAAGAATTAATTCTCATTTTCCCGTTGGGAAGATTTTCTCTATGGAATTAAAAAAGATTTCTGTATAGAAAATTCTTATTATTTGGTAGTATTAATAAGAAAACCTAGGTAAAATAGCTCAATTAGGTGATCTTATTGATTTTATGTGGTGGTTTTTGGCTCTGTGTAGTATTAATAGCGGCATATGCCTCATTGTCGCAAATCAACATATTAACACATTGACTACCACGGAACTTTTCATGAATCTGGTCTAAAAAGTCAATTGAAAAATTTCTTCAAATATGACAAATATGGCAAGAAAACAACCTAAAAGATAACTCGTAGTTCGCAGTCAAAGTGTTAAAAAACATAGCGATGTTTTGTAAACATCTACAAGAGTAAACAGGATTTGCTTTATATTTAAAAACTTTTAACTTGTAAGGGCTGTTCCCAGCTGAGTTGTTTGTCGAATTGTCATCTGTCAATTTTTATGGAATAAGGCTCTGGATGTAAAAAAATTGTTCGTGTTCAAAAGGGTCAATACTTTTTTCATTGCTAACGCAAACGTTTTGGCTCCAAATGTCTGTGTAGCTACTTCGAGTTTTCTAACAGGAAGTTTGGCAGTGAACAGTATTTTTGAAACAAAAACTAACTGTTAATGCTTGCACCTGGTTAAAATCTGTATTTATAGATTAAAGCGTTTGTATGTATGTTATTAGTACAAATTTTTATCTTTCAACCGATGTGAACCAAATATGGCACAGCTATTCTACAAGGGCAATTTGAGAAGTAAGTGACTTCTTCATTTCCCGCATAGTAACATTAAATGCAACACTGATCCTGTCAACTACTATCTATTTATAGACTACAGTCAAAATTTTAGCTCGCTGCAACGCATAGTTTGTTTTTGGCAGCCATTGACAGCAGACGATCTAGTGAATTTTGACGAAAATGGAAAAAAGTGAATTGCGTCTGCTTATCAAGCATTATTTTTTGCGCAAAAGAAAACATCAGCCAAACAGAGAGAATGGTTGTGGAACATTTTGCGAAATCATTTAGATATGAAAAAATGATCCGCAAGATGGGTGCTGCACTCTCGACCGTAAACGCGATCGTGTGACTGATTCAAAGGCGTGTTTGGCGATGTTGAACAAAGATAAGAACGATTTTTTCCGTCGATTAGTAACCGTGGACGAAACATGGATCCATCACTACACACCAAAAACTAAGGAACACTCTAAACAGTGAACTTCACCGATCGAACCTGCTCCGAAAAATCGAATCGGCCGGAAAGGTTATGGCGGCAGTTTTTTGGTATAAACGCGGTATAATCTACATCTATTACCTTCCACCGAAAAGAATTATCAATGGCGAACACCATGCAGCCGAATTGGACCGTTTCAATGACGCTTTGAAATAGAAACGTCCCCATTTAGCGAGGAAAAAAGTGCTCTTCCATCAAGACCATAACGCGCGTTCGCACATGCTCAGCTCCAATGGCAAAGTTCCATGAATTCAAGTACGAATTGCTTCCTCATCCAGCATATTCTCCAGATTGTCCCCTTCCGACTATTTTCTGTTTCCAAACCTGAAGAAATGGCTCGGCGGAAAGAGATTCACCACCAGAGAGGGGCTCTTCACAGAAACCGACGCCTATTTTAAAGAACTTCCGAAAACGTCTTTTTCGAATGGGATAAAAAAATTGGACAAACGTTGGACGAAGTGTATCAAGCTAAGAGGAGACTATATTTAGAAATAAAACTTTTTTGCCGTAAAAATTACATGTTTATTTTTTCACGTAATTATAAAATTGCCCTCGTACGAAACCAATCAGTGATCACTTTATATAAAACTCTTCCAAGCCCCCTTTTACCACCCACAAATCAATAAATATACCCTAGCTGAACCCGGTGTGCTTCGCTACCCCCTCGTTTAAAATAAAATTAAAAGTATTTATATATTTACTAAAATTTATTTATTTAATTTAATTATTGCAATGCTTCGCCTCTTTTTTTGTTGTAAACCAATTAGAATTCAGCGCTGAATCGCATGTAATTTGCTTCATGCTCCCCCTTTTTATTTTTAGACCAATCAAAAAGCAGCAATTACACAATCAGCTGTTTCGCAGTCTGTTGTGGGAGAATGAGAATGGGGTTCCCCACTCTCTATTTTAATTAACACGTATTATAAAATCAGCTGTTTTGAAGACAGTGGTAGAAGAAAGAGAATTGAGCTACCCCACTATTTTAATTAATATGTATTTTAATGATTTTAATGACATGATTTGTGGTATAGCCGTTAATAAACGTAGTAAAAAAGTAGTTGCAGAAGTGTGCATGGTCGAAAAATATTATCATGTAATAAGTATTCCTGAGTCAAAGCTGAACGCTGCGAAAATTTAAGATCGGTTATCAGGTCCAGCCTCCAATATATCGCAAACAAAGTGGCGTGCTCCGCCCACTTTTCTTTTGGTACGTATTTCTATTCATGCTAATACCATATATAGCAAATACTGCCGCCGTTGGTCAAAAAATGCCCAAGATATGACGATTTTAAAATTTGGGTTATATGGGCGAGGCCACGCCCCTTCGTCCACTCACAACTTTATATAGTCAAGAATTTATTATTTCGTAAGAATATCCTATTGTGAAAATTTAATGATGATCGGTCCAGTAGTTAAGACTATATTGCGATTTTTAATTTTCCTAAAAAGGGGCGTGGTCCCACCCACTTTTCTCCTGGTACGTACTCCTAACTATGCCAATACCATATGTACCAAATAGCATCAACGTAGGTCAAAAAATGCCCAAAATATGGCGATTTAAATTTTTAGGTTATATGGGCAGTGCCACGCCCCTTTGTCAAATAAAAACTTCATATAGCCTTTTATTCTTTCCAGATTCATAGTAAAATGCTGTGAAAGTTTCAGGAAGATCGGTCCAAGGGTTTGGCCTCCTATAAAGCACAAACAAACAAACAAACAGACAGACATTCATTTTTATATATATAGATTGAAAGCAGATTTATTATAATTAAAGTAAAATGGGGCGAAAAAGGGGGATTTGGTAATAAAAAATCTATGGCTACCTTACCTGTAGATAAAAACTATATAAAACTTTAGGTAAATACATATTACAAAAAAAGTATTTTGTATAGCAAACATTGTTAGTGGTATAAGTAAGTATCTGAATTAAAAAAGGGGGTGGTGAAGTGGGCGTGGTTCATAGTAATATGGCGACGTTAACAGTATTAAGAGCAATATACTACCAAATAAAAAATAATCCGTTGGAAGGAACAAATTTGTACAGAGAACAAAAAGTTTAAAACTTAAATTTGGCGTGAAAAGGGGCGTAAAAGGGGGCGTGGCGTAGGAAATGTTTATTTCTACCTCGCCTGGAGTATAATGTGTATACAATTTGAAGTAAATCTGTTAAAAACTATATGGGAGCCATTACATAATTTTAAAAAAGTGGGCGTAAAAGTGGGCGCGGTCGAAAAAGTACCCTATTAATCATGCCAGAGTCCCAGTTAAATGCTGTGAAATTTTCAGGAAGATCGGTCCAGAGGTTTGGTCTCCTATAAGGTACAAACAAACAAATAAACAAACACACATTCCATTTTATATATATAGATAGCTTAAACCCGGCGCGTTGCTGCCGCGGCCCCGTTGCCAAACGCGAATAAAATGTTATCAGTGAAACTGTATATGTAAATTGTGGTCGAATACTCAATTCCATGGCTGTGCGACCTATAACTCAAAAGCTGTAGAATTTCTCAAATTTTGGTTGCATGGGAGGTGACACGCCCCCTTGTCCAACGCCATACAAAGTTATCAGTAAAACTGCATGTGTAAATTGAGTTCGAATGCTGAATTCCGAGGCTTTGTTTGATTGACTCAAAAGCTATTCGATATCGCAAATTTGGGTTGTATAAGAGGTGCCACGCCCCTTTGTCCAACTCCCATAAAATTTTATCAGTAAAACGCCACGTGTAAATTGTAGTCGAATTTCGAATTCCAAGGATGTGCGGCCTATAACTCCAAAGCTATTCGATATCGCAAATTTGGGTTGTATGGGAGGTGCCACGCCCCCTTGTCCAACTCTCACAAAATTTTATCTGCGTAGCGGCACGTGTAAATTGTCGAATACCGAATTCCGAGGCTAAGCGGCTTATAACTCCAAAGATATTCGATATCGCAAATTTGGGTTGTATGGGAGGTGCCACGCCCACTGTTAGTAGGAGGTTGAAATATACTTTACGACCTATTCTCATACCTACAAAATATACATACAAAATTTCATGAAAATCGGTCGAGCCGTTTCGGAGGAGTTCGATTACGCACCCCGTGACAGAAGAATTTTATATATTAGATGTAAGATCTGATGTTCTTGATCGTACCAAAACTTTTTCATTTGGTTTACATGATTATTGTATGCAACTTTACCAAAAACGGGCGTGGTTACACTATAGCTACGGTCAGTAACAATTATGTTATTTTTATTAAACCAATCGTTGAACAAGGACGAACCAAGTTGTTCACAAAACAGATGGTGAAACCGCAAACTACAAATTCGCATCCTTTGAAAAACTGCAATAATGAACGTCGCCACATAAATTGATATTTATAGTAAACGCGTTTTTTGCGCGTTTTTCTATACAAAATCCAAACTATCATCTAACAAAGACGATCCAAGAACCAAAATAGATGGTTAAAGTTTGCAAGCTTGAGTCGCGGTTGGCGCATAAGCTTTTAGTTGCCTTCAACAATGCTGCTCGCTACGTTTATGGCCTAAGGTAATATAAATATGTTTTCGAAACAATTTCTTGGAAGAGGCCTATTAAGTCATCTCGAAGCAAGAAGCTGTATGTTCCTGCATAGAATAATTATCACACAGAGCCCTAGCTACTTGTCCGAAAATTTATCTTTTTGTAGATCTAGCAGAGGCATGAACATTTTAGTTCCCAAATATAATTTCATCTACTCCAGTAGATTGTTTTTTGTAAGCGCAATCAGATCGTGGAATTCACTACCCACAAATATTAAAAATATTACTAATAGAAATACCTTTAAGCATTTAGTTTTCGAACACTTTTCTTAAAAACCTTATATTTATTTTTATGCTTCTCTCCTTTAACTTCTATTATTTTGCTTTATTCTCATGATTTACTTCTAAGTGCTTTACATTTTGTTATACAGTTTTAATTGTTATTAATTCTTAAATACTATATTGTCTTTTTAACATGTACAACATAAATTTTGATGTTAGTTTAAGTTAGTTTTATAATATATAATGTTGTTATTTCCGTCATCTATGTCATCTATGTGGCATTCAAAAGATTAAATCTTATTTGTCAACAATATAACCCAAATACAAATACAAATACAAATACAAATACAAATACAAATACAAATACAAACACAAATACAAAAAAGTTCAACCTACAAATAAGCATCCTTGCAAGAATGTATGACCTTAATGCTACCACATTATTTCAGATGTTTATTGAATGTGGTTTGTTTTTATTCCAAGACAATGTTCTAATACGTGGAACCGGGGGCGAACCTTCACATGGTAACATGTCTGACTGTCTCAAACTGGCCAGACCAGCATTAACCATGTAAAATTCGTCTCAAGCCAACTCAAACCTCCAAGTGGTATTTCCTGGGCAAAGTCAAAACTGGCAACCATCAGTTTAGCGGCTTTTCTGAGCGGCGGGCCTCCTAGGCTTAAAACAGGTTGTGCGTCGGGTTTAAAGACCACCCTTAAAAAACTGTTTCAATGAAAAAAGAATATAAGAAAATTGATCCCCAAATCTGATGACGACTACCGCAAACGAAGAACTGATAATGAATTAAGAATATGCACCTGGAAAGCATGAACTCTTAATTGGGAAGGTGGCTCTTTCCAACTGACTGATGTCTCGGAAAGATACAAAGCTGATATCACTGCTATCCCAGAAATGCGATGGAAGGGACATGGATACGTTCAGCATGCATCCTGTGATAACTACTACAGCGGCCATGCGGAGAAGCCGCTGGTTTGGTTGTGGATTTGTAGTTTGCAAGAGACTAAGACATCACGTCCTGCGATTCACACCTGCGAACGAACGGCTTGCTATAATCCGCATCAAAGCTAAATTCTTTAGCATAAGCCTAATATTTACGCTCGCTACGACAGAAGACAAAGACGATGAGACCAAAGGAACTTTCCACGAGCACCTTGAAAATGCTTAAGAGCACTGCCCCGGTAAAAATCGTGCTTGGTGACCTTAACGCTGACGTGGGCAAGAAAAATATATTTAGTCCAACAGTCGGAAAGTTCAGCCTCCACGACAAAACCTCCGATAACAGAATGAGGCTGACTGACTTCGCCGCAGCACGAAACATGGTCGCCAGTAGCACTAGATTCAAGTATTTCAATATGCATATGGCCACCTGACATTAACTCGGATAACTATCTTGTCGCAGCCAAGATCCGTACACATCTGTGCGCTGCGAAGAATGCACGCCACCATACACACAGAAAGCTAGACGTCGACAAGCTGCTATCAAAACAGACAGCCGAAGCTTTCGCCACTCGACTCTCACTCCGAATTCAAAGCACTCCTCCAATCGATGATATATGCGCGCAGTAGACACATTTCCCACTCCATGTGTGTGGCTGCTGAAGAGGTGATTGGCTACCACCGCCCTTGGCGAAACCAGTGGTACGACCAGGAGTGTCGCGACGCCACTGCAGAGAAAGATGCCGCCTACAAAGTCAACCTGCAGTTGGTAGTAGCGCGCGCTGCTAAGGAGTGATACAAAGAGAAAAGGAGGGAAGAGAGTCGCATTTTCAGGCGGAAAAAAAAGAGGCAGAAAAGCACGAGCATTAGAAGATTGAGATGTGTGACAACATTAATGAGACCCGGCAATTTTTCGAAAAGATAAGAAGCCTACCTATGATTTTAAGCCAGGGCCTCTTCCTGCAAGGATGATAACTTGAATCTAGTTCCAGATACCCAGAATATACTGACGTTAAGGAGGGAACACTTCTCTAAGCTTCTAAATGGCAACGCTGACAACAATCCCGCCAATAGAGATGATATTCCGGAAAACCAATCGTCGAGGTTCCGCTGAACGAATATAATGATGTTCTGACAGCTATAGCTCGACTTAAAAATAACAAAGCCGCAGGAGCTTATGACTTACCTGCTGAGGTGTTTAAGAACGGAGGTAAAGCACTTTTAAATGCATTCACGAGCTTCTATGCAGAATATGGTCCGAAGAATGCATTTTTAATTGTTTGGAATCTCAGTGTGCTCTGCCCAATCCACAAAAAAGGAGACCCCACTTTTTGTGACAATACCGTGGGATATGTCTTCTTAATATCGCATATGGTCAATTTTTTCTGTAGGAGTAACCGCCGAAAAAATAATTTTGCTCTGTATCGACTATATTCCATTCATTTATAATCCATACCATCGCAAAACATAAATATCAAACCAGTGTGCTTTTGTCACGCTTCATGCAGTTCATTTTTCGCCTGTGTCGAGCACCAGATCGAAATTGCAAAAAATTTAGATGGGAACAAAATGGAACAAAATGTAATATTTAAGACCATACATTTTAGCTCCTAGAAGAAGTGCAAGACAACATTTTTTCATTATTCGGTAATTTTTGAAGAAAAGCAGACCTACCTCGAAACTCACTCCGAAAAGATGTGTAACGTTAAAGACCACACATTTTGGCTCCTGCAAGTGCAAGACAACATTTTTGTATTCATTATTCAGATTTTAACCGTTTACTTGATCCCTCTTCTTTGATATAGTCCTTTAATTTAGGTTTTTTTCATTCCCAATTTCGCTAATTTTTTTTTTTAAATGCAGACTACCTTGAAACTCACTTCTAAAAAATGTAACGTCAAAGACCACATAAAACTGGTTATATTTTCGAAACAACAAAATTTAGAAGAAAAGTTTGTTTACATAAAATGCAAGTCTTTAAGCCTACTTTCATTTACGCATACAACCTTTTTTTGGTTTCATTAAATATTTTCAATATATTTGCAGGAATATGCGTTCGAATGTAACGTTTAAGAGAAAAAATGTACCATATAAGGTCCTGTCGAGCGTTTTATGCGAAAGATTGAAGCCTATTGTAAACGAACTGATTGGACATTATCAGTGTGGCTTCAGACCTGGAAAATCTACCATCGACCAGATCTCCACGCTACGACAAATATTGGAGAAGACCCATTACAAAAAATTTGCACCCACCATCTTTTTGTCGGCTACAAAGTCGCCTTCGACAGCCCAATAAGGAATCACCAGGAATTTGGTATTCCTGCAAAACTAATACGACTTTGCAGGATGACACTGAGCAACACCAGCAGCGCAGTTAAAATTGGGAAGGACCTCTCCCCTTGTTACCAAACGAGGTTTCAGACAAGGTGATTCCTTATCGTGCGATTTTTTTAACCTATTGATAAAGAAGATCATCCGAGCTGCTGATCTGAGACGTCGTGGAACAATATTCTGCAAAAGTGTAATGCTACTTGCGTATGCTGATGAAATTTATATCATGATACGCGCGAAGTCAGTGCAATATTCTCCTG
Source organism: Dichetophora obliterata (assembly GCA_963920525.1). Lineage (NCBI taxonomy): Eukaryota > Metazoa > Arthropoda > Insecta > Diptera > Sciomyzidae > Dichetophora > Dichetophora obliterata. The sequence goes on from OY986439.1 coordinate 117,564,961, forward strand.
ATTAGAAAAAGAGTCAATTCGAATGGGACAAACAAACAGTCCCAGCGTCTTGGAACCCATGTTACAGTTGACAATACCTCCTTCGAGGTTGTGAAGGACTTCGACTGGAAAACAACGAAGAATAACTCTTGCCAACACGTGCTACTTTCTGCTATTGAGAAGCAGAGCCCTCCCTCGACGAACAAAAATCGCGCTCTATAAATCACTCATCATGTCCGTCCTACTTTATGCATCACAAACCTGCACTCTGAGCAGTTTAGATTAAAACACTTTAGTAGTCTTCGAGAGAAAGATCCTTCGTAAGATCTACGGACCAATCTGCGTCAATTGCAAGTTACGAATACGGAGGAATGATAACTGTACGAGCTATACGCTGACATCAGAGCTGCTAGATATGGCGATATCTCGCCAAACTGGCGGTTTGAGCGACCACTTTGGCGAGAAGATTTTTGATTTGGCGAGTTGACGAAAAAGTCAAGTGGCGGTTTCAACATTTTTTTTGGCGATATTTTGGCGACATTCCCTTAAAAGAAGATCAAATGCTTTTTTGCGTTAGACATAAAATCACTTTTCATAGCTGATATTGCTTAAACTTGTTCAGTTTGAGCGCTTAAATGCCAAAAAATAAGGAAGGAAGGAAGAAAAAAGAATATATGGAATACACTGGGAAAATGCAAGCTGTGCTTTTATTTGAATAACGTTAATATATGCTGCGACAGTTTTGAGACAAAGGAGATGTTTAAAATTTTTAACTCTAAAACTATGTACCCAAAACTATAAGATTATGAACTTGAAATCAATGAAGAATTGGAAGTATATAATGATATGATTACAATTTGTAAAAAACCAGAAATATTTTTGGATTTGGTATTCTCAATCAGCACGATTCTCAAGAATTTTTCTCGGAGAACCGGAAAAGGGAGATTTCATATTTAAGATAAAGTTGAAGAACATTTTGGAAATTTTTAATGCAAATTTGTTCATCAACCATCAATATTCATGAGTGTAAAAAACGCGATGTCTTTATCTGTCATCTCAAAAATAAAAACTCATTTTTCCGATTCCCCGAGAAAAAGTATTCAGAATTGAGCTATACAGCTAGTTTTCGTACATTGCTCTATTATTTTCACACATTACTCTATTTTTTTTTATCCTTTTTTTAAATTTTATGAAATACATTCTAGTCGTGGATCTTGGTTTTGTTTTTATACAATTTTTGATGTTCACATATGTTAATGTTAATGTTGTGTGGTCGAGATGCGTACTGCGACCTAAATGAGATCTATTGTACCTCCTTCTCAAAGCTCCGCTGGGTTTGTGGATTACAGAATTTCATCCAGCCCTATTTCTCTAATGAATTTGAGAATATTCTTAGGCTCAAGGGATGAAACCTGCTCTAGACTCAGCTCGTAGTTCCCTAGTGCTAGCTTACGTCTGCTAGCTTACAGTGTCCTGTAAGGAACTCCGTTAGAATCCTAAGATTCGGTTTGCCTAAGCTTATGCACAATTTTGCTCTCCGAGTGTTAAAATCTCTGAGGAGAAATTTGGATTGTCTTAGCTTTGGGAGGCTTTGGGAGGTTTGAACGTTTATGCCTCTCCTCCCTTCTTAGTTCTTCTTTTATAGAATGTGTGCCCAATCCGCAGAATGGTTCTGGTCCTATAAATTTTGTGGCTGCACCCTGTCGCGCTAGACCATCGGCTTTTTCGTTACCCTGTATTCCTTTGTGTCCTGGGACCCAAAGTATAGTAACAGTGTTATTCTTGCCTAGTTCGTTGAGTTTTGTTAGACATTCCCATGTTATTCTCGATGATATCACACAGGAAACTAATGCTTTGATTGCTGCTTGGCTGTCTGACATCACAACGATATCCTGACCTTTGTATTTACGGTACAGACTGAATTGTGCACACAGCTGCATTGCTAGGATTTCCGCTTGGAAGATACTGGGTGTTTTCCCCATCGGTTCAAAGTGCTTGGTTCTTGGCCCGTACACCCCTGCGCCTATACCTTCCAATGTCTGATGTTCACATATTACTAAGAATATAATATATCTTAATACATCAAATAAAAGCTTTAAGCTTTAGTTTCTGTAAATATGAGCAAATAAATTAAAAAAAAATTTAACGTTATGTAAATATTATGGTTTTATTTATTTTTTTTAAGATATTTTAAGAAAAATTTTTTGGCGGCTAAGTTACCGACAAATGGCGAGTAGGAGTATCAACGAACTGGCAGCTCTGGCTGACATCGACATAGTCAAGCACATTAAAGTCGAGTGGATTCGCTGGCTAGGTCATGTTCAGCTAGGGTTGCCACAATCAAAATGGGATTTGTCTGGACTTACAAAAAAACAATCTGGATTTTTTTTTTCATTTTCAGCTGGACATTTATTTTGTTATGCTTTTTTGTGTGGAGATGATTCTGCAAAGCTTTGCTTCTTTCATATTTAACTGACACTACAACTTGCTAAAATATATACATGGCAGTGTACTCATCCTTCTTTTTCAATCAACCGGAATAATCTGGCAATTTGGTCCAGTTATCTGAAAATAAAGTGAGCCTCCTCTTTTTTGGAGGCTGCTCTTTTTCAACATCTGACATGGTGAAACTTAAAAAACAATTTACGTTATTTATTTTCTTCATTTTATTTTAATTAATGTATTATTCAGATTAATGTTCTTACAAATTTTGTGCTCATTTCTTAATTCTTTAACAGAACAGCAACGTTCCACAAGAATAAAATAATGTTTCTATTTATGAACAGCTGATCGTCAGTGTTGCTACGTATAAACTTTTAAGCAAGGAGCCGATACGATTTTGAACGCCTTCGCATTACGACGTTTCTTTACAAAAATACTCGAAAACACTTTTTAATAGTGCGATTCATGTCACTTCGTAACTGCTTCGTAAGCTCGTATTTCGTAAAAACTTACGAAACGTCACTTTTTTTTATATGAACATCGAGATACGAAGCTCGTAACATTGTACGCACTGAAATTGTCTCGTATGTCGTAAATAAAGCCTGCGTAACCTGTGCGCTGTCAAACCGCAAATGGCAGCTGTTTTTTATTTCAAATTTTTCAAGCGTGTTTATAGCAAATAACAAAAAATGGAAAAAACAAATGATTTAAAGGTATGTATTTTGCTGAAACAAAGGTTAGACATATTTTATTGCTTAAACAAACATTTTTAATAAAGCTCAAGCGGAGCAATCCCATTCATCGATTGAGTGAGGTGGAAACAAAGCTGCTGCTCAGCCGGGAAAAGCACAAATATGGAAAACTTAGACGGCCACAACACTGACAGAAGCTGCATCTTAAATAAAACTTGGCCTTATCTTAAGCATCTAGCAGCTGATACAAGATGGAAAGAATTTGTCATTGCCATAAGTCCCTCGAACCAAAGAAAAAAAAAATAAAATCAGAAATCAAATTTACGACCCACGCCACTTTCATTTTTTAAATACGTTAGGCCTAGCTGAGTGGTAAGAGCGCACTTCTCACAATCTGTATTTCGCAGGCTCAAACTCCACTGTTGCTGAACATCGACCATTGTTTGGATATATCCCAGTTGCGCGTCTTTGCCACAGAGCCTCTAACAAAGGGTACTCCGTATCGGAACGATTCCATGACTGCGACGCTATACAACCCTTCGCCAGCAATATCATCGTCGTCGTCACTATCTGCAAGAGAATACAAAAATTCGTACATCCGACCAAAAGGATAGAATTAATGCACAAACTCACCCTCGTTTATAGTATAACTAGTATTTCGCAGCATACGTTGTCCTGCCACATACCTCCTTATTGCCATATTCGAAAATGTCAATAAATGCTAAATATATTCACCATTCTCAGTATAGTTGCCGAAAGTAACGATATGAAGTAAATTACTAAATTTTAGTCTAATACGATCAAAACCGTGCGAAATGTAAAATTTTTGTATGTTTTAGGTGTAAAAAGGGGTGCGGCAAAATTATTTCCCTTAAACCATCACGTTCTCAAAAAAAACGGCTGCCTAAATTTCAGCTCAATTTAGCATAAGCCTGGTGCGCTTTGCTTCACTCCTAAAGTGAGACATATGTCCATTTTTAGTGCACTTGCCGAGAGTAACCATATGAACTAAATTACAAAACTTTAGTTTAATATGGCCAAAACAGTTGAAATAAAACCTTTTCATTGGTTTGTGGGCTATAAAAGGGGCGTGAAATCCAATTTTTAGTACAGATGCTGTACTAAATGTAAGCCAAACCTTACAAACTAAAATCCAAAATTTTAGCTTAATAGACGCTGTTATCAATTTTAATGATTTCCCAAAAAGTGGAAGTGGCTACATAGCGATCACGCCTATTTTTAGTATAGTTGCCAACAGTAATCACACAAACTCAATTACCAAATTTTAGTCTTATACGCCCAAAACTGCCTGAAATATAGTTTTTTCACTGATGCGGAAAAAGGAAGCGTGGCAAATAATTTTTAGTAGAGTTGCTGACAATAACCATATTAACTAAATTACCAAATGTAAGTCTTATACGACTAAAACCGACTGAAATAAAGCATTTTTATTGGTTTGGGGGTGGAAAAAAGGGGCGTGAAAACCCATTTTCAGTACAGTTGCCGACAGTTGCCATACAAACTAAATTACTAAATAACTGAATATTACTAAATTTTAGTCTTATACGTCCCATACCGTGTGAAATATAGCATTTTAATTGATTTGGGGGCGGTAAAAGAGATGAAATTTTTTTCTTAAACCATCTCCTATCTAAAACAAACTGTCCAAATTTCAGATCAATCGGTCCAGTAGTTTTTAAGTCTATAGGCTTCACACAGACATACAGACAGACAGACAGACAGACAGACAGACAGACAGACAGTGTTTTGCTTTTTATATATTAAGATATATTTTCCCAACAACTGTTGTTTTTTCACTTTTTCGCGACATTTTGTAGATTTTTTCGAAATTATTTGAGCAAATTAATTTTCATTTGAATTTGATAATCTCCGTTTTGTTTTGTGTATCATTGCCGTCAGAAAAGTGTTTACGAATAAAGTTACAAAAATTCTTATAAGTGCGTTCATGTCAAAAAAAGTTACGAACATTACGATACAAGGATTACGAAAACTTACGAAGTGACATGAATCGCACTAATATGTTGATTGTTTTAAGAGAAGAAAATTATTTTTTTTAAAAAAAGAAAACGCAATAATTTTTTTGGCGTTTTCTAACATACATAGTTTTTAGGCTAAATAATATCTAAACGAATTTGATATGTACAATTCTCCCAAAAACTGGACTCGGCATGAGACGAATAAACTGGACAGTCCAGGCGAATCCAGGCCATGTGGCAACCCTATGTTCAGCTCATGACAGTCGATACTTCAGTAAAGAAAATATTTGATTCGGTACCTAGCATCTTCGTTGGAAATACCAAGTAGAGGACAACCTGACGTTGCTTGGAATTTACTTCTTTCAGTGTAAATTTTCCAAAAACTGGTGCGCACCTCGTTTTTCATTGAACTTTTCTTCAAAATGAACTATTAAACATGAATATTAAGAAAAAAACTACATTACATTTTTAAGGTAAATATAAACTTTTTAGCTTAAGCGTTCGACTCAAATCCGAATTTATATTTCCCCCATACATATTAAAGCTGATCTAATCTACATACTTCTTTGAAGATATTTCTATGAGAGATTTTTAAACATATGTATGTTATTTTGTTCAGTGAACTTAATTCGATTGCAAAAAATAACTAACATAACAAAAAACAAAGCATTTTTAAAATGCGAAATCAAGCTAACAAGCCTCCATTACATATACATATACAGCAAAACTAACATCAATAACCACAATTTTCAATGAACAATAACCAGATCGTTGTATTAAATAGCTCGTTTAAGAAAGCAACAAAATAATATAAAAAATCAACGACATGAAATGAACTGTCGACGACTTCGGAGGCACAGCATATTATAGTAAATCGCAATACATAAAAAAGAAATAAGAAAAAAAAATATTTACCAAAAAATTAAGATATTTATTTTTATTTTTAGCACAATACAGTTGAAGGAAATTGTTGAGGGAGCTTTAGGCACTCAACATTAGCTATAGAGAGCGTGAGCAGCGATTTTGAGCGAAGCAACCTCAAAATGAAACTTGTTTTGGATTGGTTAAAATTCTGGGCTCGTCGTGCTCCAAACAAGCAATGCCAAAATTGACAACGTTGTCCAATTTCGCCTATAAAGCGTTATTCACTGATCACCTTCAGCAAGTTTCTGCCAAAAATAAAATTATTTTAATTAATTCAAAGAGTGTGCAGCGGCTTCTCGTCACTCTCTCATTGAGAGTGGAGAGAAAATAGAGCGAAAAAATCTATATAAAAAAAGACTTGGTGAGCGCGCATTAATAACATAAATTGCGCACGAAACGATATGGATACGACAATTTGTTCGGCTCTACACGTGTCAGTGCTGTATCAAAATCCAATTCGCCAAGCATCAGAGTTTTAAACTTTTTTGTTGCTATGTTACCTATACTTTGTTAAATTATTTTATTTGCACTTCTTAAACCTTAATTGAATAAATATTTGAATGATCTGGTTTTCAAAGAAAACTAAGACAATGCCATTTGACTGCATCTGTTTTTTATCCGTTATACGTTTATAAAGAGCCGATAGCAATGTTCATTATGTTGTTTTTATAGCCCAAACAGAATGAGCATAGTCAACACGCTGCCAATAAGAGAAATGTCATCATAGAAGTTGGTAGCCTTTTTAACAAAAAAAAACCGACTTCAAAATCACTACAAGTAAAAAAAAAATAAAGTACTTTTCCTATTAATTTCATGGGCAAATTTAATAATTCATTTATATACCTATATTATTATATTGGAAATCTAATTATTTCAATTTTTTCTAATTTATTTTGTTATCATATGTTCATACAGAGTGAGCCGGATAAATTTTTTTTAAATGCAATAAAATGAACACAATTAAATATTTTCCATGTGCTATGGCTTTATTAGTAACAGCAAACATTCCCATAAATTATGGAACACAAAGTCGTTCAAGTGGCTGCCTCGGCTGGCTTCGCAGTAGCGCATTCTCTTACGCCAATTTTCCAAGACCGTGTTGATGGTTTCGGGAAAAAATCTTACACCTACCGTTCATAAAGTGCTGGTACACTGTAAAAGTATTATAGAATATCAATCTTTACCAATTGGAGAATATTGTCAGAAGAAGCGCAAGAATCCAAAAATAAGGACTGCAAAAAATACAGATATCAGAATACATGCAAAATTTCATGAAAGCGACAGAACGAGGACCTTTTCAACATGCTAGCAGCCTCATTGGACCCAAAAATTTGTTCTCTAAGACATGTCAGATCAGATAAAGAGCTAAAAAATGTTACTCTCTAGAAATGCTTAATTTATTAGATAATAATAATTATTCAGACATTGACGACTGTTTTCAAAAATACTAAATTTTTGTAAATTAGTTTATTTTGAATTATGTCAATTATATACAGTGGCTCACAGCTTATTTTATGCAGTGCATACTTCAATTTTATGGCTTTATAACAACGAAACTAACAGGAATAAAAAAATTATATAGTATCATTTAAAAGAACAAGATGTTAAGTTTACTAAATTAACTTAATTTATTGTAAAAATATATATTAAGTTGGCTTCAAATTAAGAAACCAGAAAATACTGCTTAATTTCATATCACAGCTTATTTTATGCAGTCACTTGTTATTTATAAATTTTTCGTATTAATTAATGATATCACATACCATCTGAACCGAATAAATTGATCTTCGATTTATCTGTAAAAAATAACTGAATTCCAGTACTCTGGGGCCTTGGACATTATAACATGCAATAACAATAGAGTTCAGCTACTACAGCTTTTTCGCACTTTCTCCGCATTAGATCATCTTCATATATGGACATATGTTCTTTTTCGTAGTTGAGTCTGCATAATCTGTTTTTGGGGCTAATAAACGGCTTGTTTCGTGTTACTCGGCCATGAAAGTTATTTTTGGGCAAGACACGTCGAATAGTTTTCAGCACTACACTGTTTGCTCAGGTCAGTTTGAACTTCAAAAGCCATTTTCGGAGCTGAGAGTCTCGGGTTAGCCTTTATCTTCCGTACAATATACCGCTCGTCGGTTGCATTAAAAATTTTGTTTGGTGCTTCTTTGCTCTTATTGTGCAATCGATTCTTATGGACGAAGCGCTCGATGAACTTTTGCACCGTAGAGGAATTGATATTAACCATTTCAGCCATTTTTCGCTGCGAGCTTCTGTTTATAAAATAGTATAGAACCAATTCTCGTTGTTGTAGCGTTGTGCGCCCTCCTATTTTAAATAATCATAGAAGCAGACACTTGAAGCAAAAAATCTGACTAAAATGCTAACACAAAGCAATTATAGAAACAGAACGAAGGCATAGCTAACTTAAGTACCGTTAGACAGCGAGCATTAGAGTACCGTAACAGAGAGAAGTGACTGGATAAAATAAGCTGTGAGATGAAATTAAGCTGTATTTTCTGTTCTCTTATTTTTTAAACAACTAAATATATGTATTCACAATTAATGAAAAACCTTTATTTAACTAGACTTCTTGCTCTTTTAAATGACACCATATTATCTTTTGTATTCCTGTTAGTTTCGTTTTTATAAAGCCCGTTTTTTATTATGTTTAAAGTATGCACTGCATAAAATAAGCTGTGAGCCACTGTATGTATAAAATTTATGTAAAAAAATTATGAAAAAAATTAAATAAAAAAAATTATAAAATATTTTTGAAAAAAAATTTTAAAATGTAGTTCCATAGACATTCGAAAATAGTAGTTTTATGGGACAGTTCACATACATTTTTCGCACAATGATTTTTTACTGGTAATATAAAATTATTTGCCAATTATTTTTGAAATATGAAGTGCAAGCCGAAAGTTATGGCTCCTCAAATAGTTTCTGAAGTGGGACTTGTATGAGAGGTAGGAGTGGACATTAACCGATCACGCTCAATTTCAGTCCAAGTAGGCTATGGAGAAAGGTATTCTATATACCAAGTTTCAATCTTTTAGCTTTATTCGTTTGTCCGTAATCGTGTTTTCAAGGAAATGTCGAACAGGCAGACGGACTGATAGACTCAAGAAGTGAATCTGATATAAAATTTATATACATCTATACTGGAGACATATTAATCGACTCAGGGGGTGTCGTTGATCATAAATATATACATATGTCTTTACCGGAGACGTCTTATTTTCTGCCAATTTTACCTTTATTCCCTCCTTGCAAAGACCCAAACTTCAACAACGCATACCGCTTCACCCTGTAAACCTATTCTAATGAAATTTCTCACCATGCAAGCTGCATAATATTTCTATCTATAACAAGTAAAAGAAATTATGTGTTTATCTCAATTCGTTTAGAAGTTATTGCAACGGGGCAAGTGAAATGCTGTGAGGCGGGCATTTGTATTTAAATACATTTAAATTAATTTTGTTTTGGAGTTTGCATAGAATGTTTGGTATTTCAGGTTCAGAAATGCCGAAAGTCAAATATTTTTCTATTCCTATGATAACTATACTGGAAGGAGCTCAGAAAGCCCAAAAAATAATTTTGTCCACCTAGCATATTCTATTCGATCCACTGTGCGGCCAATTGACATCACCAAGCTGGCTGATAACACGATTTGGGAATTTGGTGCACAAAAGATCGATTGTCGCATGGGCTGTATGGTATGGCGCGCCATCCTGCATGAACCAGAGGTCATCCAAATTCATGTCTCCAATTTCAGTAAATAAAAATGGGTTAAAATGACTCTGTAACGCCTACCGTTGATCGAAACGTTGTTTCCAGTCTCATTTTCGAAGAAAAATGGTCCAATTATGCCTCCACTCCACAATTCGCACCAAACTGTCACTCTTTGTGGATGCATCGGCTTCTCGACAATAACGTGCGGATTTTCCGAGCACCAAATGCGGCAATTTTGTTTGTTAACGTAGCCGCCGAGATGAAAATGCGGTGGGTGCTTCATTTCATCCAAAACTTATTTTCAAATTATGCACTGCTTGGGCTACACAGCACTAACTTCGGAAATAAGTTTTCAATATTTAACAACGTTATTCAAGCGTTAAGCGTCTCATTTCTTTCCGCGGAGGTATGATAATGACTTTATGTCAAGATTTCGAGCGGGACACAGCTGTCAGTTTCAAAATAACCTATGATTTAAAAAGAAACCTTTTGTACAGAGAGATGTCAGGGAGGCGTTTATGCCTTTGGACGGAAGGCAGAGAGTAAAAATAACAGAAAAATGTTATAAAACTCTTATAACGGATGGAGCCGTTTGTGAAGAAATTGCTGGTAGCGATATCAGTATATTCACAGACGGCTCTCTGATGAATGGCCGGGCCGGGGCAGGCGTGTACTCAAAAGAGTTAAGCCTATCCTGTGTACTGAGGTTGGGGAGGTTTGTGTCTGTATACCAGGCAAAAATGCTTGGCGTAGTGCATGCGCTGGACCACCTGATAGATGGCCGGATCAGTGGCAAGAAAATTGTCATCGCTCTCGACAATCAGTCTGTGATTAGGTGTATGCAACGGACAGACATCACTTCCAGGTTGGCCATAGAATGTCTTACAAAACTCAATAGGTGCGCCCAGACGAATGAGCTCACACTTATGTGGGTGAGAGGACACTCTGGCATAGAACAGAATGAAGAAGCTGATTCTTTAGCAAGAGCAGTATCAGCAGAAGAATTCTGTGGACCAGAACCACGTATCGCCATAGGCGACAATATGGTGGCAGGCCTTATTAAACAATGGACGGACTCGGAACACAGTACAAGCTGGGAAGAAGCTGTTAATTGCAGGCAATTAAAGGCGGATGTGAAGTGGTCTCGTAGTGAGGCAGCAAAAGTTATCCGATACAATCGAAGGACTTTAAGCTGGCTTACTGCACTGGTCACAGGACACGGTCCCTTCATGTAACATCTCGGGAAGATGACTCTGACCGAGGACGATGCGTGTAGGTTATGCCTAGAGGAGCCGGAAACAGCAGCACACATTCTGTGCCAGTGTCCGGCGCTGGCAAGCATAAGATTGACCATTCTGGGATGCCCATTTATTGGCGAAGCCAAGATTGGTCAACTAACCTATAAGGATATGCTTGAGGTGACAAAGGATGCTTACACAAGGAGCATGCTCACGTACGAGTACTCCGAGCAGTAGTACCCTTTGTCCAATGGGGGACGAAAAGGGACCCACTGTGGTCTGCTTCGGCAAATCCTCAACTTATTATATAAAAAGAAACCACTAGATGGCCCACTCTTTATATTAATTTCTTTAATAAATAAAAACAACTTTACAAGCTCTATAGTTGTAAAGAAATTAATATATTTATAATAAAACACATAAAAAAAATGGATATAATAAGGTTTCCAATACAATAAAATATATTAATAAATTATTAAATGTGACCAAGAAATACATAGGAAAAGTACTTGAAACTTATTTTTACTTTGTAGTGATTTTAAAGTCGGCTAGTTTTTTTTTTTTTTTGTTAAAAATTGGTTATTTCTTTCTTTTTAGAGAATATGATAATAACTCTACACATTCTTGTAACGAATGTTAGAACCCTAGTGTCAATATTATTCGAGATACCGTGTTTTTTAAATATTTCTACGCCCCTTTGTTGAATACCACTCACTTTTTTAGAAGGCACCTCGGTTTTCAATGTCTCTTTCTGTTGACAAAATTACGGCAATCGGGCAAGTACTTAAGAAGTTATCGATGTACATACATTTAAGGTATAATATACGTGTCAAAAGAGAAAAACAGCAACTTGTTTCAAACGCTTTTTTTTTGAGGTACAAGCAGTAGTAGTTATATTTTTTTGAAATTTATACGGATTATTGTACATAAAAACTACTTTAATAAAATTTTTTTTTGCTTCCAAAAGGAGAAGGCTCTCAAGTTCTTTGGTTTTTTTTTTTCTTTAAGGGGTAATATACATGTAAAAATGAAAAAAAACAGCAGCTTGTTTTCAAACATTTTTTGAGGTATAAGGAGTTGTTATATTTTTTTGAAATTCATACAGGTTATTGTGCATAAAAAATACTTTCTATAGAGGTCACTAAAAATTAAATTAAAAAAAAACATCCAAAACTGTTCGATGGAGATTGCCTTTCACATGAATCTGACACAAACAAATCAATTGAGAATCCCACCTACGAACGACCCCTGGGGGGTTTTTTTTGAAACTATGGTGAAAGTTTGAGTACAAAGTTTAAAAAATAGATTTTTGCGCGTTTTTTTGTCAATTAAAAAAAATAAAAGGAAATAGATGCTTGAATTTAGGTGATATGCTTAAAATACAAAATAAGAAACAAAATGCAATAAGATTCATTAAAATTGAAGCAATAAATTTTCAGTTATCTATCGAACCGTTTTGGATAGTTTTTTTCTATTTCATTTTTAGCGACCTCTATAGAAAGGTTTTGTATGTACAATAACCTGTATAAATACCTCAAAAAAATGTTTGAAAACAAGCTGCTGTTTTTTTTCATTTTTACATGTATATTACCCCTTAAAGAAAAAAAAAACCAAAGAACTTGAGAGCTTTCTCCTTTTGGAAGTTAGTTAGAATAACCAGCTCGTAGTTCAAATGTTTACGAATTTTTAACTTTTGCCTCAGCCAACGGTAGCAAGGGCCAAATACATAAAGGCAGTTCACGGTATAATTTGCATTAGATTGCAAAACTATGCAATTGCATTTGCAACATTTGCTATCAATCTGCAACACTTGTTACAAAACTAAGCTGATTTGGAAAAGATAGAAAGAAAAAACATAAACAGGTTTCTCCTTTTTAATTTTCTTTTTTATTTTAAGACATTCCATCGCAAAATTGATCTTTTAGCAAATTGCTGACATTTTTCTGTCTTCAGCTGAAATTAGTTGATCAGCTGATAGAGCTTGCAATCCAGTATTGCGTATGTGTAGCATTTTTAAGCTACAGGTTTTCAGTGGTGCATTTTTGCAAGAACGTAGCAAGTGCAAATCTGTGTATTTTTTAGGTGTTGTGCAAATATATGGAATAGTATTATTTTGAAAATGCAATCATTCACGACCATTTGCACTAGATCGTGAATTCCACTATAGTTTAAATTAGAATACGTCAAATTGACTAAAATAAATTGAAAATGAGTTTTCATGAAAAATGTATTAATATAGTAAAATATGGCAAAATGTTATTTGCAAAAAGCTCTATATATTAATTAATAAAGACATAGTAACACAAATTCTACAATTTCTGTCCTAAGTACTGTCAGTAGAGTGTTTGAAAAGACGATTGATAACTGAATAGAAAATATCAACAACTCTACAATCCGATTCGATAGCAACCAGTTTGACGAACGTGGCAATCATAGCCTTTATGGAAAAAATATACGATGCGATAGGATGAAAAGAAACTAGTTGCGGCCAAACTTATTGATGTATCCAATGGCGCCCGCAAGATTTGTTCAAGGGAGGAGGCAAAGGCATAAAGGAGTCTAGAATGCACATAAAGAAAATGTAAACTGTATAATTCTATTTTCTGAGATTTTTGGTACTAATTTTGTTATCATGATACGCTGGTTGACACACGCTTTTACATATAAGAAATATGTATATATTTCAAAGATGGGTTCAAAATCTTTCTCGTATCATGCCCGAAACATTTTCAAATTTAATTTTTTTTTTCATGTCATTCAAAAGTGTTGTCTCAACAAATATTCTTAGTAATTTAGTAAATTAAATAATGTGAGGTCTCCTTTATCCTTAAGTAAAATCGCAGTAATTACTATTGAGCCCCCAAGTTTCCCTCTTTTCAAATAAGAATGCAAAACCAGAGAGCAAAACTCTCCCAATATTTTTATTTATTTTTTAAACGAATAAGACCAGCAAGATTTTTAGACCATGTTTTCCAGTTTTGGAGGCAATTTATCAGATTTGGATTTACACACAGAAAAATTGTGCATAGTAAAATCATTGTTATGCATAGTTGATTTCATTTTACATGATTTCATATTTCGTGGTGATAGCAACATTAAAATCATTGTGATTTCATGTAAAATCATTGTAAAATCATGTAAAAAAAACCCACACGCACACGTCCATGGTGTGTATGTGTTGGTATTAATTTTGCGGAGTAAAATCATTATGAAATCCATTAAAATCAACATGATTTCATGTAGAATCATTATGATTTTATGTACAATCATTATGACATAATGTAAAATCATTATGGAATCTAGTAAAATCATTATTGCATCATGTAAAAAAAATTGTCAGCGTGCTTAAGAAGTTTCGTTACGTTCTGGTGAATTTTTGCATATCAGAAGTTAAATCACGAGTTTCAAGTAGCGTCGTGCAAAAATTAAAAAGTAATTAATGGAAAATACAAGTGAAAAAGTGTTAGTGGAGGTGGATGAAGCAGAAGGTAATGTGGTATTCTTCGAAAATATTATTATCCATTAATATAACTATGAGGTTGAGCTTGACGAACTATTAAAACAATTTAATTTGTCAGAAGTGAAACATTACTTGAAAAGTAAGTATCCCCAAAATATGATTAAGAATGAGTTCGTTAATGCATTTATGCAATGCATCAGTGTGTTTCATTTTGAATTGGTAGTAAATTTAGTTACGAAAACGGTGCTACTCTGTTGAAATTCTTAAAAATAGTTTAGTTGCTCAGTTTTGGTTAAAAAGCTTCGAACCAATTCTAAATAAAACACGCTGATGCATTGCATAAATGCATTTAGGAACTCAGCCTAATTCTAAAAAAGTTATTACAACAGGAACATAATACAAAAAAATTATCTGTCAAGCATGACAGTTGTGTATTGGTATCTCATTTGATTTCCAGTGTTGTACTTCAAAACAATATTCAATAATATACAAAAACAATATTCAAGATTACATTAAAACAACTTTCATAAAAAAACTCTTGCACACTTCGCAGATTTTTTCGTTTATATTGTTGCAGACAAAAATTACTTCTAATTTCTGTTACGTAACGTATCCTTTCTTGTATGCTTATGTTTTTAGACAATACTTTCGATCGCTTCAACCTTTTACATCAAATATAGTACTACTAGAGTGCTGTCCAAAAATCAAAACAGGACAAAAAACTTACGAACGTTACCTGCGCGACCATGGAAATGCCTTTATGTCAAATAAATTATATAGAAATAGATTTTATATGTAAACATTTAAAAAACATAAAATGTTGTGAATAAAAAAGTTACTAATTACTAAATAAAAAAAAATAAATGCAAATTAACCAAGAAAATACTGACAGCTTCTGAGGTTTCTAGCCATAACTGATGTGCTGAAACGAAACAGTAGTTCGTTCTATGACTCTACGGACTAATCATGTGGTAGCCGGCTGCGGATTAACTAACTTACCTCAACCCAGAGGCGTGCTTAAAGCTTTGCATTCCAGGACAGATCATTAGTTTGCTTAAAAATTATATTTTTCTTGTTTTTTTTATAGGCAAAAAGTTAAATATATCGTCGAAATATATTTTATCACATAATTAGTGCTCTCTACATAATATTGCAAGATAACGTAGACTTAAAAAAACAATCGAACGAAAATCTTTTCGCTCTAAAAACACAACGAAAACGAAAGAAAGCACACCGAAAAGAAACAAACGAGAGAAATACCCCACAAAAGGTTTCCACAAGAATTTCTTACAATTTAATAAACAGAGCTATTATATCTTTCGGTAACATTTTAAAATTAATATGTATTAATTGTTTTTTAAAAAAGTCGATTGAGAACAATCTCAAGGTCTTCGCACACTTCGTCATCTGTTCCCGACATTTCAAATATTACAATAAAAAAATAAATATTTAATGTGACCATATGCACACAAGAGCTTTACACATGTAGCGCAATAAAATCGTCAAACGTGATCGATTGATCGATTGTTTGAACATATTTTTCTTAGTAGCTTACAGACATCTTCCATACAACGGGCCTCGTGAGGCCCAGTAGGTTCACTTACGGCCTTATTATGAAAACAGATCAGTTTGTTCTACGAAAGTAATGCAAATTATTTTTAGTTTATTTGGTTACGTCTAGAAAACATTACCGGTAGTTGGCATAAAATATTTCGGCGTAAAAAAATTTACGACTTCTCAAAGTCAAAATGGGCCTCGAAAAGCCCAGCCGCACATCCTAGGGTTAATATCGGATTCTAATCAACGTTTTAATAGAAAAACTAATGCTATGATTGGCACTAGTGACTAACAAGGTGAAAATATTGATGTCATAAGACGGCGCAAATGGTTTCATCTATCTAATTTTCGACCTACGACAACGTACGAAGCTATCCAAAACTATGTCATATCTTAAGCTAGTATTGCTGCATCGGAAGTCGTATGCTATAGCCTAGCTAAAAGAGAGGTTCTAAATGCCAATCGTGTTTGTTTTAAATTAGGCATTCCTGCCATTCACGCACACACAGTCTTTAACTCGAATTTTTGGCCTGCTGGAGTTCGAGTAAAACCATTTATCAACATTCCAAAAAACGTCAATCGTCCGTCGGTACAGAACCAGCAATTTTAAATGCTTCTATACCGACGACCCCATACAATTATGCACCACTGCGTCCACTTAAAACAGAAGTATACTATCATAATGTTGGTGGACTTCGCACTAAATCAACAGAATTTTCTTTAAATGTGATTGACTGTTCTTATGATGTCATTGCCCTAACGAAGACCTGGTTGCATCAGAATATTATAACATCTGAACTTTTTGATGACCAATTCGAAGTATTTAGACGCGACCGCAGCTCAACAACTGGCTTAACTCGTGGAGGTGGTGTATTAATTGCCATCCGTGCACATTTTAGATGTCAAGAAATATCATTACAACATGTGTCAGGTGATGTGGAGCAAATATGCGTACGTGTTGATTGTCCGGTTGCCGGCGACGTGGTTGCTGCACAATCCTTTTTAAGTATCTATATTTTTGTATCATATATCCCACCATGCTCAAATAGTGAAATTTATACTAAGCATTTTATTAATATACTTAATGTAGTTGAACGACTTAAGGACAATGATTATCCATTAGTTCTCGGTGATTTCAACTTGGGCAATACTTTTTGGTCATACTCTAATGAAATTATGAGTATGATTCCAAGCTCTATGACTAATATTGTTGAAATAGAATTTTTAGACTCCGTCTTCTCGTTGGGATTGTGTCAATTAAATTCGGTTAAAAATAGTTTAAATAAAATTTTGGACTTAGTTTTTTCTAATCGCGATCTTAATGCTAATTGTAACGAAGCTGATTTCCTTTTGTCAAATAACTCTTTGCATCATAAGGCGCTTTTAATTCAGTTGGATACGGCAACCTTAAGTATACCTGCTCTAGAAGAGGATACTTTTGTATTTGCTTTTAATAAGGCAGATTATGTTGGCATGTCTAACTTCTTATCTAGTGTCGATTGGCGTACAGTTTTTGGGGAAAATCTTTTAGTTAATTATGAATTTTTCATTAATATTATTAACGAAGCATTTGTGACTTTTGTTCCCATAAGGAAAATTAAGAAGAACACCAAGCCGGAATGGTTTAGTAGAGATCTCTTAAAATTGAAAAACCGCATAAACAAACTATACAAAAAGAGTAAATTGAACATGTCCTTTTGTGAAAACTATCTTGTGGCTCGTAAGCAGTATGAAACTCTGAAGATCTCCCTTTACAGAAGTAATGTCCGGGCATTGGAATCGGATATTAAATGCAATCCTAGAGCTTTCTGGAAATTTTAAACAAAAAGAGAAATACTAAGGGTCTTCCTAAAAATATGTATTTTAAAGATAAAACATCGAACAATATTGAGCACGCATGTTTTATGTTTGCTGACTACTTCCAATCAAATTTTGTTTTAGATAATATTCCTATACATCAAGATCGATCGCTATATAATGGAGAGCGAATCACTGATTTGGGCAGTTTAGTTCTTTCGGTAGAAGATATTTTTAACGAGTTGTTGTCACTCGATATTAATAAGGGTGCTGGCCCTGATAATATCCCACCAATCGTCCTTCAAAAATGTGCTGCTGCACTTGCTCAGCCTCTTTCACTAATTTTTAATTTGTCCCTTGAGAAAGGTATATTTTTGGATATTTGGAAGGTTTCAATTATAGTCCCTATTCATAAATCTGGATCAAGACAAGACATTGGAAACTATAGACCAATATCTAAGTTACCATCAATTCCCAAATTGTTTGAAGCCTTGGTGAAAAAGCAGATCTATCAAGGCATTAAAAATTCGATATCTGAAAGCCAGCATGGTTTTGTCTCTGGAAAATCAACCTCTACAAACCTGGTTCTATTCACTCATTTAATAAAAAATGATTTGGAGAATTGTAAACAAATAGACGTTATTTTCACAGATTTCGCTAAAGCATTTGATAGAGTTCAGCACTCTATTCTAATTAATAAGCTCAGTCTAATGGGTTTTCATTCCTCACTCTTGTTTTGGCTTAGTGAGTACCTTTTAGGTCGTAGCCAAAATGTATGCATCGGAAAGACGATCTCAAAAGCAATAATTAATCATTCAGGTGTGCCACAGGGTAGCCACCTTGGGCCGTTGTTATTTATTCTTTTCATCAATGATCTTCCTAATTTTATACAGTACTCTGAATGCCTTATGTATGCTGACGATGTTAAGATTTTTAAATCTGTAAGCTCTCTCAGTGATCAATGGAGTTTACAAAGTGATTTAAATAGTCTGCACTCATGGTGAATGCTAAATAAATTGAATTTAAATTTGTCAAAATGCAACATAATGTCATTTTATATGGTTAGATCTCCAATGTTTTTTGATTACTCAATTTTATGCAACGCCTTGATTAGAGTAGATTATAAATCTGATCTAGGTGTACTCTGTGATAAAAAGATGTCATTTTCAGGTCATTATGACAACATAATCAGCAGGGCTAATGCTATGATGGGATTCGTAAGACGCAACACTAGAGAGTTTGCTGACC
Source organism: Dichetophora obliterata (assembly GCA_963920525.1). Taxonomy (NCBI): domain Eukaryota; kingdom Metazoa; phylum Arthropoda; class Insecta; order Diptera; family Sciomyzidae; genus Dichetophora; species Dichetophora obliterata. The sequence goes on from OY986439.1 coordinate 117,584,033, forward strand.
CGTATACCTTAAAGACTCTTTTCATTTCCATTATAAGATCAATACTTGAGTATGGGTGTGTAATATGGGACCCAATTTATGAGTCGCATAGTACAAGATTGGAAAAAGTCCAAAAACGTTTTACTCGTTTTGTTGTCAAAAAACTAAATTGGAATTTTATGCCAGAGTATAGCTCCCGATGTGCACTTATTGGGCTTAAATCATTGAAAAGAAGAAAATATTTTCTTATAACTTTTGTTCGAGATCTTTTAATGAATAATATCAACTGTGCGCCAATCCTCGCCCGTCTCAATATTTATGCTCCGGAAAGACACTTTAGGCAAAGAGATTTTTTTTTACATTCCGCACCATAGAACTAACTATGGCCGGAGTGATCCGATTTTTAACATGTGCACTGTCTATAACAGTGTAAGTGCTCGTATAGATTTCACTCAAAATAGAGAGGCATTTAAGCAAACTGTATTGAGTATTGTATAAATCCTTAATTTTATATTCTTATAATAATTCCATTATATTTATTGTTTTAGTGTAATCTGTGATGTAATAAATAGACTGTTAAACATTTTTGTCGATAGCTTATAAATAAATAAATAAATAAATAATAGGCATTGGAAGTGAGCGTGGCAAATCTCACATAGCCCATGGCGATTTCGCATAAATTTCGAATTGTTCGCTTCCTAAATAGTCCAAATCAATTCATTGGTTCTGGCGAGAAAGTGGAACAGACAAACAACGTTAGAAGCACTTTATATAATAGTATAGATATAAATAGTATAATAATAAGTTCCTGTTGTTTTTCCACTTTCGTAGGCGAAGGCGTGTGCTAACGATCACGCCATAATTCGAAATAAAAAAGCTCAAAAATAGCTGTTATTTATCAACTTCACAATAAACAGGCGACGTAAACAGGTCGTTAACATGGGTCATTTAAGGGGTATGAACAGTGTAAACGTCACAATGTTAAGTTTTTTTATTTTATAAAAAGAAATCAGTTTAATTCATATCAAACTTTGAACAAAAAAATTTAATTTTTTATTTTTTAATGGTATGATATTGCATAATGGTCCTTTGAAAATGGTACCTCTTAAATCTGGCCTCAGTGGTGAAAAAAAAATCAAACTTTTCACGTGTTTTTCAATAGAAAATTGTTTATAAAAAAACAAAATAAAGTTGAAAAAAACACGGCTATGTCAGGCTGAAGAGTCATATTTTCTCTACAAAACCAATTTTGATTCAAATCTATAAGACGAAAACTGCTGTCAACCAAGTAAAAAAAGTAGTTTTGAGTAAACGACGTTTAAAGTTTTGGAAGCGCTAAACCGTTCGGATAGCATGACAGTATAACATAACATGCATACGCATAAAGAATAACATGCATAATGTCACTCTCTATTGTATTATAATTACTTGAAGTTAGTACGGTAACAGACCTATTCTTTGAGATGTAAGCTAATAATTTATGAAAAAAAAAACCACATTTTTTGGGAAGTTTTACACTGTTCATACCCCTTAATGGTATTCTCTCTCCTCACTAGCTCTATTGCTCTTACTTTTCTCAAATAAAGTTTTCGGTAAACAAAACTAAGCTATTTTTTTTTTTTGTGTGTTGCCTGTCACAAAACTAAGTACTTGAGTACTAACTAAGATTTGATTTAAAATTCTTGATATTTTGCTAATGTATATAATTTATTTTTGATTATATTGAAAAAACAAATCGTACCCACCCAACTTGTGCCTGCGATTAATCATCGAAATTTTTTTTACTAATTTTTTACTTTAAAATATTTAAAGATAAAGCACTTTGTGAGCAACAGGAAAGAGAAGAGAGAAAATATGACCTTCAAAAAATTTAACAGAAAATGCCATTTTAAAAAATGTGAATAGGTAATGATAAAAGATACACAACAAGTGAATGAACAAATACAAAAAAATCAAGCAATAAACACTCTCCAAAGCAAATTATAAAAACGCAAATACCCAAAAATAAAAAACTTATTTATAAAAAAGAAAACAAAAGGCAGTAAAACAAACACATATAAAATTTTAAGTCCGTAAAAAAATGTTGAATCTTGTGATACAGAATTCTGAAATAAATAAAAAATATAGGTATAAAAACTCATACAGAAAATCTGAGTGTATGTGTGTTGATTTTTTAGCAGCAATAACCTGGTGTGTGATATTAAATATATATACATATAAATATATTCAACATTCCGCGTTGAATTTTTGTTGATATACTTTTGACGAAAATAAAACAAAATATTATCTTGCCATTCAACACGAAAAAACTTTATATAAACTGATAATTTTTTTTTGATGATGAATGGAATGAACGAATATCAGTTGATGTGGCTCAAAGTAATGGCCAAGGGAACTGTGAAGGGGCATGGTTGAGATCATGTGAGGTGATGTGTGCACATTTTATCGCAAATATTTTTGTAAACTTTTTAAAGAGTCAATATTGCATTTTTTTCTGTTTATCATTTATCTACAAACACGCAGAAGGCAGCTATTGGATCTTTATACATGTGATGCGAATGCGTATTTTGTGACTTGAAAAATATCCTCACGTCTCTGTTTGATCTCCCCACTAATTGGGGGTGTGTTCTGTGTCGTATGAACGCAATGACGTCAATCCATTTTAAAATGATTGTGAGTTTCTCTTTATTTTTGTCATCTTTATTTATACAACACATACCATAATAGCTTTTTTTTAACAATTCAGACATATGTTCCAAATTTGTTTTGCTTTGAGAAAAATTCAGACTATAATATAAACTATAATATAAAGAACTAGCTGAAATCCAGCGCGTTGCTTTCACAAAAGAAATAATCATGGAAATATCGTTTAAAATTTTTAAGAGTCATTATGCTTAGATGAAAACAAATGCTAATCAATCTCACTCACATGTATGTTCTTACCATAGTATAATTGTATATATGTAGGAGTGACAGCTCGTGTTGCGGTCATCGAATGTCAAACAAAAGAAAACTAAGAAAACATGAAAGCGTGTGTGACACACATTAGCCGGATTCAGCGGAGTCATCTGTTGTGAACTTTTATGGTAGCGATATTTTATGGCGTTTTCTTTTCTCGAAAAAATGTTGCATTTTTTTGCCATCTTTCTGCCATCTTTGAGAAATCTGAATTTGTTCTTCTTTTGAGGATTCTTCTTTCTCGTTTTCGAGGAACGAAAACGCTATTAGCGATGTTTTTTCTAAATGTTTTTTTACTCTAAGCGTCATAATTTAATTGCAAATGTTTCTCACTCAAATTTTGACACAACAGTTGAAAACTGTTGACTACGCTTAATGCGATCAACGTGTGTGACGCATGCTTTTTATTTTGTTTTCTTTTGTGAGGCATTCGATGACCGCACCTCGTGAGAAAATAGGCAGCTGTCAAGGGAACGACGATGAAAGGAACGACACGTGTAAACTAATTTTGAGGCTCCGAAATTATCTCTAAATCAAAATATCTCCAAAGCTCTTCGATATAGCAAATTTAGGTTTCATGGGAGGTGCCACTCCCTCTTGTCCAACTCCCATAAAATGTCACCAACGAAGTGGCACTAGTAAGTTGTGGTCGAATTCAAAATTTCTGGTTTGTGCGACCCAAAACTTCAAAGCTATGCGATATCACAAATTTTTTTATATATGTGGGCGGTAAAAGAAGGTGTGGCCATTTTTTCTGAAACCATCTCGTACTCTAAACAAGTCCATCGCCAAAATTTGAGCTCAATCGGACCAGTAGTTTCGAAATCTTTTGATCTTTTCGTAACCCTGGAAGGACATACTTATTTTTTATACATAAAAGTCATGCTTCGTCGAATCGACTACACCATTTTTCAAAATGGTCCTTCGGACTACATTTATGTCATAATATTTCAAAATCACTTGTTTTTGATTATTAAGCTTATGTAGAATAAATAAAAACAGCAGTTTATTTAATATATAATGTTTTTTAATAAAAACAATAGTTTTTCACAGTTTGAATTAATTTGCATTGTTTCATAAAAGTTACATTAAAAAAAACAAAATAATTATAATTAAAAGCACATATTTAACATGGAATTTGTTGTTATTTAAGAAATAATGTACTAAATTTTAATGAGATCACATTTTTATATTGTAGGCAAAAGCAAAAGCTCTATCTTATGCTCCCCACACAAGCTCTTATGACATTTTGAGCACTATAATTTGTTCATGCGACGGTTGGAGGAGGGGCAGAGAGCACATAATTTCCGCTTCTTCTCAGAATTTAAACCTGGAGGGTTTCGATCATTCTTCAGCCATAGACTGAAGCTGTTTCGCACCGTTGTCGGCAAAGTTGAAATCCGTAGCCTATTAAATAATTAAACTTTAATAAGTGAAAAGTGTTAATTTTCATTAAGCCGGCACGATTGAAGGTCTTTTCAATTGCTTAGGACATGTTGTTCGTATGGATAATAAAGCATTAATGAAAGCCATATTCAGAAAACCATAGAATTGACATATTGGCTATCTGTTTGTGAACAGCACATAACGCTACACATGTGATCATATGTATCGAATAAGCAAGCGGTACATTGTCTTTGTCAAAGATACTTAAATCCTTTGACGAGCTTTATTCCTCATAGCTTTCATTGGAAGGGTTCTCTTGACCAGTCTCCTCATTGTTGTTGTAGAGCTCCTCGTCCAAGTCGTTGTCCAAATTATTTTGAGAGTCCTCTGTACCTAATCTATCGTTTTTGCAATCCAATTCATCGTCGAATTCGTTGCTGTCGTCAGAAATCGACAGAAATTTGTTTATTTCCTACTTTTTTAGGTACTAATTTTTTGCTGCACAATTTCCATTTTAACTGTACAAATCTGATATTATTACAGAAAATATGACAAATTCACACAAAAGACATGTTTCGACGATGCCAATTCTTAAAAATCATACCTACACACTATTTATTTGGCTGTACGTTTGCGCACTCCAACAGCTAGACTACGAAGAAAAACGATAAAATGTGACCGACGAATCTTGTCATTCCAGGGTTAAAAGTAGGCGTAGATATAGTGTCACCACGCCCATTTTCAGTTTAGTTACTGACAGTTATTATACGATCTTAATTACCAAATTTTAGTTTAATACGACCAAAACCGTCTTAAATACAGCATTTTTATTGATTTGTTGGCGGTTAAAGGGGGTGTGGCAACATTTTCTCTTTTCCTAAACCTTCGCGTAGCAATTACAAATAAAACCCGTAGAAGGAAATATCTAATTTGGTCCAGTCGTTTCAAAGTTTTAAGCATCCGAACAAATCACGATCCATTTTTATATAACTATAAACAGATTTCGTGATCAACGCGATCCAAGGCTTTACTGATATCAGTATCGATTGCATCTATCTGATGTTCTTTTCCCATTTTAGTAAATATGTCTAAGGCCATAATTTTAAGATTTGTAGTTGTTGAACTACCTTTACGGAATCCGTGTTGTTGTTCATCTAAACTTGGACTAATTTGGTATGTAAGTTAGATACATATAATTTTTTCGAACAGTTTGGAAACAGCCGACAATATGGCAATACCCCTATATTATCCGACTTCTCTCTTGCCACCGTTCTTATAAATTTGCATTAGATGAGAAGTTTCCATAGAGATGGAAAAACACCTGTTTGCACGGACTAACAGGTCTGGACCGGGAGATTTTTAAGGATCCAATTCGAAAATGGAATTGATTATATCACCCCATTTTGTAAGGTTGATTGAACAAATCTGTGCTGATATCTGCTGAAAAAGAAGATGGAGTTTGGTTATGGGTTGTAGGTGAACTGAGCACCTCTTTAAAATGATTTGCAAAAAGATTATAGACCTCCTGCGGGATGGTAGACGTAACATTTCCTTTAAACATGGATGTCATGTTTACAGTTTACTACAAAGTCGAAGAATTTTTCAGGGTCTTTAATAAATCTTTCTCCAATTAAGTTGGTGTAAAACTTATAAGCTTCTTCAGACTTGACAGAGAACTCTTTAGACAGTTCTTCATATCTTGTCCTTACCTCGTTACAAACCAAGAAGGCACTTTTAATAACTCTGTAAGGTTTATTTCTCTGATTTCTCAACAGTCTAAGGTTTGAACCGAGCCATGGTTCTGATAGTTTGTTCTTTTTCTTTATTTTTGGAACATGAATATCGATTATAGAAAAGACACACTGATAGAAAAACGAAACAGCATCGTCCAATTCCAAGGTCAAAAGGTGGTTCCAATTTAGACAATTCAACTCATGTCTTATCTATATAAAGGGTGTTTTTTATAGAGTGATACAACTTTTAGTTGGCATCATTGCTTTATTTGACCACCACATTTAACAGTTGATGGTTGTTTTTTATTTAGTTAGCTTTAACATTTTATTATAGATTGACTTACACCAGAGCAACGCGTGCAAATTGTGGAAATTTTTAGTCAAAATAATGATTCTGTTCGTCAAACTTATCGTGCACTTCGTCCATTTAATGGGTGCTAATTCCATGCTAATTCGAAGAACAATATATCGTTTTCGGACCACATTTACTGTTACTGATAATGTGCATCCCGTGAGATGCCGAACAGTGCGCACTGAAGAATCTGTAGCAGCTGTACAGGAAAGCATTGAAGATGATCTTAATCAATCAATTCGTCGCCGTTCTCAGCAACTGGGGTTGTGTCCTTCCACTTTATGGAACATTTTACGAAAAGATCTTGGCTTAAAACCTTTCTAGATTCAACTTATGCAGGAATGAAAGCCGAACGACCATCGTATGTGCCGCCAATTCGGCGAATGGGCTGAAGCACAAATTGATATTGATTTTGAATTTCCATGGAAAATTTTATTTTCCGATGAAGCCCATTTTTGGTTGAATGGGTACGTAAATAAACAGAATTTTCGTATTTGGAGTGAGAATAATCCACAAGCTATTGTCGAAACACCATTAAATCCACAGAAAATTACTATTTGGTGCGCTTTATGGGCTGGCGGAGTCATTGGCCCATATGTCTTCAAAAACGATGATGGTTAGAATGTTACTGTCAATGGTGAACGGTATAGGAACATGATTCAAAGTTTTTTCTTAGCTCAATTAGTTGGCATTAATCTCGCTGATATATGGTTCCAACAGGACGGAGCCACATGCCACACAGCGGGCGCTACAACTGATTTACTCAAGGAAACTTTTGATGAAAAAATAATTTCACGAAATGGCCCAATTAATTGGCCCCCAAGATCATGTTATTTAACCCCATTGGATTATTTTTTTTTGGGTTATGTAAAGTCACTTGCCTGCGTCGATAAACCACAAACAATTGAACACCTGGAAATCAACATTCGAAGAGTTATTGGCGAGATACGGCCGCAAATGCTGCGAAAAGTTTGTGAAAATTGGTGTTCCAGATTGCGCCTTGTACACGTCAGCCGTGGCGGCCACATGGCCGAAGTCATATTTAAACATTAATATCATAAAATTTGTTATCCAATAAAGCTCGTTTCATTGATATTAAAAATATATTACTATGTTTTATTACGATTTAGACATGTATCACTCTAGAAAAAACACCCTTTATAAATAGGCGTAGGAAAAACAGTTCGGTACCATTTTCTCCCGTGTCTCTCATCCGATTTGGATAGTTTTTCTTTCAAATGAATAAGAGTAAGAATAAGGAGTGCACTGAATACTTTTTGTGAACTTTGACCTGAAATATGAGCGTTCAAAACAGAATTTCTTAAATAAAAGCTAATCTAGAGATGGAAGAATACGGTGTAAGAGGAAATTTTAAACATTGCTGATATGTACAAAAAAAAAATGCCTGACATTTCTCTCTATCTCTTACGGATACTCTACAATAAGCATTTTTTTATGTAACATGTGCGAATATATTGCGAATATATAGATTCTGAAATTTCGTACAAACTGTAAATTTTGTAAAATTCTTTTTACTTTGACATCAAAACTATGACGATATCTCGAAAACTGTAGCATTCCTCAGTACAACGTATTTTTGTATGAAAAGTTGTTAGTTAGCACTAAGTGGCAAACTGAAAATAGAACGTTTTAAAGACTTAAAGAATCTATATTCGGTTACAGTATGTATTTATAGCAAACTTCAGTTACTACAAAAATTTGTTTATATTTTCATTCCTTTATTTATAGAGGCAATAGGTGGAATCGAAACTAGAACTGCTTGTGCGGACTCTTTTCTTAAAAATACCATGCAAAATCGATATCCGTGCTGAACAATCCGAAAATTCATAGGGATTGTCTAGCTTGTACCAGCTCAACATTAAAACTTATTAGGGGTATTCACACTGACTTGGGTAGTTGGGTATGGGTAGATTGAGTACTTTTGGTTATTGCGAGCATCCTAAATTGCAATTGAGTACTTTGTAGAAAAGTTTTGGGCAGTGCTGCATATTTGTTTGATCTTCCCGGTTTATGTAGCTGATGAGAGATGAGTGACAGCTGGAAGAGGGCTGCCAACAAACTATTTTTTGTCATTTTTCGTGCGAAAAATTAAGGCCATTAATTGGGCGTTAAAAAAGTTATTTCGCAGTTACTTCGCAGCATTTTATCATTGAGGGGGCGTCCATTAATAACGTGAGACATTTAGGGGGGCGGGGGGTTAAACAGAATCTCACTAACTCTCACGTGGGGGAGAGGGGGGTTTTCGCAAAAATTACGTAATTTTTTATCAGCAAGAACTAGTGTAGAATTATAAGATAACTGGTTAAATTGAGTAAAACGTGTTTCTCTACTAAAATATGACTAAATTTTACACTATAATATTTTGCGCGGTTATGCGAGTGCAACAAATTGGCATAGTAGCTCGTCAATTGTTTTACCACCGTCTAGCTGAACACGCGATTCGACGAACGCTGCGACGAAGTCTCTACTTGTTGTGTTTACGTCCGTAGATGTTTAGTTTAGTGGTCGGCACCAGGGTTGCCAGTTTGGTAATTAATTACCAAATTTGGTAGAAAATTTTTGACTTGGTAATTTGGTAATTTTTTTATAGTTTTGGTAAATTTTTTTCATTTAGTTTTTCCAAAAAATTCAAAATAATCAGTTTGTTTGCAAGATTTATATTGTTTTTTTCCTTATGAAGTTTCCTGAATGTTCTTGAGGTTTATTTTAAAAATGAAAACTCCCTTTTTCGATTTGGCGTGAAAAGTTATTCATGATAGGGCTGATAAGGTCTAACCATTTTTGTAAAAAAATTATTTTTCCTTTGATATCTTTGCGTGTTTGGGCAGTTTTGGTCAATATGTTTTTGAATGATATAAATTAAAAATTTTTTTACATTGTTTTTCCCAACTTTTCGTAGGTAGTTTCCATTGTTTTGAAGAGAATGGTCTTTAAAAATCATAAATTTTAAAACTTTTTCATAATAAACATAATTGCTACCGTGAACTGTCTGAACCATAAAAATTTTGCAATATATTGTGGATAATTCCAGATATATTTTAAAATAACGAAAATTGATTACAACGAAAATTTCTAAAGTAACTTACTGAAAAATAAGGGTTTTCTAGCCGCTTTAAATTGCTTTGAATAAATTTAATAAAATTTTCGTTTCCTTCACAATATATTTTTTAAAACGTAATAAGATATCAGCAAAAGCTTTAAATACTATGCAATAGTTTGTGCTTAGGAGCAGTTACTGGAAAAAAACTTTATATCATATTTTTTCATAACTTCTTAACTTGAGGTGATGGTGAAAAAGTAACCTTATATTTAAAATCAGTGCCCGTAGTTAGAATTGATATCCTACAAAACAAACGACCTGTGTAGTTTCTGATTTTAGTTATTAAAAAATGCTTAAAATTTAAACTTGAGGAAACCGATCAGTTTTTGAAAGCATTAAATGCCATATCTTTGTATTGATTCATTTACTTTCTTAAAATCGATATTCATTGCCAATGAATGCGGTATACTTTTTTAGTTCCTACTTATTTCAAATAAAAAAGTTAGGATATCAATTAATGCTAATTTATCATTTTTGTTTTGTGACAAAAAAATTACGTTATCTTAAATTTACTACTTATTTGTGATTTTTATATTAATATAATAATTCATTTTAAACAAGAAAAAGTTCTACTTTTTCTATAAATATATTTATTTTTTTATTTAGTTCAAATAAAACAGATATACGTCTGATTTTTGAGCTTATGAATTTTACTTATTTTGTGATTTTAGTTATTAAAAATAAGAAATTTTAAACAAGAAAAATGTAATACTTAATATTAACAAAATTTAATTTTCCACTATTTCTTTTTATTAATTTCAAGTATTTTAATGTTGAATAAATGTTTCTTACTAACAAAAATTATAATTTTATTGATTTTCCTTCTTTAAAAAATGTTTGTTTAGTTTGGTAATTTTTATTTCATTTTGGTAACTTTATTATCACATTTTGGTAACTTAATTTCTTTATAAGTGGCAACCCTGGTCGGCACACATGAAGCACATCCCAGTAAGTACATTCATGCATACAGCATTGATGATGTAGGCATACGTTTGACGTTTGTATGCATGCCAGCTTAAATGCAAGCTCATTTCCATTTTACATGGCGATGTCAAACAAGAGCATATGTACTGTGTACCCGCACAATTATTATTGCTGTATGCATGGGGAATTCATAGTACTCTATGCATTCATTGTCATTAATACTTCATGCATACATTACCATTAATACTGTATGCATACATTTGCATTAATATTGTAAGAAAAAAATTGCTGTTGTCATTAAATAATCATATTATTTATTTCAGTTTTTAAAGTTGTTTTATTCTGTTATATTAATTTATATTTTGTTATTTTGTAATAATATACAACTGCACTCCTTAAAATTCAAATGCACAATGAGAGTTCACATTCTTAACCGACTTCAAAAAGGAGGAGGTTCTCAAGTTGGTTGGTTTTTTTTAATGTATGTTTATCGATAACTCCTAAAGTACTTGGCCGATTGCCACAATTTTTTGTCAACAGACGCGGAGGTGTCCGTCTAAAAATGGGCGGTATACGACACAGGGGCGTGGCAATATAAGAAACACTTTGTATATCGAATAACATTAACAATTTAGTACATGGGTTGGCACAATTATTAAAAGTTATGTTAAAAAAAGTAAGCGTTATTCGATAAAGGGCGTGGAAGTATTAGAAAAACCCTGTAACTCGAATAATATTGACACTAGGGTACTGAAATTAGCTACAGTGGTAGGCATAGTTATAAAAATTTACTGTGAAGAAAGTGGGCGTTTTTTGACAAAAGGGCGTGGCAATATAAGAAAATTACTGTTTTTCAGTTAAAGTTGACACTAGGGTACGAAAATTCGTTACAAGAATGGGAAAATTGTTATCATAATCTCTAAAAAGAAAGAAATAAAAACTTTTAAACAAAAAAAAAAAACAACCAATGCATATATTTATGATAATAATACAAAATAGAACAAAAAATTATAATAATAAGATTTCCAATTTAATACTATATGTAAATAAATTATCAAATTTGACCAAGAATTAATGTGAGAAGTAATTTAAAATTATTTTTTACTTTTTAGTGGTTTTGAAGTTGGTTGTTTTTATTTGTTAAAAAGTTTTTTTAAGCAAGACTATTATGCATGCAAGGTTCATGCCTTAGTACTAATACAGAATGCATATTTTAGTACGCACGCTACTGTGTACAAACAACATGCATACTCAGCGAATTTGGATAATTGTTGATTTTTTTAATGCATGATACTCTGGACATACTGGGTAAGGCGCCTCACGAAAATAGTTGTTCGGCACAAATGCTCAATACAATCCATGGTTTATGTTATTATGAATCCCCAAATATATCGACTCTAGCGATAGCCATCCGTGAGCTGGAATGATTTTAATTAACCTCTAAAAATCGAGCTATTTTGTAACCATACTGGCTTGTGTAATTATTGTAAAAAATAAATTATAGCCAGAAAAAAGGTCTCCCAATCAATCTGCATCAAAAAATTAAAATTTTTGCATTCGAATTAAAAATATTGCTTTTTTCATGCATTTTTTTCAAATTTATTTCCACTAAAATTAAAACAACTTAATTATTTCTAATGCGATCCTCCCTTTCAAGTTATCGTTGGAAAGGTTTTGAGTGCTCGCATTGATTCCTAGTCAGAATTGCTTAATTTGGTATATAGTAAAAGTAAAATATTAATTATAAAATAAATACCTACTAAAAAAGTATCGTAAGAAATTAAAAAAAAATATAAAAGTAATGAAGTTATATGAATTTTGAAAGTTTTTGTATGGAAATAAAATAAAAAATATTAAAAATATGCATAAAAAATAGCGTTATCTTTAATCTGATTGCAAACATTTACAATTTTTGATGCAGATTGGAAGATCTTTTTCCGGCCTGACAATTAAATTTTTTACAAATATTACACCAGCCAATATAGTTACAAAATAACTCGATTTTTAGAGGTTATTTCAAACCATTCTAGCTCACGGATGGCTATCGCTATAGTCGAAATATTTGGGGATTCATTATAACATAAACCATGGATTGTATTAAGCATTTGTGTCGAACAACATATTTTATTCTATGGAGCGTGAGGCGCCTTAATACTGGGGTGCTTTTCCAAGACTCACACGTATTCTTATGCTCTGTCACTCATTCGACAAGCACCTAATATTTGTTCGTAGAATGAGTAATAATTGGCGAAGCAGCATTGTTTCAAATGGTATGCAATAGGGAATGGAAATAAACTTTAACGAACGGTTCGTTTTCGATATGTTCTTTTTTTTAAGAAACTCAATCTTTATTCCGCTTTATTTGCATATCAGGTTACCTGCCATCATTGGCGTCGGAAGCGGGGGAAAGGGGGCAGTTGCCCCCCCCCCACTTTTTTAGCTAGATAAGCAATTTAAAAGGAAAACTTCAAAAGTTATTTAAAATATCAGTTTTTTTTACAACAATAATATTTTTGTATTATATATTTTCCTCTTCTTTCTCTCTTCTTCATAAGCATGCTTGCGGATAACCATTTTCTTTCTCTGTGTTTGCAAAAAGATAGAACAAAATGTAGAGTTTCTACTGCAAACCCACCACTTCAGTTTAAAAGCACCCTTAAGTATGTAGCTTAAGGCTTGTTAATTTTGCAACTCTGGTAAGAAAAAATTTGACATGTTCTTAGGGGCTTTCCATATTGGACGACATGTTGTACGATAAGTTAGATGGAAAACTAATATGACTATTTGATTGAGCGTTTGAACGATCCAACTTTTAAAGCAACATCATTGATTGCAAGCTCTCAAGCAGAACACATCCGGCTAATAGCTAAGCAACTCTTAGATGCCCTAACAATTGAGCAGTAATTTTACATAGTTGCACAATATTGTACAATCGGCAGAAAAATATCGACTATCATTTTAGCTTACGCATGGTACTACATGTTGTACAATCTGCCATGTTGGTCCAATGTTTTGGACCATGCGAAAGCCCCTACTGTGAATTAGCTGATTAAAATCCACCTCGACGCTTTGAAGAAACATCAAATCCGGTTCCTTCAGTACAGTTGCCATTATATGATCGGCTACGAAAAGATTATTTCGAAATTTTAGATCTTCTCTCAAATGAGATAACGGCTAGATTCGATCAAACAGGTTGATATTTTACTTTTTTTTATTTTTGCAAGTTTACACCAGCTTCACTCAACCGACTCACTTTGATTTAACATTCGGTGAGTCGGTTGAGTGAAGCTAGTGTAAACTGGCACTTTGTAAATCTTATTGTACATTTAAACAGATCTTGACACTCTGGAATCGTTGGGAAATATTGTAATCGAAGCCTTCAACGGAAAAGTGCCTTCTGAACAAAATCTAAAAACAAAACTTGATCTTTATGCAGATGACTTTTTTGCAGATGAAATTGCTGAAGCAATTGCCTGGCCAAACACCTTGAAATTGTAGTGACATTGTATACCAATTTGCGAAAAATTCGGTTACTGTAAAAAAACTATTAAATGAAGTTGGAAAAACTTATTGCTGTGCTTTTGACTGTCAGCTGTGCATCAGCAGCTTCATCTCAGCGTTCTTTTAGTGCACTAAGACGACTTAAAACGTATCTTCGAGCAACTATGAAACAGAAACGACTCACTCATGCGGCACTTATACACATTCACAAAGATAAAACCGAAGAATTGAATTCGATGGAGGTGGTGAAAGAGTTTGTTTCTCGCAAGGACAGAAAGAAACATTTTGGAATAATTTAAATTGATATATTTTTTTGTACCTTATTGCATTTAAACCATGTAAAGATATACCTAGTCTTGCTTTATAAAAGCAACCATTATTTCTTATATTTTCATATTACCATATGAAAGATCCTTTAAAGAATGATCTCTAATATTGAATTGGAAGAACTTTTAAAACTAATGAAATTTTAATATTTTTTATATATTTTTATATTTTTTTTATTTTAAACTAAAATAAAAAATTTGTTTATTCACATTCATGTTTCTTTGAAGAAATTTTGGTGAACTTTTTTTTTGCACCACCATTTGTACTGCCCCCCCATTTGTACTGCCCCCCCAGATGAAATTAGCTTCCGACGCGCTTGCCTGCCATCTGAAGAATGGTACGCTGAGCACATTAGAGAGAGCAAATGTTTACTTCAGGTATGCGGTAATTTTTTTCTGTAATTTATTTATTTTTAATTTTTTAACGACCAAAATAATGATTTTTTTTAAATTATTATTTTAGGTTGTAAAATGCGACAATCGGGCCTGCTGTAACCCACGCTGGAGTGATCTGCACTTGATTGTTCACGACCGCTTTCTGCCACCTCCACACCCTATCACGCAGATTGATGGGCATCTGACTATCCCAGATCCTGGTGAGCATGACGGAAAGTTATTTGCTCCCGTTTTGATTCGCCACTGCTTACCGATTCAACCTTTACATGCCTTCATGGACTTGCCCTATGACCTCTATTGCCCCAGTGTACGTGGTGATCTAAAAAAATATGCTGCAATACATGCGATATTAACATTTCATCCATCACAAGAGCTGCAGAGCATAGGCGCGCACTCCACCGTGCACCAGCGCGCAAACTGCGACCTTATCACACGTCAAGCTAATGACATTCTGTGCGCAAACGATAGCGGTGACTAGAAGGAGCAGATGATTTTACCGAAAATTACATGGACATGCTGGTTCCAGTAGTCACTCTCGAGACCGTACTCATGTACGAATATAAATGGACTGAATAAGAATGAATATTCTAGAAGTTCTAATTTGTTTCCAATTCTAGAAGTGCTCATTTTAAATGACTTACTTTTACTTAATAAGTATTTTATTGTTCGATTTTTTTCATTGTCATTTTAAACTACGATCTTAGAAATCTTAAGTTATGGTCGCAACTAGTCCTAAATAAAAATAATGAAATAAATTATGAGTTTTTTAATAAATCCAACACAATGAAGCATTGATTAACATATTTACACTGAAAACATGCATTTTGAACAATCTCACGTGAGATTAGAGGGGGGTGAGGGCGTCGAGCCAAATCAAACGATATCTCACCAGAGGGAGGGGGGAGTTCAAAAATCGCAAAAATCACCTCACGTAATTAATGGACGCCCCCTTACTAGTAATCCAGAGGAAAACGTTGTCCTGTCACAGACCGGCCTACTGCCACATAAGAATTTTCATGCCAATCGAAAAAAACGTTGAATATTTTGTATATCTGAACTGGCATAACTGTAGTGCGACTTTTTTAGGCCAGTTTCACGAAAGTAGCTATATGCACCAATTTACCAAATTTTATTCTAATACGACCAAAACCGTCTAAAATATAGCATTTTTATTGATTTTTAGGCGGTAAAAGGGGTTTTGGCAAAATTTTCCTAAATTATCTCGTGGGCGAAACAAACCGACTGCGAAAAACTGGGCGATACTATAGAGCAACCACGCCCATTTTTAGTACTGTTCCCGAATGCAACCATACAAATTAAATTACCAAATTTAAGTCTTATACGAACAAAATTGTCTTATTAAGTATTTTTATAGATTTATGAACTGTAAAAGAGGGCGGTGGACACCCATTTTTAATACAGTTTCAGACAGTAACCATATAAACTAAATTACCAAATTTAGTTAAGTCTAATACGATGAAAACCGTCCGAAATATTGCATTTTTATTGATTTTAGGGCGGTAAAAGGGGTGTGGCTTTTTTCTTAGCCGAGATATTAACTTTATTAACCGAGATATTAACAGATATTGTAAATTTGGTTGCCTTAGGTGTTACCGTGCCCGAGATCTTAAGAGACACCGCACGAACGATTTTATATATATATAAGGGCGGTAAAAGAAGGCGTGGCAAAATGTTTATATATAGTGACCACCACTTGGTCTCAAGGCAAATATAAAGCAAGTTTCATTATAAAAACATGCACAACTCAGGAATTATAATTTCTAAAAAGTAGGCGTAGTTATAGTTTATTGAATTGTCCATAGTAGCCATACGAACTAAATTAAAAAAATGTAGTCCAATACATGCGAATTCGTCTGAAATATAGCGTTTTTATTAACTTGTGGGCGGAAATAGGGGGTGTGGAAATATTTTTGTGAATTATTCGAGACATTAGCCTTGACAACAAATATTGTATATTTGATGCCCTTAGGTCAATTATTGCCTAATTTTGCAAAAAATGGTAACACATGGAAAAAGTACTCAATTTGGCAAGAAAACAATCTAAATCCAAACAAGTCAGGGGGTCAGCTAGAGTAGATTGGTAGATGGGTACTTGGGTAGAATGGCACTTTACAAAAACAAAATTAACGGCATTTGCCAATTTACCCAACTACCCAAGTCAGTGTGAATACCCCTATTGTGTTTTTGGCTATGTAAGCAAATAAAGCCTAAACTAAAATTTTTGTTAAACAATTATATTTTTATTGGACTTTATTGGATCATTACGCGCTGAGATTTTTTTTTTTTGCTACTTTATTTAGCAACACAATAAACATGAAAAGAAAAACAGCTTATAAAAAATAAAAGCACTTAAAAAAGTAATTGCGGGAAGTTTTAAAAAACAGCTTACAAAAAATCTGTGACCTGTTTTATTAAGAAACTCATTTCGCTAATTAAAAACTTTTGTGAAGCCCTTGTTTTTATTGCTAAAATATGTATGTTAATTTAAGTGCTGTTGTAAATTTTAATACGATGTCTGTTTGCAGATTACTCTGATGACCCTAAAGAATGATTAAGGCATTGATTCTATCCATTCATAATTGCTAACCTGAGTGAATTGTTTTAAATTTTCTAGGTGGTAATTTTTACAACTACAGCTTTCACTATATAATTTATTATGTTTTTAACAAATTGCTATCTAAATACTTACAATAATGCACTTGTTTATGACCAGAAAACAACACATTTAGTTGTTGTTATTGCGCTTGTGTTTGTTTTTTTTGTCCTAGTAAAAAACAAACTTGTAAATGCGTTCCACTTGTTGTTTTTCTACAACGCTAGTTTGTTTTTTGCTGTTTTGTTTTTGTTGTTGTTCTCTAGTGGACGTTATTGCGTATTTCATGGCTTTTCCTATGACATAGTCAGCAACCAGCCCCTTACACACACCATTGAAATGTTTTTTGTTGTTGTTGTTGTTGTATTCATCTAAATTGCAATCTACGCAATTGGTTTGTTTACTGTAGAATATCTCGAGCTTTTATTATTTTAAATTTATTTATTTATTTTTTAACGAACACTGTAGATTTATTATTCTGTTTTTTGTTATTTAGTTTTCAAAACCTTGAGTGCTGACTCTCTGAAAACAATTCTCTAGTGAAATATATCGTATGATGTGAGGATTTCCTCTTTCTCAACAAGCATTTCATATTTTTTGTTATACCATAAGGTTTCTAAAAAATATTATTTATATTTCAACATTTTTTTGTTTTAAACCATTCAAAATGACAAGATATACCACGAGAACGTCAAATCGCTGTAATGCAATTTTCAAACGCGAAAAGTTTATGCACGAAGCTCGCATTCGAGAACAGGTTCTTCTCTGTCTCAAAGGGAGCAAAAAAGTTTGGTCATTTGTGGATAGAGTGAAGAATCAGACATCGTCATAAGTCCCAACTCTTTTAAAATATGACCAAATCTTCACTGACTCGGCTGATAAAGCGAACATATTAGCTGAATTTTTTGCATAAAACTCCATTCTCTCGGATAGCTACTGCCCTTTGTTGAGGGTAGATCTTCTGCTATGCAGGAGATTTACTTTCGAACAAGACCAGTTAAAGCCTCTGGTCCTGAAAAAAGTCTGCTTCTTCACTGGTTTGGTCTTTGAACAACTTTTTCAACATCTCCTAAAGAACAGGAGTATTTCTCTCTTGTTAGAAGGTGGCAAATGTCCAGCCGGTACAGACCGATCCATTGCGATGTGCTCTACGCATTTCAAAGTTATGGAGAGAGTAATAAACTGCGACGAGCTCGCAGAGACTGATCACTCAAAAAATTATCCGAGTAAGGAAGGTGTAGTTTGAACTCATTTTGAAACGCATTGGGCACAAACTGTCAAAATATAACAAATAATTTTATTTTACAAGCCATCTGAGCAAATGCTTAAATTATTTCTCGCCATCGCAACACTGCACTTAAGTAATAACTTTAATTCGATTTACATCTGTCATTTCATTGGTTTTGTTATGTGCTCTGTTCTGCGCTCAATTTACTCCATCACATGAGTAGAGCTTGGGCGTGCTCAAAATGAAAAAAGAAACACCAATTTGGTTCTCTGAGCGCTCAAAACAAAAAATGAAACACGAGCAGTTATTTTGACAGTTCGCGCCCTACTCTGTTTGGATAAAGAAAATCTCCTATTATGAACTATCTGGAGCACAAACAAATGCTCAGTGACCGTCAATATGGTCTCCGTAGGGCTCGCTCTACTGGTAATTTTATGGCGTTCCTAACTGAAAAATGAAACCAATGCGTTCACTTTTTCGGCGAGAGCAGGGTTGTTGCTCTGGATATTTCAAAAGCGTTTGACCGAGTGCGGCGTAAAGTGCTCGTGTTAAAACTTGTTGCATATGGTTTTGCTGGTAACCTTGCTCGATGGATCACGTGTTTCCTCAGGACAGAACGATTCGGGTCGTAGTTGACAGTATTTCGAGCACGCGATCAACGCAGGAGTACCACAGGGTTCAGTCCTATCGCCAATCTTGTTTCTGGTTTGTATCAACGACCTTCTGTCGTTGACGCATAACCCAATACATTCGTTTGCGGACGACAGCAGCATTTGTCATTCATATTCATTCAAAAAACCCCCAAGCTCTATGGAGATTGAGAGAAAGAAACAAAATATGAATGACACATTACCTTATGATCTACAAAAAATCTCCGAGTGGAGTCTTTTGTAATAGAGTAGAGTTCAATGCAAGCAAGACCTAGTGCTGTCTGTTAACCCACAAGCGGGTGAATTGCCCCTTAGCTCCCCTCATTGTGAATGGTTTGGATCTTGTGGAATTAGCCGCTCTTGACGTTCTAGGCATATCGAGCCAGTTGATCTTCGTTGGAATGATCATATTTTCGAAGTGTCGAAAGAAGCGGGCAAGTGCCTAGGTTTCTTAAAACGGTGCAAAAAATTTTCCTCTTCAGCTGATCTTCGAAAGATCTACACATCATATATCAGGCCGAAAATGGAGTACAATCGGCACATTTCGGCAGGGGCTTCAAGATCTTATTTGGAGCTCCTGGATCGAATTCAACGTCGTTCGATATATTTGATAGGGGATGAAACTATTTCATCCTCTCTCAACTCTCTTGGGCATCGACGTAATGTTGGTTGCCTAAGCCTTCTGTATAGGTACTACCATGGGAAGTGTTCAAGGGAGATGCATGCCCTGACGCCACCAGCTCAGTGTGTTTCCAAGGTTCACTCGGGCAGCTGTCCAAGCCCACCTCTTTACCATTGCCTCAATGTCCAACAGAACCTTGCATTACCGAGATAATTTGTTTTTTAGTTGCACGAGAAAGTTTTGTAACAGTCTCCCTGCGAGTGTGTTTCCCGGTAGTTTTGAGCAAATTTAAAACAAATCTTCACTCGACACTACTCCATCTATTCACTCTCCAACTAGCAATCACCCAACTTCCAAATCAATACAAAGCTTACACATTTATTGGGGGTCAGAGGACGCCCCCAATGAGCGTTGGTTCAGTCTGAAAAAAAATAATATGAACAAGCCATACATATACATTCAAGTTATTACACATCTACAAAAACTGCACTTTATGCAATGTGGCCGTTTTTTCAAAATTTATTTAAAACATTAGGGGTATTCACAATGTGGTGTTGTCCTTGTATTGTGTATTTTTAATAAATTTGATATTTGTAGTCAATTTTGTAAAATTACAAAAACAAAATGTACAGTATTCAAAATACAACCCTGTGACAAACGAAATACGATGGAACCCTATTATATTCTTTGTAAATTTCGTTGTGTATTAGATCAGCTGATCGCAAAAGCATCATGGAGGAAGCTACCGGCAACGCTGTGAGTTTCTTTAATAAAAATGAACATAATTTTGTGTTTCGTTTCAATTTTTGTATGATTTCCTTAAGTTACGTGATGATTTAAATTAATGTTTCCAAATAAAAGAACATAAAAGATCAGCTGATTTTAAAAAAATACAATGCTTTAGTGAAGGTTCCATCACAATAAGTTGTAAGTATTGTAAATTTTGGAAAAATTTATCACAAATACACCATATCGTGAATACCCCTATTATTTTGGTATTAAGAGCTCAGACCCGCGATAACTGCTCATTCTGACAAAGAACTTGACAAATTTAGGAACTGGAACTGGAGGATGGAAAATTTCGTAACCTTGTTTACGATTTGCTAAGGGATTCTAACAAGGATTATTGACTGACATGTCAAGTGTTTGTTTTCTATTGCTATCTAAAAACGACATGCAGTTTTGTCCTATTTTTTTTTAATGAAAAAAGAGTCTACGTGACACCGTTCCACTTTAATCTGAAAATGTAAATAAGACAATTTACAGCTTCTAGTAATAAAATCATTCATAGCATTAACAAAGGCTATCTCAAATCTTCTCTATTTCTGTAGCTATTCCTACATGATCATAATGTTGAGTGACGTCACAAAAACTATATATATGTATGTTGTTGTTGATATTAGTGTAAATATTATTGCTTGCTTATTTTACATCACTCTGCGAAAACGTCATAGATTTTATTGTTTGTAATATTCTTGCCTTATGTTTATTGCTGTACCACTATTTACATCACACACGCCTTCTTCGTAAATACTCATGTTTTGAGTTCATTTCAAAAGTGCTTACAGAGAGTTGTGAGTTAAATTTTACACGGTGTAAATGTATTACAAGTTTACTATAGAAAAGAGAGCAACAGGTTTAAATGTATACAAAATATACGTAGGTAAAAGCTTTTTATACAATGTGTGTCACTCCCTCAAATTAAATAAGGCAAACCATTCCGCAAGTTTATTGCACCCTATTTTTGTATTTGTATTTGTGTTTATTCATAAGGCATTAGAACTAAGTTCTTTTACAGTACAACAAGTAAGAATACATGTAGATAAGTTGAGATAATAAACCAATTGTTTGGATATAACAACAAATTAGTAATAATAACGATAAACAAAATAATGGATTACATTGGATAATGATTAAGTGATTAATAAAAAATAAAAAAATAAAAATATAAAGTATCGAAAGTTTTTGTATTAATAACATTAAAAGAGGACAATTATACAGATATTTCTATCTCTATATCCTTATCCTCCTTTAATGTTATTAATCTTTTAGGGCCATTTTGTTCACAGAGAGATAAATTTATCCCCGAGTTAATTTCATGATTTTTCCAGTTTTTCATTTGTTCACAGTGAGTTAGGCATTTAACTCTTCAAGCTCGAGATAAAAATGGTGGCGAGATAGCTCAACCCCAGAAATATTTAACTCGTGAAAATTGGTGAGTTAAAATTTTTAATTCGCTCTCATCACTCTCACTTTAATATTTTTTATTTACATGGTGTCAAAATATTGAAAATACAGATTTTTAAACATAGGGAAACAGTATTGGGGGTTACTAATTTCGAATCTGGTGTCAGAATTTTAAAATTTGGATAAGGTTGCCACCTTAATTTTTTATTTTTACAAATTCGGGGCTGTCGCGAACTAAAGGGTAAAAATGGGTCGCTGAATCCGAATCCGTTGTCAGAATTTCAAAATTCGAAAATTTTTCTACACATAGGGTTGCCACCTAAAATGTTTTATATTAAGAATTTTAAACATGAGGGAACAGTATTGGGAGGTTACTGATTTCGAATCTAAACTCAAAATTTTTAAATTCAAGATGTTGGATAGGGTTGCCACCTTAATATTCTACATTTTTACGAATTCGGGGCAGCAAAAAAAAATGGTATACCAAAAATGGGTCGCTGAATACGAATTCATGGTCAGAATTTCAAAATTATAAAGTTTTGAAATAATAGGGTTGCCACCTAATAATAAGTATTTTTAAGAATTTTAAACATTATTTAACAGTGTTAAGGAGTCACTGATTTCGAATCTGAAGTCAGAATTTTAAAATTCAAAATGGTGGATAGGGTTGCTACCTTAATTTTTTTTATTTTTATGAATTCGGGGCTGGCAAAAAAATGGTATGCCAAAAATGGGGTCGCTGAATCCGAATCCGCGGTCAGAATATAAAAATTATAAAATTTTGAAATAATAGGGTTGCTTTTACTTTTGAAAATACATATTATTAGGTGGCAGCCCCATTATTATAAAATTTTATCATTTTGAAATTCTGACCACGGATTCGGATTCAGCGGCTCATTTTTGGCATACCATTTTTTTGCCAACTCCGAATTAATAAAAATACAAAAAATTAAGGTGGCAACCCTATCCACCATTTTGAATTTTAAAATTTTGACTTCAGATTCAAAATCAGTGACTCCCTAATACTGTTAAATGATGTATAAAATTCTAAAAAATACATATTATTAGGTGGCAGCCCTATTATTTCAAAACTTTATCATTTTGAAATTATGGCCACTGATTCGGATTCAATGACCCATTTTTGGCGTACCATTTTTTTTTGCCAGCTCCGAATTCATAAAAATACAAAAAATTAAGGTGGCAACCCTATCCACCATCTTGAATTTTAAATTTTTGACTTCAGATTCGAACTTAGCGCCCCCCAATACTCTTTGCTCATGTTTAAAATTCTTAAAATAAAACTTTTTTAGGTGGCACCCCTACGTGTAGAAAAATTTTCGAGTTTTGAAATTCTGACAACGGATTCGGAATCAGCGACCCAATTTTACCTAGTGTTTCTCCCAGAATTGAATTCGCATAAATAAACAAGAAATTAGGTGGCAACCTTATCCGCCATCTTGAATTTTAAAATTCTGACACCAGATTCGGAAGAAGTAACCCCCAATGCTGTTTCTTCATGTTTAAAATTCTTAAAAAAATGTTTAGCTGGCAGGCCTGTGTAGAAAAATTTCAGAATTTTAAAATTCTGACATCAGATGCAAAATCAGCGATCCATTTTTACCTTGTGTTCACTCCAACCCCCAAATTCGCAAAAATAAACCAAAAATCCGCACACATTTTTTAATTAATGAGCAACACTCTAACATTCCAATGGAAATTGATATAAACTGAGAGTGAATTTATGATCTAAGCATAAAGCCGGGATAAAATGTGAACAAAACCACTTTTTTATCTCCCGATTTATACGCTTGGTATAAAATTAACCTAGAGATAGTTATCCCCGAATTAAATCATATTTATGCCCTTTGTGAACAAAATGGCCCTAAGTAAAAGGATAGAAAAAGAAATTAAGTTGAAGAAGTTAAGGTGTAGAAAAGAGAGGTGGCGCTCGCATCGTCTGTTTTTTACGCTAGAATCTATATTATTAATGCTAGATACTTCAATTTTCGGTATTGATTACAAAATTCTTTATGGAAGAGACTGATATAACCTTTGTTTGTTTTTGTGCACCAGTGTCTGATACTCCACAGCCGGAAGTTATGGTTTTTAAAGAACTTCGCTATGTGAAGTCAAAGAAGAATATGAAAGTTGTGTTAACTCTTTCCGGCGCACTATATAAAATCGTCAAAAATTAAAGAAAATTTTTTTTGCTTTTATTTATAGAAGTAATTTATTGAAAAAAATGTAAAAAAAAAATATTTCCTTACAGGATTTCGCGCAAGGATGTAGTATGATTTTTATACCACCGCGCTTATGTGATAGCTTTATTTATGGAATTCATTAAAACAGGATTTCGTTTTACTTAAACAAAGTGGAACATGGCAAGTAGAGCACATCCACTGAGTTCTTCTCTGGTGTCCCGTCTTGCTGCAGTGCGCACATCTTCGTAGTGTGGTTCTTACTGGTTGGTGGGACGACGAGGCTCGTATGCTTGCATCTACAAAAGGTTTATTGTTTTTTAGTCGAATAGTGTTTTTTTTATTTGGCCTTGCAGAAGTTACGGATGAACATGAACCTGAGTGACACAGACTTGAAATTATATCCAGCTTAAAATGTTTTAGTGGTAACTTATACCCAGCACTTTTGACAATTATATAAGCATTGACGACTGCCACATCGAGAAAATGAAAAAAAATTCGATGCCACCATTTGCGGCTCTTTCTATTCAACTCATAATATTTCTTTACTTAATCTAACTTGTCGACGTTGTTGTATATGCATATTATAATCATGTATAATACCTGGTTTATTAATTTCCACCACTGCACCATCACGTTGACGTTGCATTACCTTGACAAGTTCATTTGGATCATGGAAACTGGACAAAGCTGTGACCGCTCGTTTGTCAATCCATTTCATAAAGCATATTCGCCCCTTTTTAGTTGCTTGTCAGGCTTAATATCGGTCGAGAGATATTTTGGATTACTTCGCACTGTCCCGCAACCATTTATTAACTTTTTTTCAATTCCAGGATGAGGTTGTAGGAAGTGAAGAAATTATCAAAATATACCTTATGATTTTTCCCACCAAAATCTGATAGTAGATCGAGAACAACACGTTCGCCAAGCCTTTTTTCCACTAGTTCACCTTTTTTGCCTGTATAAATTTCAAAACGTTGAACGTAACCGCTGCTATCGCATAACATCCAAGTTTTGAACCCTCTTTTTATTGGTTTTTTGGCATATACTGAATTAGAGTTGAACGACCTATAAAAGAGTAAACTCGTAAACAAAATAAATCCATAAATATATATGTCTTCGAACCTACCTTTGAATCTAATCATGGATTCATCTACCGCTAGATATTCACCCGGATTAAAACACAATTTAAATCTCTCTAGCAACATATCCAGAAACGGTTGAACTTAGGTGATCCTTTTTTAGGCATTAGGGTAGAATCATTCAAATGTATATTAGATAAAATCCAATGAAATCTTCTTATAGGCATTATTTTCGATATATAGCCGTCATTTAATTCCGGACGAGATGACCAATAGTCTCTGTAACTGGGCTGGGGTTTTATTCCCATTAGAAAGTTAATTCCAATAAAAGCTTGTCTTTCTAAGGCATTTGTTGGAGTGTAGCGTTTGCCAGATTGTTGAGCATACAGGTTCGTTTGAAATACAATATGTTCAATAATTTCTTTTGTTATAATTTTACTAAAAATATTAAAATTATCATGGGATGCCACGTTTTCCACAACTTCTGTAGGTCCATGTTTCATGCCAGTAAATGCAATTGGTATCTCTATTGAATTTTGCTTACTCCAATTTGGTAGGGTGACTTCTACGAGGCGACTAAATAAATAAGATATAGGAATATCGTCGTCGGTATCAAATTGTTCACACGAATTTGAAACTCCACTACATCCCGGGTTTTCACCTTCATCAAAGTGTTTATCTTCATTGTCGACTGCAAGGATGTTATCAAAAAGTTCCTGGATTTGGTTCTGATCATCGAGGTCCTCAACATCATCGATAATTGACTCAGCGTCTGATGGAATCTCTTCCACAACAACTTCATCCTCGATTGTTTCCAATATATAGGAAATATCACTGTCTTTGAGTTTATTGTTTTTAGCCATGGATATAATGCGCAGTGGTATTATTTTTATACCATCAACTTTAACCTTCACTACTTCAAAAGTTTTTATTTATTTTCGATGTTACTATTTTCAAGCACGTTATTCACTATCTTATTGATCAAAAATTATACAAGTATGAAGTCTAACGCACGTGTTTTGCAGAAATTTTCTAAATAATGGAAAACACTGTCAACACTTGACAGATGGTACTCAAGTTTAGTTCAATATATATATATCTATCTCTTTCAAACATTTGGTATATTTCTTTTTTTTTAAATATAAGCTTAAATCTACATATAAAAGTGGTATTTCAAATATACCATTGCACACAGAATGTAGGAAAATTAATTAGATAAGTGGTATAGTTTTCATACCACCGCGCCGGAAAGAGTTAAAGGATATGGAAAGCTGGTCAAAAATAAAAATACTCGTGTTTCTGCGATTTCAAAGTTGAGGCATAATAAATGTATTTTTATTCATTTTAAAGTCGGCATTTGTGGAAAATAGATTTTAAAAAGTAAAGTATATGGAAATTATTTCTATTTTATATGGAAAATGGTTTAACTTTTTTGTAATTGTACATAAAATCAGGTTATGGTACAGGTTATTAGAAGACTATCATATTTTGTTAAAAATTATCGTAATTCCTTATCAGCCATTTCAAGCGGTCTTAGAAGCCATTTCTTGAAAGAATTATATATTTAAATTAGAAAAATTCAACTTGAATGTACTATGCTTATGTAAAATTGAGTAATGCTGAAAACACATGTGCAGCTATTCTGCATGCATCGTCTTAAGTTATCTGCGCGCAGCACTGCTGGTAAAATAGATGTGCAGTTTTTTCTTTCCAGTAGGCTGCATATCTTTTGACAAAAGAAACATTTCATTTAATTATGTTTTTATATAAACAAAATCAAAAATATTTGTTGGATTTGAGAGTTACGCATATTTTTGCTCGCGAAGCCACGCATTTTTATAATTTTTGTGCTTTTTATTGTACAAAAACAGATTTTTTCTAACAAATTCAATTAGTTTCTCTTCCATGTTCGTTTCTGTTGAATTAATTTTATTCATTTTAATTTTTTGTCATCTGTCAGAATTGTTTAAAAAATTTCGTTGAGTTTTGATTTTGTGTTGTGACAGCACTGACTATGCGCAGCAATTTTTATTTTGTTGATTACTTGCAGAGCTGCGGTGTAGTGCAGATCTTTAATGTGTTCATCGCCATATGAACGAATGAGTTTAAATTTCGCTGCAACAGAATAGCTGCACATGTGTTTTCGGCATAAATCGTAAAACTTTTAGGTGCATATTTTAGCGTCATAGTTGTTTATAAATTTTCTTCATCTACTACTGATCAAGAATAATAGAATAAGAGATTACGCTTTGCGCAGGTCCGTTACTTCTGCTAATCGAAATTGACAACCAGCTGTTCAGTTGATTACGTCACAATATTATATTTCTTTGAGAAACGTACTGCGATCGGTTGTGTTTTATTTAATTGTGTATATGTCGAAATATATTTGCGAGTTTTTAACTTAAAATTTAAAAATGATGTGTGAAGCTGCTAAATGTAGTAACAGTAGCAAACAAATATTTTTCAGAAACCTGATGTTTGCAAAAAATACAAAAATTAAACCAAGAAATTGTAGAAAACGCACACAAACGAAAACAAAAATACAAAAATATATTAACTTAACAAAATTTGTTTTATTATTTAAAAACTTGGAACTATCATTAATTTGTCCTTTCCATTCACAGGTAAATTAATGGAAATAAAATATCTGGGAATGTTTAAACTACATCAATTAAACTCTTAATAAACATTTTTATAAAATTCAAGTCGAAAAATAATGCTCACTGAGGTTAGTTTCTCAGACAAATTTTTTTTTTGACTATGCTGCTTACTGGCTGTAATAAAATAATAGTAATAATAATGTTTGCAAAGGAGTACTTAATAAATTTACCTTCTTCTTGTTCCAATAAATTGCTTTTTTAATTCTTTTATTTTAATTATACAAACTAAAATGTATGCAATTTTCATTTCTGTGTAGAAATCGTATGCAAAGTGAACGCTCTCCAAAACAGCATTGATATTATGACGTACATGCGCAGAACGACAATTTTGTTGTACTCATTTTCTTGTCTTCGGCGCAATCTTTGTATTCTATCATTCTTGACTACTGATGGTACTTTACGCTCGAAAGTAAAGACTTTTTGAAAGATTCAAAACAGGAACAAAACCTTAAGATAAAAATATTGTTAACTGATATTTGCTTAGGATCTAAAATAAAATTTTGAATGTATCAGCATGTACAATTTTTTGCAATTAAAAAATAAATCCAATAAAAAAGTGCTGTCTCCTAAAATTAATTCAACTTGAAATTAGTTTTATTGAAAAAAATTTAACAGCAAAGAGAAAAAATGGGTATATTGTTTGTTTGTCTGATTTTCATTTGTTTGAAATAGTGTTATCCACTGCTATTATTTTGACCGCAGTTGTATATAAATACATAAAAAAATTTTAAATGTATCAAATAAATACTTAATAAGTAACTTAACTGATGATGATGATGACAATAACTATAATGATGTTGTTTAGATTTGTTGTTGCTGTTATATTGCTTTCTGATAGTCAGATGGGGGAGATCGCAAGACTTCAGAGTCTTATCGTGCTTTATTACGTTATAAAAGCTCAGTGTAGTTATATGTGTTTATTTACTTCGTAAACTTTGGTTGAAGAAACTACCTCAGCAGATACAAATTCATTTAATTCATCACCTTTTGAACACGTCGATGACAAAATAAATTTAGCGGACAAAATTTATGAAATGACAAAGAATGACTCAATTGCCTCAGTTAGCATATCTTCAAGACACTCGACTATCGAAGAAACTCTTCAAAATCTAGTTCATTAGACATCATCTTTTTATCAGACTGTTGAAAAACTATATCTTGAAAACCAAAATGCGAATGCAAGGTCGAGATCAAAAGGAAGACTATCACCAAAAAAAATAGCACCATTGCCAATAAAGTCGTTAGACTTTGTTACAATTATTCAGTTTATTGTATGAAAAGTTTTATTTAAAAGATTTTCAAGACTTAAACTATAAAAAAAAAATCATTATCTTATTAAATTATTTTAAATGATAAAAATAAATCTTATAATTATTAATTTAAGCAATTACAAAAAAAAATCAAGTAAAAATAAGTCAAAGTATTGATAACAGTAGAATAATAATGATAATAACATTCAAAATAATAATCGCTTTACAGCTCTCCCACTTGTAAAATAAACAATGCTACAAACATTTTTTTTGTGTTGTCTTATCAAAATAATATTAAATGCAACTTCCCAGTGTACCAAACGGATCCGTTTAGAATTCCAAACCGACTTCTTCATCGTATTTTTTATCTGAAACTGATCCTTTTTCATATGAAATTCCCCTAAAAAATACGAATCGTTTTTTCCATTTTTTCGGATTCGTCACGAACTCGGAACGGACTTCAAATACGTATCCATTCGCATACTTTTTTTAAGTAATGCGAATTCGCAACGGACTGGTTTTTTTAAATAGTTTGTGCTCAAATCCGAACAATAAGGTTTATGCTAAAGGGTGTTTTTTAGAGGTATAGAACTTTAAGTTGGCAGCACTGTTTCAACTGGCTACCATTTTGTCAGCTATCAAGTGATTTGTGTTAAGTTTGGTTTGGCATTTCAACATGAATAGACTGACGCCTGAACAATGCTTCCAAATTGTGCAAATTTATTTTGAAAATAATGGTTCTGTTCGAAATACGTATCGCGCACTATCGTCCATCGCAAGCATTAATCGTCCATCAGAGCAATTACTTCGACAAACTATGGACCGTTTTCGCACCACGCTTGCTCTAAATGATAATACGCATTAGAGCCCTGCGTAGGTGTACTTAAAACCGGCTTCAAAACATTTGTTCATTTCACACTACACCGCACTGTCTTGCTTGCTGCAAAGAAATCATGTGTGTGATTGCAGCGAAGACGAATAAAACACGATAGAGCAATAAAAAACAGATTATTGATATTGTTGATCTAAGATATCGTTGTCAGAGAGCTCACTGCAGTGAATGCAAAGAAAGCTTGTTGACTGGCAATAGATGATTTATATCAGACAACGAATACGGTGCTGGCGCGAACACTAGGTAAAAATGGGTCACGCATCATTTTTTAACGATGCTAGGAGGTTGCTGAATTCGAATCTGAAGTCAGAATTTTAAAATTAAAAATGGGTAATAGGGCTGCCACCTATTTTTTTATTTTTACATATGCGATGCTGGTGCGAACATCAGGTAAAAATGGGTCGCTGAATCCGAATCCGTTGTCAGAATTTAAAAATAATGTAATTTTTTTATAATAGGGTTGCCACCTAATATTATGTATTTTAAAAAGTTTTAAACATCTTTTATCAGTGTAAGGGGGGTCGCTGATTTAGAATCTGAAGTCAGAATTTTAAAATTCAAGATGGTGGATAAGGTTGCCAGCTTAATTTTTTGTATTTTTATAAATTCGGGGCTGGCAAAAAAATGATACACCAATAAGGGGTCGCTGAATCCGAATCCGTGGTCAGAATTTCAAAATTATAAAATTTTGAAATAATAGGGTTGCCACCTAATAATATGTATTTTTAAGAGTTTTAAACATCATTTATCAGTGTTAGGGGGTCGCTGATATCGAATCTGAAGTCAGAGTTTTAAAATTTAAGATGGTGGATAGGGCTGCCACCATAATTTTCATTTTTAACGAATTCATTTTTATTCTAAAAAGTAAGAGCAACCCTTTTATTTCAAAATTTTATAATTTTGAAATTTTGACCACGGATTCGGATTCAGCGACCCCTTTTTGGTGTATAATTTTTTTGCCAGCCCCGAATTCATAAAAATGCAAAAAATGAAGGGTGGCAACCCTATCCACCATCTTTAATTTTAAAATTCTGACTTCAGATTCGATATCAGCGATCCCCTAACACTGATAAATGATGTTTAAAACTCTTAAAAATACATATTGTTAGGTGGCAGCCCTATTATTTCAAAATTTTATAATTTTGAAATTCTGACAACAAATTCGGATTCAGCGACCCATTTTTACCTAGTCAATTTTGAAAATCTTGAAGTTGGTGTAAAAAAATGTCAGGTAGGCGCTAACGACCGCTGATTAAAATTATCAAAATGATCAAAATGATCCAAATAATCTATTGCCATATATTGCTTTTTATTTTTTTATTTTATTTATTTTATTGCTCATCCTACCCTTAACGATAAAATTTCATTGCTTGTGGTGTTGACGAACAAAAACACGCCATGCTTGGATTGCCGAGAGAGAAAGTGTTTATTAGGCTTGGGTAGTTCACGAGCGAACTAGTTCAATTGAACTATTCGCACTCATGAACTATGTGAACTAGTTCGTTGATTCTCGTTCTTTTAGTTCAATCGATTTCGCAGCGAGTCAGATCGAAATGAACTAGAAAAAATTTGGTTTCACTCAACAATGGTTTGAGTTCGTGCTGATACAGTTTTTCACTAAAGAACAGTAAAAAAAACTTTTTTGCAAAAACAAATTTTTGTGGCAAATATTGTGTGGAATGCCCCATATATAGTATTATTATGTAAATTTCTTCTATGACCGCAGTTAATGATTGATTTGGTCATAAAGTTCATTTCATTTTATAGATCTGATCATGAACGAGGAAACAAAACAGACTAAAAGACCTATTGAACTAAAAAATACAACGAGCTAACATACCTAGCATACAACGAGCTAACATCCACAGAGACGTTGTACAATGCGTACAGAAGAAGCCATTGCTGCTGTAGAGCGTAACGTAGAAGAAGACCCAAATCAGTCTATCCGCCATCGTGCACAGGAATTGGAAATGAGTCCATCCACTTTATGGAAGATTTTGAGGAAATATTTTGGTTTGCGTGCTTACAAAAACCAACTCGTGCAAGAATTGAAGCTACGCGATCACTTAGCAAGGCGTAGATTCGGTGAATGGGTCCAAAACAAGATTGCCGTTGATCCCGATTTTCATAAGAAAATTTTGTTTAGCGATGAAACTCAATTTTGGTTGAATGGCTACGTCAATAAACAAAACTGCCGTATTTGGATTGAAGATAATCCTCAAGTGTATGTTGAGACACTGTTACAGTCAGAAAAACTGACTGTTTGGTGTGCTTTATGGGCTGGTGGAATCAGTGGTCCGTACTTCTTTAAAAACGATGCTGGCCAGAACATTACAGTCAATGGTGACCGCTATTAAGCCATGATTACTGAATTTTTCGTTCCTCAATTGAACAACCATGATGTGCAGGAGCTGTGGCCACATTTAGCTTGTGCCACAATTAATTTACAATTTATTCCGTGAATTGGCTTCCAAGATCGTGTGATTTAACCCCGCAAGACTATTTTCTGTGGGGTTATGTGAAGTCGCTAGTCTTTGCCGATAAGCCCAAAACGATCGACCACTTGGAGAACAACATTCGCCGCGTTATTGCCGATATATGGCCAGAAATGTTAGAAAAAGTGATTGAAAATTGGACCTCCAGATTAGATTACGCCCGAGCCAACCGTGGCAGTCATATGCCAGAAATCATATTTAAATTATAATGCCGAAAAATTATCTTTTGATTAAAGTCAATTTCAAGTCAATTTTAAAAATTCATCCTGGTTTTATTTCATTTCAAAGCTCTATACCTCTAAAAAAACACCTTGTATGTGGGCAAATCCAAAGAATAGTCAACCATGACCAAAAAATTAAAACTTATTATTTCACGATTATTTAAGCAATTTATGTATAAATTCATTTACCATGATGATCAAATCGTCTGCAATGTTTCACAAATGTAGTTTTTATTTTTCGTAAATATTTAGTAAATGTTTCAAAATTTCCACATGTGTGCATCACTATTTTGTTGGGACGGACCATCTTATCAAGAAAACTTTACACCAAGTTAAAATCAGCTTTCTTTTTATTTGAAATAAGCTTACGTCACAAAGGCAGCCGTTAAAGTCGACACACAAAAATTAGAATTTTAAAATATAAAAAGTGCTTTTGTAAAAGTGAATTTTTTGACGCCGTGTTAAACACATTTGAAGTAAATTAATTAGAATATTTTTTTGGTAAAAACATCTAAATGGGTATGTGTTATGTAAGTAAAACAAAAACTGCTTAATTTTTTACTATTGCAGTTGTAAAACACTCATTTATTGTAAGTTCGTTTGAAACTTCCGATTTTTTTACAAACCAATATTTACGTAAGTTTATACAATTTTGCACATGTTTTGCTGATATACTAACAACTTAAATAATTGAATCGTAATATTGCAAGTGTTTGTTGCAAGATTTAACGTGCGAAAATTACGACTTAATGAGAAACTCGTTTTATTCTAGATACATACGAGTTTAAAAATACATTTCAAATTACATGGTCTTATTTAAAATCTGAAAAAGACGACATGACCCATTGCAAAAGCAAATCGACGTTTTTGGTTACATTTTTGAAAAATTTGCGAAAATATTAATTCAAATAAAATTACTTTTTAAATAAGCGATAACGTCGCAAATTTCTGAAAAAATCTAAACAAAGATGGTCGAAATCGTTGTTGTATAGTAAAATTATGATTTAAATAGCTTACCTCAAAAACCGCATTCAGCAATGAAACCGACTTCCCTTACAGCCCGAAGTATTAGAAATGCTGAAAACATAAAATAGATGAAGATAGATCTAATAATGAAGAAGATTAAGATGATGTCGTGGATTTAGAAAATGAAGTAGACAATTGTGATATATAATATCACAGCTTTAAATAGCAATAAAAAATAAAAATAAATATATAACTTAATTGACTATCATAAAAAATAATATATTAAAAGTTTCTATAAGGAGTTGATTTCTTATTTGGAAACACAAACACATTTCGCTTAAAGCTATCATTTTAAAAACATTAAGAAACGATGTGGTCTTATAAGGGTTAATGGCTTCTAGAGAGTTAATTCGTAAATTTTTAAATGAAGCAGACAATTCTTTACATTAACAAATAATTTTATGTTGTCAAAATGTTATTTTTAGGCTCTTGATAGTTTTGGCCAGACAAACAGGTACATTTTCTAAATATAATGAAAAATGGTTTAAGCAAGGAAAGGACAATATATTAAATTTGTTTTTTAATTATTAATTTTCAAAATTACTTTACTACTTAATTACCTCATATAACTACAATGAAAAAATGCGAGACGTCCGAACAAATAAAATTGTGAACAAATAAAACTGTGACTTTAAAAATACGATATTTGAGATTTATATTGGCCTTTTTTTAAACTTATTTAGTTTGCCATTTTTTGGTCTTTTAGACTTTCGAGATGCGACCGACCTAAGCAATATTCTTCGCAGAAATATTCTAAGTTTGAGTGTTGGTCTTACAAGAACTTCCTTTTTTAGTAACGTCTGAATGCACAAAAAAATTAACAAATTTTAGGTAAACTGCGGTAAGATGCATGATGTAATAATTATTATAAATTACACAGGTATACACGGTTTAGGACCAAAGTAGACGAAAGTAGTTGTACATTGTATTTTCGCGCACGGAATTCAAATCCGCAAGCCCGTTTTTCTCTATCAATTCGAGTTTTGGAGTTATAGGTAAAATTAAAAAGCATTTCTCTTTCTGATAACTGGACCATATCTTTTTAATGCAGTAGCCTATTTTAATTGCCTTTAAAAGTTTTGATTAAAAAATACTAGGCCTAACTTTAAATGTTTATAAAAAATAATAATCATTGTCTTTTGTAGTTTTAAAGATAAAGATGTCTTCAAAGTTCAAAAATTTTTAAATTGTTAAATTTTTACATGTTTGCAACCCTGTAACTTTTCTTCCTTCCATTTATTTTCTTTTGTCTGATAGAATATTTTATTATTTAGCTTTAGCAAACTTTTTATTTCTTGCCAATATCACAGACAGTTTATGAGTTATTTAGAAAAATCTGGATTGTCAGCCGTTTGAAATTTTTTATAAAAACTCTAGTTTTTTAAATATTTCTAAAACTATCTAAAATATTGTCAAAAGGTAAAAAGTATACTAAAAATTCAGAATTTTTCTATTAGACAAAAGGGAAAATAAACAATACACACAAAATATTTCTATCGTTTTGTTAGCTGATAGCGTATTTATTTAAATTGTGTTAAAACAAAAGTAATTAATAACTAGTAAGGAATTATCTTCGACTGGGCCGAAGTGAAAATACCCCCACGGCCGAATTAGAGTATATATAAAGTCTTAAGCAAACTGTTAAATATATTTAAAGAGATTTTCCCGTTTTAGTTAAGTCACTTTGTATGGGAGGTAGGTGTGGTTTTCATCTGATTTTTACAAATTTAATACTCAAAATAAATATTAAATATTTAAGACACTGTGCGAAATTTGAAGTCTTTAAATTGTTTTTTGTGGAATTTAAAGAGATCTTACCATTTTGGTTAAGTCATTTTGTATGGGAGGTAAGCGTGGTTTTCATCCGATTTTGCTCAGATTCGAACTTGACCTCCATTTTTGTATAAAAAGCTTATATTTTGAATTTCGTTATGATAGCTCAAAAATTACGGCTGCTATCGTGGACACAGACGGACAGACGGACATGGCTAAATCGACTCAGGAGGTGATGCTGATCAGGAATATATATACTTTTCTATACCGGCCACGCCTCCTTATCGGCGTTACAAACGGAGTGACAAAATTAATATACCCCCATTACGTTTTTTAAACGTGGGGGTATAAAAAGGCCAAGATCAACATGCAAAGTCGAAGAAAATTCTTTTTTTTTATGTTTGTGGCGGGCATATTGTTTCCAAAAAGGGTAAAATAATAACTACAGTTGTGAGAAATGCTTATCTACTTATCAGTGTATGTGACATAGGAAAGTCATGGGTACCAAAATTGATTTGCAACGCATGTCGAACCAAGCTGTACAAATGGTCGATAGGCGAGAAAAGATTTTTCATTTTCATCGCCAATGCTTTTATTTATTATTTTCACCGATTATTGTTGGTCTCTAATACGTGAAGCGGACCCTGACAATTATAAAAGGCACAATTCCACCGCCCTTCTTTTTTGAAATTTTTTCTATTAAAGTAGGGGACAGTGGGGAGTTTTGAAGCATGGGGAGTTGCGAAGCACGGCCAAAGATATCGCCATAGTATAATTACTACAAAGTATTAGCGACAATTTTTGGTGCGATCAATGTACAGCGTGAATTAAAGTAACTGTCGCACTTTTATTAATACCAATTACACAAAAAGAAGCAATACTGGAAAACAAACGTTGTTTTTTTTACGACTCTGGCATTAATTGTACACTATTGCATGAACCATTTCAAAAGTTTTTCAATAATATTAATAATATTGCGAAAGGAAATAAGTGCACAGATCCTTTGCCAGCACGCAAGTTGCAGTATCATATTTTCCAACAAAAAACTCTTGTTTTTGCAAGCAAGCCACAACTCGCAAAATGATAGAGTGTACGCAGCTTGCATGCAGATATTTCTAAAAAAAAAAAACCATTGAAAGATTTCAAAATGTTTCGTCAATCATGGTTTGGGGCGCTTTCTCCGAAAAAGGCAAATTGTCCCTTCTTCTTATCGAAAAGGCGTTAAAATAATTCAAAATATTGCTAAGAACAAGTTT
Organism: Dichetophora obliterata; assembly: GCA_963920525.1. Taxonomy (NCBI): domain Eukaryota; kingdom Metazoa; phylum Arthropoda; class Insecta; order Diptera; family Sciomyzidae; genus Dichetophora; species Dichetophora obliterata. Next base: position 117,620,863 of record OY986439.1, read on the forward strand.
TAAAGAACTATCTTATGCGGCATGCCAAGCAAATTTACAGAGACGGTCACTTTTGTTTTCAGCAAGATTCTTTTCCAACACAAAAGGCAAAAATCGTTCAAAGGTGGTGCAGAGCAAATTTGCCATGTTTTATTTCTGTTGAAGGAATGCCCTCCGTCATTCCCTGACCTAAACCCCCTGGACTTTTCTATTTGGGGTATAATGCTGAGCAAATTAACGAACATAAACACATGACGGTAGACTAACTTGAGCGATGATCAATGAAAATATCTGATGATATACCTGGAAGCCGCATGCTCGTCTTTCACAAATTGTTTTAACTTTTTAAAAAAATTAATGGTGAAAGATTCGAATTTAATGATGAAGAGTTATAAAAAATGCTTAAAACAAAAAAGAAACATTTTTGTTTAATAAAGTTTACACAGTGTTTTTGGTTTATGGCATTAAACAAGTGCGACAGTTATTTTGATTCACGCTGTATGTCAAACAAAAGAAAATCAAAACGAGAGCGTGCTATGGTTGCTATGGCAGCTGATGCAAAATGGAGATATCAAAAATGTTTTGTGTCACACAAAGAAAATAAATAAATAAATTGCATGCCAGTTTTCTGTTATTGAATGCTCGTTTTATGTTTTCTTTTGTTTGACGTTCGTTGACCTCGTGAGAAAATAGGTAGTCGTCAAGGCTACCTGATAAATAATTTTACCATGAATATTGCTTAACAGTGGTTTTGATAGCTCCTACCTACTGTCAACATTTTTTTCACCTAATATCTTAGTTTTGTACTAGCACTCGTCCCGATTGCACACTTTTTTCGTATCTCTCCAGACAGTGTGTTCAACATTATGTTCGAAAAGATTTTTTGAGCATTCGTGTTTGTGGCATTTATATAAAGATTTTCAAGCGAATCGAAAAGATGAGTACACACAAAATAATCAGCAATGATTCGACGTTCAAAAGGATTTTTGCAAAAATATCGATGTGTTACTGACGCAATGGCAATTTTAAAATAGTGAATGGGGAGAAATGTAGTACATCAGATGGGGAGAAGTGAAGCACGGCAAATATGACAGATGTTCACCTGAAATCATATTTTATATGCGTATTATGGAATTTTAATAAATTTTGTTATTTTTCTGTATTTTCCTTACGAAAAATATAGTTTTCAACTCGAGGAGTTGACATATATTGAAAATATAAGATAATTATGAAATATGTTAAAGTGCCTCTACACTATATGTTTCATACAGATGACATGTCAAAAAATTACATACCGAATTTCATCTGTGTGTCAAAAATAAGTTTTTGTCAGACAGCGTTTTTTTCTTTTGTCTCCACACTATCTGGCACGTCATCTATAGTAATAAAACTCAGTTTGTTTGTTTGTTTTTTTGTTTGTTATAAAACTTTTTAGTATCGGAGATTTTTTGTATATTTAATTTTAAAAATTTTTTGTTATTTTGACATCAAAAACACTCACATATCATCAAAATTGGAGAAATTTTCAGTACAACGACTTTTTCATAAAACATCGTTACCTAAGAATGAGAAAAAACCAAATGAAAATCAAAGTTTGGTCTTTGATGCAAATATCTCCGCTGTCCATTAACCCTTTGACGACCAGACATTTTTGGCCGAAGCGATTTTAATTTTTCTTCTATTTTTTTTTTCTATGGCCTATTGGTAGTTGCTTCACAAAAAATTGGATCCCTAAATCTCCCCCTTGTCTCCAATTTTTGACGGCAAGTATAGTTGCCTGTGGTCAACGACGGAAAATTTTATCCCAAAAAAAATAAATGTACAATTAAGATTTTTATGCATAAGTATATGTTATATTTAAAAATTTTACAAGAAAAACTATTGATTAATGTTGTGTTTGGTAAATTCCAAAGCAGTCGCGGGATGTAGTGAAGCAAAGGAACAAGTTGCATTGGACACAAAATACATTAGTTCGGCTATATTTGCCCTTCGCTGTACAATTCGAACACCGTTTCCATTGGTCGCGCTTTTCCATTTTGTGGAGAGATCGGGGCTTGACTAACTTGTGGTTTCCAATTCTGGAAACTTCTGGAAATGCTCGCGTTCTTGACGTGAAGTCACTGATTAGTTCCTTGGCCAAACATCTATTGAATATAGATGTTATGTTTGTCGAAAAGCTGCTGGGTAGTATTAGCTTGTTGTAGACTATATAGCTATTATGGATGCATATTTCGAAGAGATCGATGAACAGACGAATATAGAAACGCCATTTGCTTCTACGATCGTACTCATAATAAACCTTCTTCTGGTCCATAAGGTCAAGTCCACCCATTCCCTTGTTGTAGTGTTGGATAACCAAAGGGCAGCTGACATCAACTTTTCCAGCTTGTCCAACAACACGGCGCTTTACTTGAAACACAGCAGTTGGGTCAATAAAATTTGATGCCAGATATACGCCACGATTATCCATCCATTTAACTACAGAAATGCTGTCAGATGTAAAGTAGCTTATGTCGCCCCGCTTCATTAATTTATCCGCCGGAAAATTCTTTGGCATATGCTTTCTATTGCTCCGAATTGTGCCGCAGGCCATTATTTCGTTTTCCTGGAGAATGTGCATAAGGTTTAGACTAGTGAAGAAGTTGTCGAAATAAACTTCAATGCCTTTTTTTGCGAGGGGTGCACATAGCTGCAAAACAACAGACTCACCAAGGCCGTGTTTCACGAATTGCTTTTTACCTGTGTAAATTTCAACATTGTATAAGTAGCCAGTTTCCGATTCACACAAGCACCAAAGTTTGAAGCCCCACGAAACAGGCTTATCCTTCATGTACTGCTTCATAGCATTATGACCTTTGAACTTCACCATGTGTTCATCAATTGATAGTTTCTTTGGGTACGTGTACGTTTCCGGCATAGCCTTGTTTAAATGGTTTATAATTGGCCTGATTTTGTAAGCGCGATCGGTTTTATCATCCTGTTCGTTGTCGGAAAAGTGAAGATTGGAAGTTATTTCTTCAAATCGATTCGGGGTCATGACATCAGCTACTTGGGCTTGGCGGAAAGTGTTATCTGTAGACCAGTACAGACGAATGTTGGGCAATTTGACAAGAGTCATACGTATAATCAAACCCATATAGGCCTTGAACTCAGTCACCGTAATAGTGAAAATGCGGCCTTTTTGTATGGCGTTTAGATTTGACTGTTCAACTATCATGATGCACAATTCTGCAACAAAAAATAAATGAACTGACAAACAAGTAGCTATGCATTTTGGCTAATGATAACTTACCCTCAAAATTACTAACAGTGTTGAACACATCGTATGCCAACTGGATCCAGTGCTAGATTTGATGTCGATGGAACTGGGCTTACTGGCGTTGGGATTTGCGTCCGGTGTGATCTCAGTTTTTTAGGTGCAGGAGCTGCATCATTTGCGCCCTCAATAATGACTTCTATATTGTCTTCGCCTTCATTTTCTAAAGCGTCATTTTCAAGAAATGCGATGTCTTCTTCATCCAAGTTTGTGACACCATCATCTTCGTTGTCACTGGTGTCGCAAAGCAAAATCTGCTCGATTTCGTCCGATCGAAGAAAAAACAAACGATCACGCGTTGATGCACTCATTTTCATAAAAATTTGTTTTAGTAACGAATATGGAAAAAACACTGCACAAAGATGCTGTTTATCAAGAATATCGCACAAACTATAAAAAATCACTTTCAAAATCACTTTCAATACGTCTGCTTTCACTCAATTTCAACAAAGACTAAACATAAATAAAGATGCACAGGGAAATAGAAAACAAATCATGCAAAAGCAAACACATGACGAACAAACTAACGGCATTTTTGTACTTTGTTTTTTTTATAAGTTTTGCTCCCTCGTCGCCCAGAGGCAAATATATTTGCCTAACCTGTTTTAGGCCCTGTGGTCTCCCTGGAATACACGAAAACTTCTAAACTTAAAATTTTTTAAAGGTAAGGGATGACTCCCAAACATAATGGAGTCTCATTAATGCGCGACATTTTTTCGGCTCTTAGAGGGCTTTAGAATTATAACTTTTTGTTTGTAATATTTTTCAACTTTGGGGGCTTCTCCAGCTCGGGTGAGACCAGGTAGCAATCTACTTCATTCTAAGTTGTTGTTGCCCTGAGCTTTCTTTACAAATCCTCTTTGATGATATTTGCTCTATCTCTTACCCGGACAATCATAGGTCCCAAAAACCTTTTGGCAAGTATACTTGCCTGTGGTCGTCAAAGGGTTAATATATTTCATTAAAATTGTTTTTGTTCAAGAGTTCAATAAAATCACTTCACAAAAAAATGCTGAACTGTACCGTTAAGTCAGTATATATATGTTTTATGAGTATGCCAAAAAAGGTCCAAAATATTGGCTTTTTACTCAAAAAATGACTCAAAAATTGTTGTTGTTGTAAAAATGAAATCAATTAAAAACAGCAAATCTGACTACCTTTCATATGACATATCATTTATTTGCAAAAATTCTTCCAGCTAATCGCAAAAATTATTTTACTGTTTTTGTCATCAAAACAACAACCCTTTGATTTTTTTCGCGAAATTTATTTTTTCCAAAATGTTGTTTTTATATTTTTTAAAAAGTCAAGTCTCAAAAATAATATCTGTGAAAAAATTACCCCAATATCTCTTTCCAATCAAAAGTTATGGCTAAAAATCTATTTTTTCATACAATTGACTATCCATAGTAATAAAACGCATTTTCTGTTTGTTTGTTTGTTTGTTTGGCCTTTATACAAATCTAAACGGCTCAACGGATTTCGCTCAAACTAAGTACACATATTAAGTTTATCCCAACTTAAAATGTTACATACTTAGTTTTTGCCACGCCCCCTCTGAAATTTTTCAACTAACGGTAATTTTGTTATTATAAAATTTTTTAGTATCGGAGATTTTTGTATATTTAGTTTTAAAATTTTTTTGTTATTTTGACATCAAAAACAGTCACATATCTTCAAAATTGGAGAAATTTTCAGTACAATGACTTTTTCATAAAACATCGTTAACTAAGAATGAGAAAAAACCAAATGAAAATCAAAGTTTGGTCTTTCGATGCAAATATCTCCGCTGTCCATTAATATATTTAATTGAAATTTTTTTTGTTCAAAAGTTCAATAAAATCACTTCACAAAAATAGTTGAATTGTACCGTTAAGTCAGTGTATATATGTTTTATGATTATGTCAAGAAAGGTCCAAAATATTGACTTTATACTCAAAAAATTACTCAAAAATTGTTGTTGTTATAAAAATGAAATCAATTATTTTACTGTTTTTGTCATTAAAACAAACAAAAAATTCAAGTCTCAAAAATAATTTATGTGAAAAAATTACCCCAATATCTCTTTCCAATCAAAAGTTAAAGCTAAAAATCTATTTTTTCATACCAGACCATTAATAAAACTTAGTTTTGTGTTAAAATTCTCTATGTAGTTTGATCGTCCCCATTTATTTCTAAGAATGAAGTTAGTGTCTAGAGTAATTACGAACATTTTGGATTATATTAAAATCTTCCTTATAGTAAATCTACTTATTTTTTGCCTCCCCACCCCCCTCCTGTTAAATTTGTTTTGTTGTGATGGCTCTATTTTTTCTCACTATTGTGTCACCGTTGTCACTTAGTTCTTTATCAATGGTACTTTAAATGTTGTATTTATATCACATTTTTATCGAAAAGATGACTGTGAATAAGAATGCTGTAAAAGTTAATATTTTCATGTTATCAGTTTCAGCTATATGGCGATATAATAGGCGTGTTTTATTCGTTCTGGTTAAACCTAATAGGTTCTAAATAACATGCAGAACACTAACAAAAATATGAACTTGCTCAGTAGCTAGTTCATCTCGTTGAACTATTTATTTTTTTCCCTACGGCTCTATAGATTTCGCTATTGGTTTTAGTTTGTGGCAGCACTCGCAAGTAAGAGTTTGGTTTACAACCCTTCTTAGTCACCCAATGCTGGCAAAAGAAACATTTGTGCTGTTTAGTCATATCATCGTCGACAATGCCCCAAGCGGTCAGAAGCAGTAATGGTATTGTTTTGCAATCAGCCGTTTGGTCATATCATTTGGCGACAATACCCCAAGGCAAAACTTACAAAGCTTTAACTAATGTGATCTTTTCGTTCACTGGTTAAACCAGAACGAATAAAACGCAGCTATTAAAACATATGCGCATCTGGTCAGGACAATTATTTCATTAGTTTTGATCTGTGCGTTAAATTCACAGATAGATGGCGCCACATTTGTAAAATGTGTGGGTACAAACTATACATACACCTTGCGGTGAATAACTGAATAATGTTTTTTCAAAAGTTTCTTCAAATTTAACCCCATACGCTTGGGATTACAGACAGGTGGCGCTATTTTCTGCTTACAGAAGGATATCTGATGTTCTTATGCAGCTAGCAGATAAGTTTTGCGAAATATTTTGCGAAAATGCTATTGCTATCAAACTTTTAAAAAGTAAAATAATGCAGTACTGCCAGTTTTTTCAGTCGCAGCGTCATCTAGCGTCATAAACACTTAAAAACATAGAATTGGATCAATTTAAATGTCCAGCTCACTTGCTGGACTCTTTGTTGTTTTTGCTTTGCTTGCAAATGCGATTATATGATCCTGATCTCCAATGAAAAAACGCAGCTAATAGAAATTTTAGTAGGTACAATCATTTTTAGCACAACGAATTTTAATAAAACATTGATAGCTAATAATGAGAAAAAAATTATATGAAAATCAAAGTTTTTACTTTTAATGCCAATAACTCCGCTGTTTTTAATATATTTCATTAAAATTTTTTTTGTTAAAAAGTTCAATATGTTTTTAATAAAAATCTTTGTTTAGACGTTAAAATGTCCATATCTCAAGGACGCATTGAGTCCCACCATAGTTTTTATTTTGTTAAAAAGGTAATTGTGCTTGCTTTAAGATTAAGTAAATATAAAAATTGTTTTTAATTTTTAAAATAATTTTTTCGTACCCCTTCTTTGAATTCAATTAGCTCACCGCAAGAGATGGAACCACCAACAACAAACTTTTTTGGATTAATATTCGTTCAATTAAATTTCTAACGGTAGATAAATAAAATTAAAAAAATAAAATTCAAATAAAATTCAACATGTTTTTCATTATTCCCGATTTTAAAAAACATTTAATCGAGAAGTGTATGTTAAAATGTTAATATAAATGACTCTCGAGTAACACCGGGTATATCAGCTAGTTTGAAAATAAAAAACAGCTTTTGAAATTTTTGTAAACCGTACTAAGATTAAATTCATTATAAATCAATTTATTGAACAAATATCTTAAAATTTACCTTTTCTTCCATTTTCACAAAAAAATTATCTAACTGACATTTTGTACAAATGGAAAAACATACGAAACTAGAAACGGTTCTAATTCAAAAATTTACAGAAGCAAGTACAAACAACATTTCAAAACCACAGTTTCATATGGTCCACACTATCTGTAGCTAAAAACCATTTGTAATTTTTGACCTGTCATATGCATGAAACATATAGTGTAGAGGCACTTTTAGGAAACTTTGAAAACTATGCGAAAACTATAAGAAAACTAGGAAAACTGTCCCTGCAGAAAATTGGACCAACTCTTAAATAGTTCTGAACTAGTTAAAAAAAGGACCAGTACTGGTCCATCTACAATACCTTTTTCCATTGATCGAACTGACGCTTTTTTCGTGTTGATGTCATAGGAAAAGACAATTGTGCCCAAAAACATTTCTTCTTCCATATATCTTAACTAGTTCGAATATAACCATTGCCAAACTGTTACTTTTCGCTAAAGTTTTAAAGTAGATTTTGAACTGGTTTGAAGGTATTCAAACGTTGAAAGCATTTATTTGTTATCTCTTGCATGTATTACAAAAAGAAGTGCATCACGTAAAAGAAAAAACTTTTCTTTTATTTTATGTAGTTACATTTTTTAGTTTTTGTTTTTATATAATGCAAAAACTTACCTGTGTTGAATTCTTTAAATTCTTTTTTAAATTTAAAAGTTTGAAAATTTTAAAAAATTGACACAACACGTGCTTAGATTAGGGCTGCCATAAGTCTACAGTACCTGACCGGGACAACTTTGCACATTTTTTTTTTTGTATTATTTCACCCAAAAACAAATGCGTAATTTTCTTGAACTATAACACCTGTACCGAAATCGACAAAAAAACACAACCAAACTTTATAGAACTTCTTAAAGAGGGACATGTTGAGAGTCCATCGTACCTGATTTGACCTCTCAATTTCGTCACAGTTTTTTAAAATTTATTTCTAAAGTTGAACTGTTCGAACTTTTCTTTGCCGACATTCACTAAATTTTTACAGCAATTTGCCTTGATGAAAATGAAAACTAATATGCATTTTTTTCCGTAGAATTTTGCGTATAATAAGCCTATGTAAAAAGAAATCCCATAAAATTCAAAATGAAGCGTGTAGCGAAGCTAATTGTTGTACTTTTCTTTAACTTAAAAAAAAATTGTGTTTCTATAAATTTTAATTAAATAATATTCCATTATTGACATTTGTTTTTTTACTTATGTTAATTGCACGTAAAAATACCTTTCAATTGAACTTAAGAACATCGAAATCGTTTAAGAATTCGCTAAATGGCATCAATTTTAACGTTATTTTTTTCGTCAAAAACTGCTTCCTATGTATATGTTTGATACCATACAAAACGCACCCATTTATTTCATCAAATATTTTACAAAGTCTTATTCCCTGCAAAACTCTATCTAAAGGAAAAAGATTTTGTATTTAATTTTCAACAAAGCAAATGGCTGCAAAAATTCAACAAATCTCGGTACAACAAAATTCGAACAATTCCCCAGTGAACCAAAACTACCGTTTTCGAATTCATTTCTAAACCTTTTCGGGTAAAAACGTTCATTTTCGGCACTCATAAATTAACCCTTTTTGTATCATTCGTCGGACTAAAATGCCTTTCAAAAATGAACCTTATTTTGTTCGGAAATGAGTTAGAAAAGAATCATAAATTGTGCTTTTTTTGTTCTGAAATGAGTTAAAAAAAGAACCATAGAAAAGTTATTTTTCGGCACTCGGAAATGAACCCTTTTAGAATCTATCGCCGGACGAAAATTGCTCTCAGAAACGAACCTTATTTTCTTGGAAATGAGTTAAAAAATTAACCATAGAAACTCATAGAAATGAACAAAACTGGTTCATTTACGAGGAATTTTTATCTTCTAAAATTATTCTTTTTCGACTTAAAATAAGTGTTTTATGAATTCTGCAAAAGAAGTATAGTTTTTAACTATAGGAAAAGTTTTCACGAATTTAATTTTCTATAGCAAGCACTTTTAAGCGACAAATCAAAAAAAAAAATTAAAAAAAATTTTATCAAAAAACGTTCGCAAAACTCTCAGCTTACGCAAAACCTTCGCTTATGGTTCAGTGGGATTATATGAAATTAGTAAAGTTAATTATTGAGGAACTTATTTGATTACTTTTTTGCATGGAATGTGGTCGTGGTTTTCTTTCTATTTGGACTTGATCTTAATTTTTGATCGAAATGTTGAAGTGTTGTGACAAACTTGTTAATAGATGAAAAGGAATATAGTTTTTCAAACGTGTTGCAGTACATCCATCTCCTTTGTAATAGCGAGAATCAATTCGCACTGGTGAAAAATTTTATATAACTTTTGTAATTTACTTAAAACTTTATGTAATTTTTGTATGAATGTTAGCATTTTAATTTACTATTATAAAAATATCAACAAAGGTTTAAATTATTCCTTTTTTGACTCATTTTAGTATATAAAAAAGGAGTATTTATGATTCATTTCTGAAGACACTTATGAACAAAATTGGTTCATTTATGAGATATTGTTTCTACTGATATGATACAAAATTATTATTTTTTGAACTCATTTAAGAATGCAAAAAGAAACATGTATGATTCATTTCTGAACTCATTTATTAACTTATTTATGAACTCAATCATGAACAAAAATTGTTAATTTACGAGGAATTTTTACCTTCTAAAATGATACTTTTTGGACTCAAAAAAGTTTTTTGATGAATTTTGCAAAATAAGTACCGTTTTTATTTATGGGAGAAGTTTTAACAATTTAATCTTCTATAGCAAGCACTTTTAAGCGACAAAATAAAAAATCTAAAATTAAAAAAAAAACTATCCAAAAAGTTTCGCATAACTCTCACCTTACTCAAAACCTTCACTTATGGTTCAGTAGGTCAACTTTAAAAATAAATTTTAAAAAATTATGACGATATTGAGAGGTCAAATTAGATGCGTTGGACTCTCAATATATCCCTCTTTAAGAATTTCAATAAAGTTTAGTTGTGCTTTTTTTTCGTTCGATTTCGTCACACTGTGTTATAATTCAAGAAAAATAATATTTGTTATTAAATTGAGGATCAACCAGACCAACAAGTGCTTACATCAACATAAAAGTGTGGTATAAAAGCAATTTCTAATCGCAATCAACCACTCTACTAACCTCCGAGAATGAAAAAGGAGTGCAAACATGAAAAAAATTTAACAATTTTAAAATTTTTTAACTTTGAAGACTGATATCTTTAAAACAACAAAAGCCAATAATGTTCTTAAAACAGTTATAGTTAGGCTTAGTATTTTTTAATCAAACCTATTAAAGACAATTAAAATCAGCTAATTAGTTTAAGAGATATAGTCCCGTTATCAAAAAATGAAATTTTTTTAATTTTGCCTATAACTCCTAAACTCGACCTGATAGAGGAAAACAGACTGCGGATTTGCATTCAGTGCACGAAAATACACATTGCACTACTTTCGTCTTCTCTGTTCCAAAAATTGACCATTATTTGTAAGCCTGTGTTGTATGAGTGTATAAAAATTTTTAAAATATACGAGATCTAACCATTCAATCGAAATTATCAAAAGTACCAACTGTACTGTACTCTAAATATAAATACACTACCATACGATCGATACCTAGTTTCTCTCAAAGTATTGTTTGTATAATAGATCGAGAGAGCATGAGTAAACTGCTGTGTAGAATATATTAAAGGGCCCAGGCATGGTATAACTAGACAAGATAGTGTTAGGGTGCAGAGCCGGTGACCGGAACTGTCAAACGCAGTTGACACCTTACACAAAATCTGCCACCGATAAGATGAAATGACTGATTTTGACAGTTCTGGTCACCAAGAAAGAAAACACATACAGCCCTAACACTACCCTGTTCATTTATACCCTATGCCCAGGTACTAAAATGCTAAGGGAATAAAACACATTTAAAGAGTGAGAGAAAAAAAGAGAAATGTTCTTGCTGAGCAAAGACAACACGTTTATTGCATCAGCCAGTTCGGAAAAACAAAACATGATACTCTTACACGGGGGTTACACGAGACAGTACTATTAAGACAATGAAAAATACGTTTTAGCCCACCCAGCATTTGGAAGATTGTTTTGTATACACTCAATTAAGCAAGTCTTTTTTGAGTCCGCTTGGTGATCTACAAAAACAAAGTACTTGTCGTGTGCGGAAGCATATTTTGCTCCTCAAAGTTAATCAAAAACTGACTGTTTTTCATGGCAACTAACGGGATATTGAACAAATCTTGAAGAAGCATTTTTTACTATATTGTATACTGCTTCGTGTAACCCCCGTGTTAATATAAACAATAACAAGAAAATAAGTATGTACTTACATCAGCAGACAGCAGAAAATAATAATCGGAATTCTTAACTCATAAGCTATAAAAGGAATTTGCAGTTAGTTAAAAAAACAATTACAAAGCTAATTATGATTTAACACTATATCGCGCAATAACGCCAATTTAAATTGTTTACCTAAAAATGTCTAAAACAGTCGTAAAAATAAATAAAAACAGCTTTTGTTTTGAAATGAATACTTTATTTATATAAATGTTTGTAAAAAATACCTTGCTGCAGATATGAAGATTTACATGTTTCAGGGAATATTACAATTTTTTTAATATAACATGTCATTATTAATGCAGTTAAATAACTCACCGAAACGTTTTTAATTTTTTTTTTAGTTACACTGTGCATGAATCGGTCACTTTTTTTGCAAACAAGCTAGGGACATATCATTTCAGCATAATTCGAGGACGCTGAATTTAATGGCGTTTACCATTTTTTAATCCTTCGGCCCGTTTTAGAGAAATTGAAGGTTGATGCAGTCTTTGTTAGAAAAGCTTTTTTATCATTAACTTTATCGACTTTATGTGAATGAGTGAAACATTAAGAATTACCTGAAGAATAATTTCTTAAAACTGTTTAACCCTCGAAACTTAACGCTTATGGTCCAAATGTACCTCATAAATAAAAAAAAAAACCTTTTTTCGTATAAAAGCTTTGTTCAAACAAAAACAAGTAAGCTTTTTGATGGAAAAATATCCCCCTGAAAAATATTACTGGGGCGCAACAACATTGTTGAGACACCACTTGTGCCAATCGAGAAACTCTTGTTACTTGTCAATGTTATAAAAGCATTGAATCCGGAAGGAAATGCGTTCAACGAATTACGCATAATTTTTCCTCGGTTGAGTGGGATGAAAATAAATGACGATTGGTGTTTACATGATTTTAAATTTCATTTCCTAAAATTTTTTTTTTTTAAAACTTTTTGGTTGTGGCGTTAATAGACACTTTTAGTTAATGTTATAGAAGATGGGTTCATCAAAATTGTTGCTAATTAGCGAACAAAACAGTTTTTTCGCTTTCCTGAAAACTTGTGTTTTTGTATATAGACACTTTTGAATATAAGCCCTTGCTCAAGGTTGGCCAGTAATGATTACTTTCGTGTAATGATTATGAATAAATTTCTGATTACAATTAATCATACAAAAATTTATTACTTGATTACTTAAAAAAAATCATTAATAACTTTAAAGCAGTGGTCATCAAACTCTATACAAGCATACTTTGTTTATGTATAAAAGCTCATTGAAAGCTTTGCACTGGAAAAAAATACTACTTGAGTCTTAGTTCAGCTTTCATTCAAGGTGAAGGTGCGCTTGTTAGATTATTTTCATTATTGTGCACATGCATGCCTTCAGTGTTGCCGTTTTACGTTGTCTTACTAATGTTTATAATTCATATCGAAGAAACATATGATCATTTACTGATTTATGCACTGTTCCAAATAAAAATAAAGCTTTTAAAATAGTGAACTTTAATTTCATCCTTTTCAAGAAAAGTTTTAAACAGCAATTTTTATTTAGAAGTGAATTTGTTATTATTATTATTATATAAAGGTTTGAATTCCTAAGAAGGTATGACTGGATAGAGAGGGCGTGAAAAGTTTGAGGTTTTTTTACTTTCTTTTTGTTTTTGAGCAATCAGGGCTAGGGATGCAAACGATACATCGATAGTATCGTCATCGACGATATATCGTTCATAAAAATCTATGTTGAGAACGATGTTCTTATGAGCGATACATCGTCGATACATCGGCCTGAAAAGGAAATCGCTATCGCTCGCTTATTTTTAGAGTAATATATTTCGAACGAAAAATTCAACGAACGATGGCTCTTCTGCAGCGCAATTGCGATTTATACCTGGTGATTGTATCATGATTTTACCTTGTTTATTATATCATGGTAGTTACGACCCTACGGAGAAAGGAACCGGTTCTGAACCAACCACGTGATAGGTCTCCAAGGATTAGAGACCTGTCCCAACTCTGCCACCAACATATAAAACCGACCGGTCACTTTTGCATGACGCTGTCATTAATAGGGGTCAATTGCAACCTATTACATCCCCTTAGACCTGTCTAGTTACCGGCCTCGAAAAACAAAAAATGAAATCTGTCCCATGACAGGCACAAAAACGTATTCCGTGACGAATTGTATCAGACCTGTCCTGTGATAGCTGTCCGTTTGAGCAGCAATTACCCCTGCTTTTTCAGTAGCGGAGTGGCTGACACGCACACATAAGCGAAGTCGTCATATTAACTATCACGTGATAAGCCCCCAAGGAATAGGGACCTGTTCCAATTCTGCCACCAACATATGAAACCGACCGGTCACTTTTACATGGCGTTGTCATTGACAGGGGTCAATTTCACCTGCTGCATCATCTTGTGACCAGTGACCGGACCAGTCTGTCAGAGTAGATTGATTGACGAAAAAGGAACCGTTTCAGAACCTACCATGTGATAGGTTCCCAAGGGATAGAGATCTGTCCCAATTCTGGCACGAATATATGAAACCGACCGGTCACTTTTACATGGCTTTGTCTTTAACAGGGGTCAATTGCTGCATCACTTAAGACCTGTCCAGTAACCGGCCTCGAAAAACGGAAAATAATATCTGTCCCATTACAGGCACAAAAAACATTTTCTGTGACGATATATATCAGACCTGTTCTGTAATAGCTGTCCATTGGAGCTGACACGGGACCAGTCATTTAAGTGCGACTGATTTTACTTTCTCTTTAGGGTATATTAGGTTACCACAATAATACAATCAAGCACAGTTCTTGTATAAAAAAAACTGGTTTAACACAGTGGTCCAGTACAGTGTGTTTTGAATAACTGTATTTTGGGCCAGTATTTTTTGTTGTTGGTGTTTATTTTGAATTCCTTTCAATTCATGGTAATTGATCGAATAGGAATACTGCATTAGGCTATAAGTTTCTGGACGCTTGGTCGATAGGACACCTTTTTCTCACAAAATTAAAAAAACAAAAACAAAAAAACTGTGTTTATTTTTGAGGTCGGAAAAAATGACAAAAAAAATTGTTCTTACAAAATACAGAAACTTTGTAAATTCCTTTTTTAAACACGTTTTTATTGGATTCACTTCCTGTTTGTTCCGTACAAAACTTGGAATCCATTTTTGACCAACTTCCCGATGAGCTAGAGTTTTGAAACTTAAAATATAACTCAGAACTGGATGACAACACAATGATCACTTATTTTCTTGTCTGTACGTTTATTTGTTTGTGCTAAAATGCAAAATTATTTTATACATACATACATACGTACATACATATTAAAAATCAAACAAAAATACTGAAAAGCTCATTGACACCTTTAAATTTTAAAAATACACAACTGAAGTGAATTTATTACCTCATTAAAAAAAGTTTTGGTGTAAATTATGTAGCTCATAGCGTGCAGCGATTGGCTTGTAACCATAAGGCAGTGAGTTCTAGACTTAACAATTTTGACGAAATTTTTAGTTTTTTTTAAAAATTCACCACTGAGAGTGAAAAAATTGTGAAATGTAGTTTAAATACATTTTTTTATTTATTTTATAAGAAAGTAGTTTGATAGGTTTGATAGTTAGTAGAGTGCTTGTTTTTAACCGTGAGGTTGTGAATTCAAGCCTCAACAATGTCAATGGACTTTTTTCGGTTTTTTTTTTTGCTTTATTTTTAATATTTATAGAACTATTTCAGTTTCTTGAACAAATTCTTTTGTCACCTTCACTGGTGAATTTTTCAAAATTCAACATTTTAAAGTTTTTTACAAGAATCAGAAAATAATTATTTAAGTAAAAACATTTTTAATATAACACGTTTTTAAACGAACTTAAAGCATGCGCCCCACGTTTTTAGGAGAACTAAAAGCCCCACTCTAGGAGAAATTATTTTATACTTTTCAGTTCGTTTTATATATTATATTGTATAAAGAAATTTTTTAGTTTTTAAGAAGGCAACAACAACAACAACAACTCTGTATACAATCAATCACTTAGCTAACTAGACTATTCCTCTTCAATAGTCTTTGAGTGATTAAGCTGTGATCAACTCACTGTTTAAATTAGTATATGACCTCGCAGATTTCGGAATTCATTCTTTTGAATTGTGTGGCTGCTAATCATATGTCATTTCAAAGCAGTAGGCTATTTATGAGACATCGCCATCAACTCTACCAAGGTTGCCATCTGTTCTAGTTGCTTCTTTATTTATTTAAATATTCATTTCAACATTTGGTTGTGAAAATAGCCACCTTTCAGTTAGAACACTAGCTTCTGGCGAAGCAAAAAAACTTGTTTTATTTCTATGGTGCATTTCTACAAACTGTCGAACAACAATGAATATTGAAATAAATAAAGAAGCAACTTAATAGAACAGATGACTGAAGAGGAATATGTAGCAATTTCCGAAACAGACCGTCTAGTCAGCTAAATGATTGGCTCTATACAGATTTGTTGTTGTTGTTATTGCCTTCTTAAAAACGTACTTGATCTAAAGCTCGCAATTTAATTCATGTAATTATTAAAATTATATCTTGTAAATTTTTTACGTCCATTCTTTGTAAGAAATAATTCTTTCTTTTATATTTTATAATAGAGTGCCAATAAAAAATATGTAATCTTTAAAAATAGTACTTATATTTTGTACCTCAATAATAGGCCTAATACAAAAATGAAAACATCGATATATCGGTCTTATAACCGATGTTTTTAAACATCGATAATTGTCAAGTGAACATCGATGTTTTCAAACATGTTGTTTTTAAGAACGATGTTGCATCCCTAATCAGGGCTAACTCAGGGACGAGTTTTGAGTATAACTCGTCCGTGAGTTAATATCTATACAGAAAGCTTTTAAACACTAAAGCTCAAATGCCCGCTGGCATAGGCTGTGAGGATCACTGCTTTAAAGTATTTAGTGATTTTTTTTGAACACTTTAAAGTTATTAATGATTTTTTTTTTAAGTAATCAAGTAATAAATTTGTGTATGATTAACTGTAATCAGTAATTTTTTTATAATCATTACACGAAAGTAATCATTACAGGCCAACCCCGTTTATAAATAAAGCTGAATTAATAGCATGTTGTACCCGTCGCAGTAATAAGTTACGATACCATTTCATTTATCCTTGCCTCGCAGGCACTTTTCAATGCGTATTCTTACAATCAACAAATTTTCATACATTCTTGAAATACATTCTACGAATATATTTCGTAGTTTTCAGTCACGATTAGGATTCGTAGATTGGGCGTAGTTTGATACATATTACAAATATTTAATCGTATTTGTACAAAAAGAAATGTATATTGTACGAATACATTTGTTACATTAACTAATAACGAAAAACAAAACATTATATCTGAGCTGGGGTTTGAACCATGGTTTCTTAGCTTACGGGCCACGTACTCTTTCACTAGACTACGGCCACCTTGCAATCATACAATTCCTTACATTTGGTAATTGTTCAACAAACCAGGCTGAAAGATTTCGGTTGTACATTTTTTTAAAGTCAACTAATACTAAATAGTACGAAGCCATTAGTAAATACTACGAATGTAATGGGAGAAATTATGAAATTATTAGTACGAGAAATTTAGGAATGATAAGGAATGATATCCCTATTAGTCGAAGATCATTCTTAGGAGCAACAGATGGTGAGAGGCATTTAAGCCAATAACGTTAATAATAGAAATTTATGTGTGAAAGTAATAAAACACAAGAAGAAAACAAAGTAAAATAAATTTAAGACTCTAAATGTTTTCCCAAAAGTCGGCTTAAAAAAATTGATTTTCTGCTATAAAGATGTTCCAATTTGGATAATTTTTTAATTTTTTATAAACTTAATAAAATTGCTAGCAATCTTGCAGCATTTAAATTTGAAAAAAAATTGCAGCGATCTAGGTAAGGGCAAAGCTTCCAATTCAAAAGCGAAAATTAGGAAATTCTAAATAAAGTAGGCTAATTTTAGATCAAGCACTAATTTTTAAAAAAATCTGATGGCAAATTCTAGTTAGGAAAACGCTCTTACGTTAAAAATATCTTATGGTCAAAAGTTTTTTATGACTAAAATTTAAATAGCAAACGCGATTCGAAACATTTATTTTATACTCATTGAAATTCACGTTTTTTAACAGGCATCCACCCATTTTAAGAATGTTCTGGATTTTTCCGCGTCACGTGTTTATATTACATCCAGGATTTAGAATCAAGCCTTGCAGGGAGGTTCTGGAATATGTTTAGAAAATAAATGGAGACCAAAACGCATCTATACATGTACCTCTTTATATATTTATTCATACGTTTTGAATTAAAAAAAAAATATATTAACTGCTTTATTCTGTATAACGAAAATGCACACCAACGACAAGCAAGACACGAGAAGCAATATAATTTGGTATAGAAAAAAGTATTGCTTCTCGTTTCTTGCTTGTCGTTGGTGTGCTGCTTCGTGATATAAAATAATGCAGTAAATAATTCATACAATAGGTATGTTTTCAAACTCGATTTTAGTAACTTGCATGCTGCTAGAACTGATTATTTATTAGCTAAGCTTAATACAAGCTGATTAACTAAGAACTAAGCTTATTGTATTTATTATTATATTATTTTTATTTTTTTTTCTCTTTTCCTTGTTTTAGTGTTCGAAAGATATCCAATTCGTGGTGGGCGTAATCCGCCTACCTGAATGACGTAATTTTAAGAACACGTCAAACATCAAAAAGAAAATACGAGAAGTAAAGGGAACTTTTAAATATCATTAATTATAATATGTACCATTTCTTAATTGTAAGAAAATCATTAGAGAGGGGGGAAAAAGTGGCGTAGGAGTTAAGAAAAAGTGGCGTTGGAGTTAAGAAGGGCATTTCGAAGTCGAGATCTGCTCAGATGAAAATCGAATTCCCTGATCAAATTGTTGGGTGCACGAAGCATCCTGGTTACAGGTTCACTGCATCCGTAGTCGGTGCGGGGAAAGTTGAGGTGGAAGAGAGGAATAGGCCTAAAGTTACGTGGGTTTGTATTAAAGGATATTAATTAGAGTAGTGATGAGCAGTTAATGGCTCCGCATACAAGTTGATGAATAAAGACTACATCGGTAACTTCCCTTCGTTTTGCAAGAGTTTGCATGTTAATCAATTTCAGGCGGTCTGCATAGGAGGTAAATTGAAACTGTCAGAAATGGGAAGACCGCGAAGTGCGAACCAAATGAATCTTCGTTGAACGGCTTCGATTCGCATAGAATGGGTGTTTTAGATAGGAGACCAAACCTGGCTGGCATATTCAAAGATGGGTCTAACAAAGGTAAGGCAGAGAGATTTAGTCAGGAAGGATTGGAGAACTCTCTGGACCAGTGCTTCACGAAACCCAGTGCAGAGTTGGCTCTACTAATGGTATTATCAATATGAGACCTAGAATTAAGTTCATGAGACCTTTCAGGTGTAATATGTGACAAGGAGGAACCTTGTTCCCGGAGGAACTGGCTTACCGAGTAAGTAATAAGCTCTCGGCGGAAGCTGGAGATGCTTTCGTGAATATGTAATTGCTGGACATTTACTGATGTTGAGCTCAAGAAGATTTTTGTGACACCAAGTGGAAAAACTAACCAGATCATCTTGAAGATTGCAAGAATCGGCGTTGGTTTGTATGCGCTGATAGATTTTCATATCATCAGCATACACAGAGAGATTCGAATCTTTAATGATTCCATCTACATCAGAGATTGTTAAGACAAACAACAAAGGATCAAGGTGACTACCTAGTTTGATACCAGAGGTAGCTGTAAAATACTCTGAATTGGAAAATCTTAAGATGACATTTTAACGACGCTCTTCGAGATAAGATTTAATCCATGATATAAACAGTGATGAGAAAATCAAAGGCTTTAAGCTTAAGAAGGATGATGAGATGTAAGATTTTATCGAACGCTTTACTTAAGTCGGTATAAACTATATCAACTTCGTACCCGCTTTCCAAAGAGCATAAAGCGTTTGAAACAAATTCTGTAAGGTTAGTGGTAGTCGATCTTACCTTGAGGAAGCCCTGTTGACTAGGAGGAAAAATAGATTTGCAATGGATAAAAAGAATGTCATAGATAATACTTTCAAAAATATTAGGAGTGCATGACAGATTTGCAATAGGTCTGTAATTGAAAATATAATTTTTAGGTCCTTTTTATGCAGATGTATAATGTACGAACTCTTCCATAACTTAGGAAAAACTGAATTAGAAATAGAAAGTTCAAAATGAGCCAATAGGGGATGAGCCAACAAGTTTGCGAATTTTTTGATAACAATAGCAGGCAAATCATCGGGTCCAGGAAAATAATCGTCCTTTAGATTATTTATCTTTCCTTATACATCAGCTAGTGTAATATCAACAGAAGTCAGCGACGATTGAGGACAGTTCCTAAACAAAGAAAAATATTCGTAGTGCAGTTCATCTTTATGATTTGTGTATGACTGACTGAATAAATTTGCAAATAGGTTTGCAATTATTTCCGGGTTATCTGAGGAGTTGTCCGAAAAAGTAAGGGTAGATGGGTAGTTGTCAGATTTTCTTTTGATATTGATGAACTTGTAAAAGGTTTCAGGATCCGACAACAATTTAGTTTGAATATGAGCAAGATAAGACTCGTAGCGTTTCACAGAGTGCGGAATAAAGGTTATAGGCGTGAAGATAATTTGTAAGATCAAGAGAAGAACGAGACATTAAATATGCGTCCCCAAAGTTTATTTCTTTTGTTACGGAGTACACGTAGTTCTTTATAGTACCAGGGGGACATGACGAAAAGTTTTTCTGCCTGGTGAAGGAGACAGATTGTGTGAAGCTGTCGAAAATTATGTCGTAGAAGTCAGCAATTGCAATATCAACGCTTTCATGAGCATTATCGAAAATATGCTGGAAATCGATTCTATTGAATAAAATTTCTAATTTTACAAAAGCACTTTTCCAAAAGTTGAAGCTGTACGACTGTTGTTGAAAAAATAAATAAGTCAGTTGATGTCCGTGCGGGGAACATTTCAAGAATAGCGACAACTCTCATTCTTAATTTTGACGGATTATATAGATTTTTACCTTTTGAATCCAAATCTGATAAATTTTAGGCCGCTCTCAATTGGTTTATGGGTTATAGGCCTCCAAAACTGTAAAAATGGTCTGAAAATCTTGCTGGTTTTATTCATTTTAAAAAAAATATTGGAAAATTTTTGTATTTTTGTTTGTAAAGAGGAAAACTTAGGGGCTAAATAGTAATTAATGCAATTTTATTTAAGGATAAATCAGATCTCACATTATTTAATTTACTAAATTATTAAGAATATTTGTTGTGAAAAAATATTTGAAATTACATGAAAAAAAAATTCAATTTTAAAATGTTTCGGGCATGATACGAGAAAGATTTTTACCCCATCTTTGAAATATATATAATTTTCTTACGTGTACAAGTGTGTGCCAACCGGCGTATCATGAAAACAAAATCAATACCAAAAATCCCAGAAAATAGAGTTATATAGGTTACATTTTCTATATGTGCATTTTAGACTCCTTTATGCCTTTGGCCTCCCCCCTAAAACAAATCCTGCGGACGCCCTTGTATATATCACATTGCATTGGTGGTCACTTTGCATTTTTTGAGCTCTGAGTCATCTTTTTCTTCCTTCTGACCATCTGTTATAAATATTACGATTATGAGCAAACATCACATGACACAACACAACATAGCATAAATGCTACCTGTAAGTTTCATGAATCTAGTGTGCGTTTTTACATTTTTTCCAGCCTGTATCTAACCTCAAAATAGTCAGCCATTTTTCGTATAAAAAATCTCAAATATCTCAAAATCCTGACGCAATGGGTAAATTCTGAGCTCGAATTCGGATTTTACGCAGAAAATTACTTCAAAAATTACCCTCAGCTGTCCAACAACAATCACAACCCCCATTTTTTGCATTGCATATCTGTGTAATTAACTTTACACTGTAAACAAAATATTATAATGTTGGCACAATAACAATATGTTACATCAGAATTTAAGAGATAAGAGATACTCTAATAGAATCATATTTTTTATTAGCGACTTTTTAATGGGTCTTTGTTTTTTGGAAAATTTCGCAAAGAATGATTGGCAACACTGATTGTACGAGTATCAGCCAACTACGCAGCAATGCGTCGCAATTATTTGTTGTATTGTTTGCGTGGTACTATCTGCCAACTCTTATTGACTTTGAAATTAAAAAAAATACCATCTCACATTTTGAATAAATCGTATCTAATTCTTATGCAAACGACTTTGGTGTTTACTTTTTGCCAAAAGATAGCATTTTGCTTCATAGCTAAAAGGTTCCCAAATGCGTTTTATGGAAAACATACTAATATAAGGCGCGTGATATAACCGGGTGATCACCTCTTACACGATTGTATGTGTGTAGTAATTTTGCTTTATGAATGAAATTAAATTTGAATTTATTGCTAATGAATTAAATTAAAGCTCGAATTAAATATTGTACTAAAGAAATTTACGACGTATGTAGCAGATAGTATACGCGACTTTATTTTGAGGGATTTTCCATAGCCCTTAAGAGAGACCCTTAGTATGGAGGTCAATATATTTAATCTCATTCTTAGTAATGATATTAAAAGTATGTATGTATCTAGACAACGAAAAAACGTCTAGACAAATTGGGGGAAAAACATAATACAGTCTATTTTAGTATTTAAGCTCAGAAGGAAGTTCAAGATTCTCATAAAATAATAATGAAAAAAATATGTATGTATCATTAAACTTAAAGCTTGAATAATTTCCGGAACTACGATCTGGTTTTTTAAATTTTCTCTGTTATTTTCTTTTTTCTTGTGTTCCGCTTTTACTACCATACTTGTGTCTTATATCCTTTTGATAAAAGGTTTGCCCTCCGAGGATGCACATTTTTGAAGTAAAACTTCTTAAGAGGTCTTTTTCATTTAAAAATGTTTTTTTCGAATTTATTTTTTCATAAAATAGTTACTATTTGTATGTGTGTAGAATATCTGTTTAAAATTTCAGATCGATATCTTTAATAATTGCAAATAAATATATATAAACATCTGTATACAGAACTGTATAAGAACAAATTGCATGTCCGCTTAAACATATGACGCAATTTGCACAAAACAGCAATTTTTAAAACGGTGCCCACGGTTATGGAAAAACTATAAGTCCGATTGAGCTAAAACTTTTTGTATTATGTATATTTATTATAGCAAAAACTATAGGGCTACCTACAAGTATTCCTTAAAATTAAGGGGTTTTTCTTTTGAACGCCTGAAGACAAGACTCAGTTTCGATTGACTATAATTAAAAATCAACTTTTGTACATTAAACTACAAATTATTTAATATATACATATATATGAAATTTTTCCCCCCTTCTATGTGCAGTTTGGACTTAATTTTCGAACTCTAAAACGGTGCCAACGATTTGTCAGCTTCTAAAAGAGATAATTTAAAAAACCTATGTTCATATGAAAGATAACACTAAAAACTATAAGATTAAAAAAAAATATTTATTTTTTGGCGACATTTTGAACCAAAAAATTGAAAAAATTCTTTTTTCTTACTTAGAACGAACGTACAACTATTTTCTATGAACGAACTAACGAAACCCTATTTTCTACGAACGAACGAACGAAAACCTATTTTCTACGAACGAACGAACGAACAAAATATTTTTATTTTATTCTACAAACGAACGTTCGTGCAAGACTAGCTTTCAAGCAAAAAATATTGCAAAAGCATTAAAAAAGTGAAAAAACATAAAATGGAATGGCGAATGGAAGATATTATGAATTATGAATTTAATAAACAAGCAACGTCAAAATGAAATTTTATGAGATAAAATGCTAACCTAAACATTACAGCATGAAATCTGGATTTGGGCATTTCCAAACTGGCGATACGGACGATTTGTACGAATAAATATTAAAAAAATAGAATGAAGAAGTCTAATTTTTAAAAAGTTTTTTTTATATTTTCGTAGTAATTAAGTAGCACTATATTAAGTAAAAACAATGACAACAATTAAAAATATGTGCTAGCGTTACGTTACAAAAAACGGAAGTGATTTCTGACTTAAATTACAAAATTTGCAAAACTCTCTGAATTGGGCAAGACTTTTTGTAAAAAACTCTGTTTAGAAGATTTTAAAATAGCATAAGTTTATTTTTCAAGTGGACAAATTTAAAAATCTTTTCTGGTTTTGTTTTTATTAGGATTTTTGATCTGGGACTACGTTACTGGCGTTACGTTACTAAAATGTCCATTGCAGTTTAATTGGGTTTTAAGTAATTAGGTAGTTAAGTAATTATGTAATTAAGTTATTAAAAAACAAATTTAATATATTGTCCTTTCCTTGTCTCAACCATTTTTTAATTATCTCTAGCCAATGCCTTCCATTTTTACTAAAACAAAAAAGCTTACGAAACATTTACAAAAAAGAAAAACTACATTTGTGAAACAGTGCAGACGATTTGATCATCATGGTTAATGAATTTATGTAGAAATTGCTGAAACTAATAAAATAAAAATGTTTCTCTTAAATGATATAATAAAATAATAAGTTTTTAATACGTTTTAATTTTTTGGTCACGGTAGACTTTTTTCTGGAAATGCCCATATCATGAAATTTAATTTGACAGTTCGCATGCATCAAATATTGTAAGTGCAGACACTGTATTAGGTTTGAGCAAAAGGTTTTCCATGCAATATTTGTACACTCATTTGCGAAGGTGGAAAAAGGCACAGTTTGCCCAGCATACGAGGGTCTTGCGCGCTTAAATGAATAGCTACCACCATTACACACAGAAAAACCCCATTGCAAAATCAACTAGAAACATAATGATTTCACATGTTTCGCTATGATTTTGCTTCATAGAGATTTATACATAGTAATATCATTGTGATTTTCATGTAAAAATCACAAGTTTTCATGTTGAAACATTATGAAATCATTTAATATCATTATCAGAGCTGTAAAAGAATGCATTCATATTCAGAATTTTAAGTGCAACTAAATAACTACACAAGAATGCATTCAATGAATGCAAAATTGATTTATAAATAAAATTTTTAATTCACATTATTTTTAAAAAATGATTAATTATTCATTTTAATTATTCATTTTCGTTATTCAGAATAACAAATAATTTTTTATTCATTTGAATGCTATTCACAAAGAATGCAATTCACACAGAATTTCAGAATTTTCAATTATTCGTTTTTTATTCAGTGTTCATTTTTTATTCGTTATTCATTTTTTACTCATTGTTCTTTTGTTATTCATTATTCATTTCTTATTCATAATTCATTTTTTATTCATTTGTTATTAATTTGTTATTCATTATTCTATTTTTATTCATCTTTAGTCATTTTTTATTCATTATTCATTTTTATTCATTATTCATTTTTTATTCGTTATTATTTTTTATTCATTATTCATTTTTTATTCATTTTAGTCCCAAGCCATAAATAAAAAATAAATAAAAAATGAATAAAGAATAAAAAATGAATAATGAATAACAAAGAATAATGAAAAAATGAATAATGATTAAAAAATGAATAATGAATAAAAAATGAATAATGAATAAAAAATTATAATGAACAAAAACTGAATAATGAATAACAAAAGAATAAATAATAACGAATAAAAAATGTATAATGAATAAAAAAAGAATAACGGAAAATTCTGAAATTCTTTGTGAATTCATTCTTTGTGAATAGCATTCAAATGAATAAAAAAAAAATTATTCATTATTCAAATAACGAAAATGAATAATTGAAATTAATAATTAGTCATTTTTTTTAAAAAAGAATGTGAATTAAAAATTTTATTTATAAATCAATTTTGCATTCATGGAATGCATTCTTATTTCGTTATTCACTGATTCACTTTTTTGTCAATAAAATCAAATTGAATGCATTCTTTTACAGCTCTGATCATTGTGATGGTCATTAGACTGGTACTTATTTGTATGGAGAAAAAAAATATCGTTTCTTTTTCTTGAGCACCCTTTTATTTTATTCAGTGTTCATTTTTTATTCGTTATTCATTTTTTATTCGTTGTTCTTTTGTTATTCATTATTCATTATTCATTTTTTATTCATTATTCATTTTGATTCATTATTCATTTTTTATTCGTTATTAATTTTTTATTCATTATTCATTTTTTATTCATTCTAGTCCCAAGCTTTAAATAAAAAATATATAAAAAATGAATAAAGAATAAAAAATGAATAATGAATAACAAAGAAAAATGAACAAAATGAATACTGATTAAAAAATGAATAATGAATAAAAAATGAATAATGAATAAAAAAATTAATAAAGAACAAAACCTGAATAATGAATAATAAAAGACTAAATAATAACGAATAAAAAATGTATAATGAATAAAAAAAGAATAACGGAAAATTCTGAAATTCTTTGTGAATTCATTCTTTGTGAATAGCATTCAAATGAATAAAAAAAAAATTATTCATTATTCAAATAACGAAAATGAATAATTGAAATTAATAATTAGTCATTTTTTTAAAAAATAATGTGAATTAAAAATTTTATTTATAAATCAATTTTGCATTCATGGAATGCATTCTTATTTCGTTATTCACTGATTCACTTTTTTGTCAATAAAATCAAATTGAATGCATTCTTTTACAGCTCTGATCATTGTGATGGTCATTAGACTGGTACTTATTTGTATGGAGAAAAAAAATATCGTTTCTTTTTCTTGAGCACCCTTTTATTTTATTCAGTGTTCATTTTTTATTCGTTATTCATTTTTTATTCGTTGTTCTTTTGTTATTCATTATTCATTATTCATTTTTTATTCATTATTCATTTTGATTCATTATTCATTTGTTATTCGTTATTAATTTTTTATTCATTATTCATTTTTTATTCATTCTAGTCCCAAGCTTTAAATAAAAAATATATAAAAAATGAATAAAGAATAAAAAATGAATAATGAATAACAAAGAAAAATGAACAAAATGAATAATGATTAAAAAATGAATAATGAATAAAAAATGAATAATGAATAAAAAAATTAATAAAGAACAAAACCTGAATAATGAATAATAAAAGACTAAATAATAACGAATAAAAAATGTAAAATGAATAAAAAAAGAATAACGGAAAATTCTGAAATTCTTTGTGAATAGCATTCAAATGAATAAAAAAAAATTATTCATTATTCTGAATAACGAAAATGAATAATTGAAATTAATAATAAGTCATTTTTTTTTTAAAAAAGAATGTGAATTAAAAATTTTATTTATAAATCAATTTTGCATTCATGGAATGCATTCTTATTTCGTTATTCACTGATTCACTTTTTTGTCAATAAAATCAAATTGAATGCATTCTTTTACAGCTCTGATCATTGTGATGGTCATTAGACTGGTACTTATTTGTATGGAGAAAAAAAATATCGTTTCTTTTCTTGAGCACCCTTTTATTTTGTTCCTATATATAAAAAACGCGGTGGTGGCAGCCGTAGCCTAGTGGGTAGAGTGTGTGGCCCCTAAGCTAAAGAACCGCGGTAGCCCGGGTTCAATTCCAGCTCAGACAAAAAGTTTTTTCAATTGAATTAATTTTTCTGTTCGGTCGTCACCTCTCTGCAAACAATGGCAAACCTCAGAGAGTAAAAATTGCCATGTATAGCTTCTTGAGAACATAAGCCATTCAGAGTCGGCATAAAACACGTAGGTCCACTTCTCGGTCATTTGTGATCAACCATTCAATAACACGCACAACACAATTGGTCAATAGAAGCTAGGTAAAAGCCCTTCCAAGGACTAAAATGGCAAGCTTATTTTTTTTATTGTATAAAAAACGCATAAAAAAAGTTTCAAAGAAATTGGGCTTTATTAACACGTGCCGCCAGGTAGAAATTAAAAAAATTATCTACTACATATGAGAAAAAAAAAGATAAAACAGCAATTCCATTTTGAACGTACCGGAATTACGGAATGACCATCTCCGATTTGGTTGAAATTTTGCATGGAGCATGTCTGAAGGAAATAAAAAATTTTATTTAAAGGAAAAAATTATGTGCTTTCTCGAGTGTACTTTAGATTCGAATATCCTTCCCACAGGACGCTGTGGATAAAAATCCAGAGTGGCATCTCGTTTGACAAGATATTGTTAGTGAGCTTTTGCTTTAGGACACAAGTAGTTTTTCTTTAAAAAAACACAGCATTTTAAGATCGTTATTTTTTTACTGTTTTCTCAAAAACAACTTTGTCCTTGTGGGAGGGAAAGATATCCTTTTTTTCCTAAATTTTTTTGGGAGATCTTGACCACCCTATGCAACTTTTGCGACCGCTTAGAACATAAATACATTCAATATAAGTATAATAACAGCTGTATCATAATAAAGTATCATGTTTGCTAATGCAAAATTCCGGTTAATTTTAAGGGACAACAACTTCAATGTTTTCATGATTGTTGTTATTATCCGACACTTTGTGTTTTTGTCGAAGCACTCTTGATAGCAACAATGTTGTTATGTATATTATTTCAACAAAATGAGAATATTGCGAATGGCTTAGGGCCAATTTTTCAGTGCGAGCTTAAACTCTAGTCAAATTAAACTGAAGTTAATTCACTAAAATTGGTCGTTTTTACACTGTTTAACTAGATTTTTTAGCATTCTTTTTCATTTCAAAATTCCTTAACCATCTCCTACCTAAAACAAAACGACTGCCGAAATTTCAGCTCAATCGGCCAGCAGTTTTGGAGTCTCAAGATATCACACAGACAGACAGAATATTTGTATGGGAGTATGTGGGAAAATCTTAAAAATGCCATATCTTTAAAATGCTGGAACCACTGGACCGATTTCGTGCATACTTCACGTTAACCATCCCAAAACCATACCTAACATACCCTGAAATTTTGTTTGAAATCGGTCGACCCGTTTTTTCAGTTAGTGGTTACATCAAAATGTACACTTCTTTTTTACACATTACGTAATTTATTACGTAAATTAATTTATATAGAAATTGCTTAAGTTAATAAGATGAACCCTCTATTACTAACGCTATTCGGAGTAACGTCATTACTAGCCTGGGTGTAATCCACCCATAAAATTTAATTCATTAATTTGTAAAAAAATACGCTAAAACAATAAAACGGTTCTGCTTTTATTAATTTCGTATATTTTATTGTTATATTAAACACAAAATTCGTCCAGTTTAATTAATATTTAATTTTAATAAAAATATATCAAACTAACATTATTTAAAGAACTAAAAAAAAACATAATGGTTTCAATAACTTCACATTCCGAGGTCAAATTATTTTCCACTATCTTCGAGAGGGCCAATTTGAAAAGCTTAAAGATGTATTAAAAAAATGTTATCCATATTATTTTTTTTACAATGAAAATTTTTATTATAAAGACCTCTAACTATTCGTTATAATTGAAACATTAGCCTCTCATGGCACAGCAGCGCAAGCATCGTGGAGAAGCGGCTAGCTCATAGAATAAATGTCGATTATGCAAAACTTAGTCACATAGTCAAAATAAAACAATGAAAGGAATTCTCAGTCAAAGAATTATACAATTTCACATTTTTTTTGCCAAATCGTCAAATGCAAAGAAGAATACGCTGAAATCAAAATTTAATAGAACTTCTATGTTTATCTATCTAGAGCAGTGTCGGCACATTTTATTTTCCCAAATACACGTGTTTGGAAACAAAATGCTGCTTGAGCGACGTCGACACATGTACACTATAAGCTTCTTCGTGTGGCTTTCAATCGTATGCGTTCGGCTGTTGCTTTGTTTCGATTTTTGCTTAGCAAATCAAGTCAGTTCATGTTGAGTACTTGCTGTAGTTAGGTCTGGCTGCGCAATTTTACAAATGCACAAATGAAAATTATGCCTGACGAATGGGAAAATGATTTGTATTTGTAACGTGCTGTCAAAAACGCAATCTACGCAAGAAAAGTTGACAAGCATTAAATTCGCTCCCATTAGCTTTCACATACTTAATAAAATTGCGCCTCCGAGTAGACGGATGCAAAACACATCTGCATCGATGAACTTCTAGCTTAAAACTGATGAGCGCTAAGTTGCTCTTCGTTTTTCTCTGCTTCACACACAAGCAAATAATATGATAATATGTGTGTGCCCTTTACTGATCTAAAGGCACTTAAAAATTTTAAAAATCGCTTATTTAAAAAATATAAAATATCTGGTTCTAGTTTAGACTTTGCTTACTATTCTTCTTGTCGTTATAGATATCAACTATTAAATAAACAATGCTATTCTGCTTATATAATTAACATAAAATCTCTATTTAAAGATGATCCAAACTTTTCTATAGTTTTGTTAACTCAAAACGTAAAGCCTCCAGCTTTCCACCCCTTATGAAATTCAATCAGGAAGAATCATCTTGTGACAATGTGATTTCTAACATGTTTGCAAACTTCTTTAAATCAACTTACTTCGATATACCATTTAATACTAGCACGGTGTATCCTTTTCTCCCGCCAGTTAACTCTTTTGAAACTCCTGTAATAGACCCAAATATTATTATGTGTTATCTTCAACAAGTAAAATCTTCTTTTACGACTGGCCCTGATAAAATTCCAAGCTGTATTTTAAAGCAATGTGCTACAAACCTGTGTACTCTCTAGCAAATATTTTTAATATTTCCTTGCATAGTGGTTATTTTCTTATTATATGGAAGGAGTCTTATATTATACCCCTTCATGAATCTGGCTCCAAGATAGATGTTTCTTACTATCGAGGAATTGCAAAATTAAGTGCAATCCCTAAGTTATTTGAGAAAATCATTACTGATCAATTAACCCACTCCGTGTCTTCCACCATTTCTGTCTTTCAACATGGTTTTCTGAAGGTTAAGTCCACTACAACAAACCTCTTTGAGTTTACGAGGTTTTGCTTTGGGACTGCAGACTGATGTTATTTATACGGACTTTAGCAAAACTTTCGACAGTGTTTATCATAATCTTCTTTTGAAGAAACTCCAACTTATTGGGTTTCCTGTCACATTATTAAATTGGATAAATTCGTATTTATCTAGACGTACTCAAATGGTTTTATATAAGAATTCTCTTTCAAAAAGTATTTCGGTCACTTCTGGCGTTCCTCAGGGCAGTCATCTTGGACCGGTTTTATTTTTACTATTCATTAATGATCTTCCTTCGGTAATAAAACACTGTAACGTCTTAATATACGCTGACGACGTGAAACTTTTTCTTTGTTACAAATCACCCGAAGAACCACATATTTTACAATCTGATCTAAATAGACTTGTGGACTGGTGTAGCTTAAATAAATTAAATCTCAACTTAAAAAAATTTAATGACATTCTCGCGCAGATCTGCTAATAACATAAATTACACTATAAATAACACTAACTTAGAAATAGTTTCCAGTTTTCTCGATCTTGGTGTTATTATGGATTCAAAACTTCGCTTCAATCTCCACGTTAATGTGTGATAAATAAGGCAAGAGAAGTCCTTGATTTCATTAAAAGATGGGCTAAAGAATTCAGTGATCCTTTTACTACTCAATTATTATATACCTCTCTCGTAAGGCCAATTCTTGAATATGCATCAGTTATATGGAACCCACAATATAATGTCTACATCGACGCCATAGAATCCGTTCAAAACCAGTTTTTACTTTTTGCTTTACGTCATAGTCATTGGAACCCCAATATTATGCTTCCATCGTATGAAATACGCCTTAAAATTGTTTTACTACCTTCCCTAAGAAGCAGAAGAATGATGCTTAATCTCATGTTTCTGTATAAATTACTTCGTGGCGAGATTAATTCGGAATATCTCATCTCAGCTCTAAATTTTAACATCCCAAGGAGAGGAACTAGACATTTTCTGTTTTTCAAGTTGAGTCAGTACAGTTCTAATTATGCTCCTCATGAACCTTTACGATGTATGTGCAGTGATTTCAATGATAACTTCAACATGATTAATTTTTCTGATTCGGTTTACGTCTTAAAACGGAAAATTATATTACATTTAAATAATTAAATCAATTTAACTTCATCCTATTATACCTAACGCAGTTTTATAACAATGTAATATCGGTAATTGAGATTGTTCTGTTTCTCCTTTTTGTCTCGGTATTATGTTTTATTAAGTAAGCACCATCAAATATGAATCGTTTTTAAAACTTACTTTTTAATTATTCAATATTTTAATTTTAAATCTAATTGTGATTTACGTGCTCACGTGGTTTTCTGATTTGAAATTAGACTGAACTCACACTATCACCTGGATTGGTGTGCCAGAATATATCTCTTTTCCACACAAGTTTATGCCTGCGTTGGCCCAACTAATTGGGATTTTGATTTGGCGGATATGAGATTTATCTCATTTCCACGTAGGTCCTTGGGTTGGACAATGGCCGCAAACCAGTTAAAATGAGTTAAGTGTTTTGGATTGTTTTTGAAATCAGGGTTGTTTTTCGGGTACCTTAAATTGATAATCACTATAATTTAATTCGATGTTGCTTATTTATATAGAATTAAATATACTTAAATACGCGTTTGTTATATATTAAATTATTAAATTCCGCTGAAAAGCCAATTAATGTGCTTAGTGGAAAATCCTAATTGCCAATAGGGGGTATTTTTAGTACGTAGGTGCATTCTGTCTGTCCCGGTCTGATCCAATCGTGCATGCGTATAGGTCGGGTATACGTATCTTTGGAAGATTCATACCTCCGGGCGAATCCAAAAAAAAAAAGAAACAAAAAATGACTACAAATGTTGCACATAAGCCTTAATATGCTCTTTCAGTATGAGATTTGGAAAAATTGAATAGAAACCATGGCTACCTTCCATACAAAGCTACTTTATGACATCAGCAAAATCCCGTAATTTTTTTAAAACTGAAAATTCCGCCCACCCTTCTTACAAAATGACGTAATTATAGCAGTAAAACCTTTATAAATTCCAAAAAAATTAATGTTTGAACTTGATGTTGTACACAAAAGCTTTAATAAATAAAAAGGACTGTAAGTTTCAAATGTGATATATTTGCAAAAAATCGCTACCAATAAAAGTTACGTCATCAAAATAATACAACATTTAAGACTTCAAATTATTTAAAATACTGCAGTGGAGATATTTTAACTTCGGTTCAGTCGAAGATAATTCCTTACTAGTTTTATTTTAAAATAACTAAATATGTGGTTATTATATTCATCATTGTTTTTTAAGTCTTACATGAATGTTCAAAAGACTTTATTTTTAGTACCGTAACAACACTGTAATTCCAAAACTTTTTGCAAATAAATCTAATATATAAAAATGAATGTTTGTTTGTTTGTTTGTTCGCTATGCGCAGCAATACCGTTCATTCGATTACGATAAAACTTTGTCAACTTATTGCTTACACTTATGCGAACAATATAGGCATATTAAAATTTGGCACACCCCCTTTTACCGCCCACAAATCAATAAAAATGTTATATTTAAGACAGTTTTTATCGTATTAAACTAAAATTAAATAATTAAGTTCGTATGATAACTATCGTTAACTATACCTAAAATGGACGTGGGCCCACTATAGCTAAACACAGAAAAATTTTGCATAGTAAAATCATTGTGATGCATAGTTGATTTCATTTTATATGATTTCATATTTCGTGGTGGCAACAAAAAATTCATTATGATTTCATGTAAAATCATTATGATTTCATGTAAAATCATTGTTGACTCATGTAAAAAAACACGCATGCACGTGTTGGCATTAATTTTGCAGAGTAAAATCATTAGTATTTCATGTAAAATCATTATGATTTTATGTAGAATTATTATGAAATCCAGTAAAATCATTGTTGCATCATGTAAAAAGTTAATCAACACGATTTCATGTAGAATCATTATGATTTCATGTAGAATCATTATGACATCATGTGGAATCATTATGAAATCTAGTAAAATCATTATTGCATCATGTAAAAAAAATTTTGCATGCTGAAGAAGTTTCGTTGTTTCTGGCGCATTAGAAGTTTATTCGCGAGAAGTAGCTTCGTTAAAAATAAAAATTGTGTGTAATAGCTGACAAAGTAAACCAAGTGAAATGAAAAGTAAATACAAGTGGAAGTAGTCGAATCCATAAACTTCGACGCAGATGAATAAAGTAATGTGATATGTGACCTATGTTGCTATAACAAAATAATATAAAAATGCTGTATTACTTTTCAATAGAAACAGAAGCTTCAGTTGACTAGGAAAGTTTAAGGTACTTATCTAAGGAAGATAAACAGGAAGCTATACCACTTATAGGACTTTGTGCACGTTATCTTGAAAAATTATGGAGTTGTAGAAAAATTGAGGTATGTTTTGTAATTATAAGTCGCATTTTTTTATATTTTTCAATAAAAAAACTAAATAAAACCAACTTGAAGTTCTTTTTATTTCAAACTGAGGTTAGGATTCAACTGCATTTCATAATAATTTCATAATGATTCAACATGACCATCATAATGATTTTACATGATTTCATAATGATTTAACATGACCATCATAATGATTTTACATGATTTAATATTGATTCAACATGACTATCATAATGATTTTACAGGATTTCATAATGATTCAACATGAAAATTTTTTGCGATTTTTACATGAAAATCACAATGATTTTACTATAAATCTCTATAAAGCAAAATCATAGGGGAAACATGTAAAATCATTATGTTTCTAGTTGATTTAACAATGATTTTTTTCTGTGTGTACGCCTACTTTTAAGAAAAGATAAAGAGACTTCGAAATTACTGGTCCGTTCGAGCTAAAATATTGGCAGTGGATAAGTTTCGAGTACAAGATGGTTTAAGAAAAAATGTCCACACCCCCTTTTACCGCCCACAAATATATAAAAAACTCGCGATATCAAATTGCTTTGGAGTTATGGGTCGCACAGCCTCAAAATTCGATATTCAACCACAATTTAAACATGTCGTTCCACTGATGACATTTTATGGGAGTTAAACAAGGGGGAGTGGAAGCTCCGATACAACCAAAACTTGCGATATCGAATAGTGTTGGAGTTACAGGTCACACAGCACCGGAATTTAGTATTCGACATCAATTTATGCATGCAGTTTCATTAATAACATTTTATGGGCTTTGGAAACGGTGTAGTTTCACCTCCCCCCATACAACCAAAATGTGTGCTATCGAACAGCTTTGAATTTGTAGGTCGCACAGCATCGAAATTCAGTAATCGACCTAAATTAACACATGCAGTTTTATTGAAAACATTTTTTGGGCGGTGGACAAGGGAGAATGACACCTCCCATACAAGCCAAATTTGCGATAGCTTCTGAGTTATTTGTCGCACAGCGTCGGAACTCAGTATTCGACCTAAGTGTACACATGCCGTTTCATTGATTAAATTTAATGGGCGTTTTCCAAGGGACCTCTTATTTGACCGAAATTTGCGATATCGAATTGCTTTGGAGTTAAAGGTCGCACAGCGTCGGAATTCCGTATTCGACCTTAATTTACACATTCAGTTTCAATGATCACATATAATGGGCGTTGGTCAAGGGGGCGTTGCACCTCCCATACAACCCAAATTTGGGATATCTAGCAGCTTTGGATTTATAGGCCGCACTGCATCGAAATTCAGTATTTGACCTGAATTTACACATGCAAGGGAGCGTGGCAGCAACGCGCCGGGTTTCAGCTAGTCAAAAATATCTATATAAATAAAAATCAAATGTCGTTCGTTGGTAACTGTATCAGTTGAAAACGGCTGGACCGATTTGGATATTTTTTTTAATGTTCGTAGCAATCCATTTTAAGTTTTTACTAAAGAAAAATTTACCACTCCCACTTTTACGACCACTTTTTTGATATATATCTAAAATCGCAGAACGCTAGCGCCGATTTGGCTAACTTTTTTAAAATGTTTGTAATAGTCTACAAAAGTTTTTTACAGAAAGAAAAAGTGGGCGTTGGACAAGGGGGCGTGGCACTCTCATACAACCCAAATTTGCGATATCGAATAGCTTTTTATTTATAGACCGCACAGTCTCGGAATTTAGTATTCGAACTCAATTTGCACGTGAATTTTAACTGATTACATTGTATGGTGTTGGAAAAGGGGCGTGGCACCTCCCATACAACCCAAATTTGAGATATCGAATAGCTTTGGAGTTATAGACCGCACAGCCTCGGAATTCAGTATTCGAACTCAATTCACACATTGAGTTTAACTGATAACATTTTATGGTGTTAGATAAGGGGGCGTGGCACCTCCCATACAACCCATATTTGAGATATCGAATAACTTTTGAGTTATAGTTCGCACAGCCATGGAATTTGGTATTCGACCACAATTTACACGTGCCGTTTTACTGATAAAATTTTTATGGGCGTTGGGAAGGGAGCGTGGCACCTCCCTTACAACCCACATATAATATTTTAAATAGCTTTTGCGATATAACAGCCCCAGAATTCAGTATTCGACGACCATTTACACGTACTGTTTTACTGATAACATTTTATGGGCGTTGAACAAGGGGCGTGGCTCCTCCCATACAACCAAAATTTGCGATATCGAATAGCTTTGGAGTTATAGGTATTCGAGCACAATTTACACATGTCGTTTTACTGATAACATTTAATGGTAGTACAAGAGACGTGGCAACCTACCATAATTTGCGATATCGAATAGCTTTTCAGTAATAGTTCGCACAGCCTCGGAATTCGGTATTCTACCACAATTTACACACGCCGTTCAGGGGGCGTGGCACCTCCCATACAACCCAAATATGCGATTTGCGATATCGAATAGCTTTGAAGTTATAGGTCGCACAGCCTAAGAATTCATTATTCTACCACGATTTGCACATGACGTGGCACCTCTCATTCAACCCAAATTTTGCGATATCGAATAGCTTTGGAAGTATAGATCGTACAGCCTCGGAATTCGGTATTCAACCGCAATTTATACGTGCCGTTTCTCTGATCAAATTTTATCGGCTTTGTAAATTTACATTTATCGGTTGATAAAAATACGAAAAAGTATTCGAATTTATGGTATCGTTATTTTTCTTTCAATATTTTGTGGGCATCGATACTTTTCTTTCGATACCAAAAAAGGAGGTATCGATCTTTTTTTCTTCCGATATCGTGTCCCTAGATGTTTGTACCACCGGTTAAGACCACTTGTATAGTACGATGGCTTATTACGATCTGCATCTTATCTTATCTATGAAATCTTTTATTTTTTAAAACTTAAAAATTAAAAACTTAAAAAAGGAAAAAGAGTGTTGCATATGTTTCACAACATTGCAGATTAAATGTTTTGTTAATTTTAATTTAACCATGTATTGGCCTCAAAATGAAACCTAAAAAAATTATACAAAATAGTAAATTTTATGCAAATACATATCTGTTTTAACTGTCTTGAGTCATAAGTATGGATTTGTTACGTTTCAATTCACAATTTTTAGGTTAAGTTTAAAGGTTTTAACTAGTTTTTCTTTGTTTGTTATTTAGAACATATAATTCTGTGTGTGTGTGTTTTTTCTTATAGAAACAAATAATTCTCAACAGACGTTATAACGATAGATTAAATGTTGATATGCTGTTAATTTCTACGCAAAGATTTTGTGCGGTGGAAAAATCCTGAAATTGTTTTTTTGTTAATAATAACTTTTCCACTACAAGAACCATAGGAATTTACGCATTTATTAGTAATAAAAATGCGTTTTATTAGTAATAAAAATATATGCTACGTAACAGAATTAATGGAAGTTTAAAGAGAAATTAAATTTCTACTTTATGAGATTATTCATCAAAGTACTCATTGCAAAAAGTTAAATAAAAATATATAAATTTTGACAACAATTCTCTCTTCTTGCACAGACACATTAACAGTTGAGCACAATTTTAGCAACGCACACTGGGCCAATAATTTTTTGTCTGCTGTTTTTTATGAAATCATTTTTTATTTATTTTTAGTACAACGCAAAATCACTTCGATATAAGTATATTCAGTGATCTTGTTCTAAAAAGCAGATCTCTTTTAGTTGCTCTCTATTGCTCAGCCTCGAATTTATATTTTATTTGTGCGTTCTCGATGCTGCTCAATTGTCAACGTCATGTACCGCCCCCTGTCCGGCTGAGACCTATAAGCACACACCGAAGAGGTCAACACTTGTTAGTTTAGTTCATGGAGTTTAGTTTAAGAAAATAAACACACAAAAAATACTAAAATATGTACAACAGTGCACGAGCGCTCCGCTCGCTCTACACGAATTTCAGTGCCTACGATCTGCGGCGAACAGCGAATCGCATTGCGAACGGATCGAATCGTTTGCCTATAGATAGGAGCCACTAAACAGCGTTTAGCTTAGTTATTGTCAGCACTTCGAGCAGTTAAGACGTTATTTTTTCTACCTTTTTAAAAGTGAATAAATATATCTTTAAAAATTGTGAAAACGCCGAGTGAAAA
This sequence comes from Dichetophora obliterata, assembly GCA_963920525.1. NCBI lineage: Eukaryota > Metazoa > Arthropoda > Insecta > Diptera > Sciomyzidae > Dichetophora > Dichetophora obliterata. Next base: position 117,659,097 of record OY986439.1, read on the forward strand.
CTACTAGTGAAAAAGATAATAGTTAAAAAGAATAAATTTATCTCAACATATAAAATATACGTTTTTTTATTTGAAAATACAACTAAATAAATTTATTTCTCAAATTGTTTCATAAGACTTAAAAGAACAGTGAAATAAAGACTATCCTAAGTCGTTTTTTTTTTGTGAAGTGAAAAAAGAGCTGAACTTTTTTTAAAAAAAAAATATTTCTTCATCTCATACCAATTGTCAAAAATGCATACTAAAATGGCAATCGGCGCAAAGGTTGGTATTTTCAGCGCTAATCTATGATAATTTTATTGAAAAAAACGGTTTAAAAGAAATCATTGCTATTTTTATACAAGTCTATAAATATGTATCTGCTTATGTTTAAAACCGTGTTAATTGAGCTTTCATGTGAAAGATGTATGATCTATGCAGCACGATCACAACGTGTTGGCAAGTTTTTCTGCCAAAAGGTGGTTGATATTAAATAATTGGAACAAGTAATGCTCTCTTGACAACCTGTCCTACTTTATGACAAATAAGGAAGCACATAAATACAAGTTGGTAAATAAATAAAAAAGTAATAAAATGAAAAGATGTTGTGATCGTAGACCTCCAAACATCTTCAAAAATGTGGGAAAACCTCTGTTTCAAGTATTAAAAAAAATATCTCTAAAACATTTGAACAGATAGATATTCAAAAAAATTACCAAATAACGTTATACTGTGCTGGATAAATTGATCAAAACCATGAACGGTTGTTGTTCCCGTTCATTCATTGATAAGCTGATCATGATCATGTAAAACCATAATCCATCAATAAATCTTTTGAACTTCAAAAGCATACTTATATTTTACAAATTTACAAACAGCTCTTGGAATTGATCGCGAAATTGAGTGAGAAACTCTGGCTAAAGTGTGATCGCGAAACTTTTCTGGCAATAAAATAGCGTAAATCCTATGCTTTGTCCCCCAACAAGCAAGTAACCTGTTTAATTTTAGTCTTGATACCTTCATTCGTTTTTTAACAAACGTGATACGTATTTTACTTAACATTTACTCAACATTGATTATTAGTCGTAAGATAATGATTTATCTTCCGTTTTTTTTTTCCTACTTCACTAGTTCTCTCTCATTCTTTAATAAATTCCATTTAGAAAATTTTTAAAGTTTAGGGGCAGATTTTTAGCAGTTTCCATATTATTTCTGTTTATTTTTACATCATGTTGTGTGCCGTGGCGCGTCTTGACAACAGCAACGCCCGATGGCATGCCTATCAGTAAGTCACCGGCTACGTCAATTCAGTTTTTTTGATAAGAATTGTTTTTCAGCAACATGCTAATAATTCAGCCAAAAATTTATATTATATTTCGCTATATTTCGTTTATTTATATATGCAATCAGACGATACTTTATGCCAAGCACAGTAACGAGATTATATACAATAATAAAAAAAAAAGAAAAAAGCTTATCTGAACTTGAACTCTTGATATTAATGTGACATTAATTAATTAAGTGTCAGAAAGAATGTCTGTGGCTTAACTTGAAGAATATCATGGAACTGAGCTTAAAATTTCTTGGGCTTAAAAACAACTAGAGATATGATAGAAATTATATATATTTTATCATAGGTTTTTCCCAGTATTTATGTCAAAATATTGATTTCGTCCATGTTATCTTTGCCTCGCATTCATCCCATCATTCATATTAAGAACTTTTTGTAAATATTGCCTATCCTTCAATTATTGTAAAGAGGTCTCTTACATAAAATGCTTCAACCACTTTAATTTACTTTTTTTTGTTTTTTTAAATCTTTTCCGTTATATCTAAAAAATCTTCGTTAATGCTAACTACCTTGAACAACAAACAAGTGCAATCGCTCGGCTTATCTCTCTCTAATGACTTCAATTAAAAATCATCATTTTCTCAAGTCGCCTAAACAAATAACTTTTCATTCATGGAAATTTAAACGAAATTATCACATCATAAATACGCACATGCAGCGATAACATGTGTTGTTGTAAACAAAAACTCAAAATGACGACGTCAATCGATTTGAGTATAATACTAAAACAGAATGAGCCATTTAGCAGCTCATAGCAGCAAGCGAGGGTAACTACACAGGCAAGTGGACTGCATAATCAACCCTCTGACTAGGACCCTCACTCACTCACCCTGACTACCTAAACCGGTTCCAGTTTACAACTCAGTGAGCTCTGATATTGCTGATTGTCATTCGTGCACAAAACTATGCGTATATTTCATATTTGGTTGAACGAATTTTACTCATAAAGTTTTGAGCTGGCGTACATTTCGTTAGCTTTGCGCAGAGGCGATATCGTAACCAATGAAGTTCTACTGAGGTGCGATTATTGCTAGTTGAAAACTTTAACCAATACTCCGCCATGAGGACGTGAAATACCGTCCACTACGGCAATTTTTGGAAGTCCGAGAGGACTAATTATGAATACATTAGTAAATCATTACAAAAAGTGAAGGATGTACACATCTTGGGAATTAACAAAATAGACATGCATTCAGTTGAAGCAAATAAGTTTTCAACTCAGAGCACGAACTTTATCAGTATTGTGGTAGATCTACTTTTACCACCGAAGGCTTAAAATCAACCACTATTTGCACCATCATAAAATTTGTTGATGACTTTTTTTTCTGTGAAATACTTTTAATAAACTTAAAAGTTTCTTTTCCATAATGAACAATATTAAATCTGAAAAACGAAACGGTTTTCAAACTGTTTTTGTTGCAAACCAAATCTTTACAAAAGAATTTTGTGATGAAAAAAACCTATTCGAGCCTGCGGTAAAATTAATAAGATTTTCATAACTATCATGAATAATTTTATATTAGGCTTGGGCATTTTAGTTCACTAAAAAGATCGCTCTTTTTAGTTCAGTTGAGTTTAATGAACTAGTTCGTTCATATAGTTCTTTTAGTTCATTTAGTTCGTTCGCTCTTTTAGTTCGTTTCGTGCACTCGTTCATGTTGTTAGTTCGTTAGGTCTTATAGTTTGTTTGGTGTTTTAGATCGTTAGATATGTCAGCTCGTTATATTTTGTACTTTTTAGTTCAATAGGTCTTTTAGTTTATTTTGTTTGCTCTTTCATGATCAGATCTATAAAATGAAACGAACTATATGACCGAATCAATCATTAACTGCGGACATAAAAGAAATTTACATAAAATTACTACATATGGGGCATTTCACACAATATTTGCCACAAAAATTTGTTTTTGCAAAAAAAATTTCTTTACCGTTCATTAGTGAAAAACTGTATCAGCACGGACTTAAACCATTGTTGAGTGAAACAAAATTGTTTCTAGTTCATTTCGATCTGACTCGCTTCAAAATCGATGGAACTAAAAGAACGAGAATCAACGAACTAGTCCACATAGTTCTTGAGTGCGAATAGTTCAATTGAACTAGTTCGTTCATGAACTACCCAAGCCTATTTTATATGCGGAATCGGAAAAGGGAGTTTCAATTGATAAGATAAAGCTTAAGAACATTTTGGACAAATTGAATGTGAAGTTGTTCAGCATCGGATTGTCAATAAATTTGGAATGAAAATTTTCAAAATGCTCTTGAACTTTATCTAAAAAATTTAAATTCCCTTTTCCGATTCCGCGTGAAAAACTAGTCATGATAGAACTGTTTTTTATAAATCTTTTAAGTTTGTTGATGGAAGGTTTACTGCTCTTTAATTTTTGTTTTTCCTTATATGTAGATATATTTATATATTTTTAGCATACATCTTATTTATGGGCAGGAGCCAAATTTTTTTATTAGTTTTGAAATGCGTACTTTTACCTTTTTTAAGCTTTGGTGAATTTTATCTCGAAAACCATAAGTAAGCGACATTTTTTAATGGACTCTTTTTAGACCCAATTTCCTTACTGACCCGGTAAGCTCACAACTTGCTGAAAAATCATAGCTACATTTCCGGCGAGTTGTGAGCTTACCGGACTGTACAAAAATTGGGCCTTAAGGGGGTAAAAAAACACATATTTAAAATAAAATTAGGCTCCTGCCCCTAAACTAGATTTGTTCCATATTGTTTCGCTTTTTGTTTTATTGACTGAGAGATTGTTAGTTTTTAATCCATTTTTATTTTTTTTATATCGAATATATACTATTTTTATTATTGTAAACTGTGTTATGTAAATATCAAATGGAAATATCAAATCTGCAACATTTTATTTCAATCTACTACACTTTTTGAGTCCAATCTACTACTCAAAATTTTTTTCAAGTCCGTGCACTGTTACAAATGCTCGTGGTGAAAATTTTCTGTTACCATTTTACACCAAAAGCACTCGGCTGATTTAGGGGATTCACTTATATTTTGTCAATTTTATTCGCACCATCTGTGCGCCTACTTTTTTTTAAAAAACAAATCTGAAAAATAAATCTGCCATCTGTCAAATTCTGCTGTAGTGATGCAGAGTTTATAACAAAGGGTTCAAAGACTTTGTCTTTAAGATTTCGATTTTATCTAATTCTGCGGTAATTTGGGCTAACAATAAAAGTGCCCACGATTCGTTTGCTCTAGCGTTCGCTTTGACCCATGCAGGGGGTAAAAAGAGGTTTTTTGTCATAATTTTGTTTTTAGTGATGTAATTGTTAAAAAATTCCAAAATTTGCATGTGATTGAGGTAAAAACATTTAAACCTAACATTTGGTTCATTAAATCTGATTCAAATCGATTTAACCACAAATACTGGTTAAAATTCGGTTCAGATAACCACAATTGTCAGTTTCATTAAATCACAAAAACAGATTAAATTGACCTGAATGGCTTGTGGTAATCTTAATCTGGCGATCCATGTTGGCAAATTTTAGCCTGAAATTTTGTTAAAATTTGGTTAAATTAACCAGATTTTTTTCTGGGTGTAGTTAAAACTGTAAAAATTATCCTTATTTAGATTAGCTATTAGTGTACAAATGGGGGGCATAAAAAATCACTAGGTATATCTCACATGGTTCAAATGCAATTAGATACAAAAAGTTATAATATAAATTTGAATTCTTCCAAAATGTTTCTTTCTGCCCTTGCGAGAAACAAACTCTTTCACCACCTCCATCAAATTCAATTCTTCGGTTTCATCTTTGCGAATGTGTTTAAGTGCCGCATGAGTAAGTTGTTCCTGTGTCATAGTTGATCGAAGATACGTTTTAAGCCGTCTTATTTCACTAGAAGAACGCTCTGCTGATTCAAACGCTCTGAGAGTCAAAACCAAAGCAACAAGTTTTTCAACTTCATTTAAGAGTTTTTTCAGTGTATCCGGATTTTTTTCAAATGCCGCTACAATTTGAAGGCACTTTTCCGTTGAAGGCTTCGATCACAATATTTTCCAACAATTCCAGAAAGTCAAGATCTGTTTAAATGTTCAATAATATTTACAAAGTTACTGTTTACACTAGCTTCACTCACCGAATGTCTATTTTCTATCATTTTGTTCTATCTCTTTGCATACCCAGATAAAAAAAATGGTTATCCGAAAATATGTAATACAAAAATGATAACGTTGTAAAAACACTGCTATTTTTAATTACTTTTAAAGATTTTTTAAAAAATTGTTTATACATTTTTTATTTGTAAATATGGGAGCAACTTCCCCTAGATAAAAAAGCGGGGGCAAACGCCCCAACCCCACTTACGACGCCAATGTGTTCTTTTATTCCGACAAATTCTAAAGACTATTTATGCTTAAATTTCTGCGCTGACATCGTATATGAAGCCAATTCACAAACATTTTGCAGAGTTAATTAAACCTGCCTTATAAAACAAAAATCAACTCCATGAATCCCCTCACTATAACTTATATAACTAAGATACTAACGCCATTATCGTATATGACCTTGTATTTGCTTAATGCTGTTTTCAAGTAAGCACGCATATATGACAAGATCTCTTAAAAAAATTTTCAAAATGAAAATTTTTACATTTATTTATTTAATTTATTATACCAAGAGGTTTTTGGCAATTCTTAGCAAAATTTGCTTTTTCCAACAGAGCCAAGTGACACGTGTATCAAAAACCTGCCATTGTTTATACAAAAAAAAAACACGTCGGTATTCACTCTGTATCAACTTGACATGCCTGTAAATAAATAGTTTATTTACCTTCAAAATACTTGTCAACACAAAAAAATCTTGGTCCAAAGCGTACGACTGAAACATTCAAAACCCATAACCTAGTATTTTCAAGTTTGTTCACACCAATTTCAATTACGTATTTAGATCTGAATCTAGTTCGCTTTGAACTTTAAAGTACCTACCATCTTAGTTATTTGAGAAACTAGCTGATAATTAATTAGCTTAATGTGATAATATTTTTTTTGAATCAGCGCTAACTCAATGTTTTGACAAAATTTCATCAGTTTATTAAAAACCAGCCCTTGTTTTCTACACGATATGACAGCTAGTTAAATCGTTAAATTATGCATGTTCAGCGTTTTATTTTTGGAAGTTTGTTTGTTTGTTTTTCTCTAAAAGCTGCTCTGCATTTTTGAAAAATTTCATCAGCTTTTTTAACTTACTAATAAATAAAATATATTTTAATGTGTTAATAAATGACTAGACAAAATGTACAAGTGATAGAATAAACAAGCATTTATATTGAAACAAAAACAAAAATAAAAAATCCCAATGTTGTTGACTTTAACTTTTTTCCGAGAAGAAAATTATATAAATTATTATAGAATACAAATTATAGAAAGAAATTATAGAATACAATCTATATGTCATTTATAAAAAAAAATATTTTTGTTGCTTCGTGTACTTATTTTTCATTAAGCTCTAATATTGTTCTAAAATTTATATTTTTTAGGATTATAAAATAAAAAAAAAATTTTGTCATTTTGATAATGTTTAATTATAACAAAAGGAAATTTTAGTTTTAGTAATTTACGTAGAAATGTTAATGAAAAAAGAAAACATTAGAACTTTTATTGAATAACATTTTCTTTAAGTTACAAAATGTACTAGAGTAATAACTTATTTTAGCTATTTTTCATTTGTTTTGATGATCACGTCAAGACTTAGGTAGGATTAAGAGAGAGAATGATCAACCTTAGTTGTCATTGGCACTCAATGAGCAGTTGTGATCAATTCTGTTCTCTACATTTTAATAAATCTTTTTGAATAATTTAAATAAGACAGATGCCGGAACATATTACATTTTTTTCAATTGTGTTTTACATTTTTTACTCACAATTAATTTCACATAGTAATTTATACAAAATAATATAAATAAAGGGTTTCATGATGTGCTGGAAGAAAATCATTTATTACATCCTTATATCTTAGTTTTTGTACCAGATCTGCTTCAATATTTAATAAGGCCACTGCATTTAATCGCTCCTTTGCTTCCGTTGCTTCCTATGTAGTAGACATGACTGCAATCATGCAAGTCTTGTGAAACCATGAGAGATCTTTTGGTTTAATGTTTCTCATCTTATTGGGAATGAAAGACCGCATACGCAATAAAATATTTATTCTACCATAACCGTGCGGCGTTCACACTTCTATTAGCAAAACATAATTTCCAGTTAAAGTTGTGATAAAAATTATTTAACGCAGTTCAATATGCATTTGCACAAAATGATGCAGTTGTAACAGGAATACTTAAATAAAGTCACAATGATATTTCTACATTTGGATATGGATGCCTCACTTGCCAAATCGATAACAAACTTCTCTGATAATAAATATTAACACAACTTAACAAAATTTTTTTACCCATTGATAATAAATAATTTATTTCAGAAGCCAGTCTGATTAACTCCATACCCTAATGTAAATAGTAATACAAATTTTGTTAAATTACTTCTTATAACGAAATTGTCTACTTCTTATAAATAAATATATATATATACTTTGCTTTTATATAAGCGATATGACCAGTAAAAATAAAGAACCATTTCATATGATTCAATTGACGCATCAGGAATTTTTCTCTACAAGTACTCTAGAAAAATATATCGTTAATATAAAGACAACAGTTATTAAATTGACTTAAAATTCGTTGCATACAATTAGAAAAGTCGACACCGCACCTCATACAATTCAAATGGGACTTCAACGATTATACAGAATTTAATTCCATTAATACAAGAAAATCTGTAGTAAAATCTTACAAAATGTGGACCACACGGAGAAAACTGTTTGCTAAATTGTATGATGATTAAGCAAACTTGCTCTTGATTCGCAGCCACTTCAAAATTATGCTAAATTTCAGCAAAAACTAATCAAAATTTGCTATTTCAATTTATAATAACTAAGCAAATATTTGCTTGAATTAAGTAGAAATTTGCTATTTGAATTTATAATAACTAAGCAATTATTTGCTTGAGTTAAGTCAAAATTTGCCATCAGTTTACTATAACTTAGGAAATATTTGCTTGAATTTAGTATAATTTTGTTTTTTTGTAAATACATGAGAAGTGATTTCAATTTAGCAACCTTTTTCTAAGATCGCATCGTGATTGAGCAAAGTTTTGCTGATTTGTTTTAAAGCAAAACATTTTCTTGATTCAAGCAAAATAGTTTTATCCATGCAGCCTTTATTGTATCCAACAGTCCGAACTGTGACAAAACAAAAGAGGAAAGATATGATGGACTTGTTAAAATTCATACCTCCTGTAAAAATTATTATTACAAAACTCAAATTTAGCTGACGAAGAAGACATCAGTTTTAACAAAGTAATACTACTCACAGTATATGTAGCAGAACAGTTATTATTAATTTTTGCTAAAATCTTTATTAAAAACATGTATAATGATGTTTTCCTACAATAAATAAACATACAAATTTTAGACTGAATTTGAATTAATCATTTCCTTTCACTTGCCAAATCGATTAACTCCCTTTATCACGAAAAAATTTTAGTTATAAAAGTAATAATAAAGATACTTCCAATCGCTTACTCTAAATATCTTGTTGGATAAAAGATACATCCGAGATTGACAGGAATTTAATAAATTAATATAAACTACTTTCTCATTTTTCTCTACATTTTGTTTTATGGTGTTAATCGATTTGGCAATTGAGGCATCCATATGCATCGCAAAGATCACGTAAATAAAAAATATTATTTATTTTTGATGCATAACCTATATTTTGTTCTACAGGGTCCGCCAAATAACTTTTTTTTTTGAAAATTCTATAAGAAAAAAACTGCTGAATATTTTCTCAAATTTCTTTTTTTATTTGAAAGTACAATTCTTCCGGTTAATAATGGAAAATAATTTTATTCAAATGGCTGCCTTGGCTGGCCATGCAGTAGCCTACACGATCGGTCCAATTTTTAAGCACATTATCGATTGTGTGAAGCTGTATTTCACCAATGGCTTCACGAATATTGTCCTTTAAAGCGTCAATTGTCTCTGGCTTGTCGACATAACACTTATCTTTGAGGGCACCCCACAAATAATGGTCCAACGGTGTCAAATCTCAGCTCCGAGGTGGCCAAACGACATCAGCTCTGCGGCTGATAATGCGATCTTCAAAAACAGGGCGCAAAACATCGAGTGTAGCTTCGGCTGTGTAGCACGTAGCGCCGTCCTGCTGAAACCCAATGTTGCCAATATCCTCCTCTTCAATTTTTGTGAACAAAAATTCGGTCAACATGGCCCGATAATGATCGCCATTGACTGTAACGGCCACTCCTTGCTCATTTCGAAGAAAAATTGCCCAATTATGCCTCTGGACCAAAGTCCGCACCAAACAGTGACTCGTTTTGGGTGCAGCGGCTTTTCAATGTATGCGTGCGGGTTTTTTGTGCCCCAAATGCGAAAATTTTGCTTGTTTACATACCCGCCAAGATCAAAATGAGCTTCATCTGAAAAGATGATTTTTTTGGCAAAATCGGCATCTTCTGTAAGTCGATCGCAGGCCCACTTCTCAGCGTTGTTCAAGCGTATACACAACCATATTCGTTCAGCGGAAGGATAAAACTAATTATCTGTCAAATCAGACATGAGCTAAGTGTTACCATTCACGAAATAAGCACTAGTTGAAGCACTAGTTGATTAGAAGAAGATTTTTTAAATGCACGAAAAATTTTCGAAGACGAAAGTGATTTTTAAATAGGTAACGATATTGTACTGTCGTTCTGTAGATTTTTCGGGCATCAAAATGATTCCACCCTCAATGATACACTCAACAAAATATTTTAAAAATTTTGCAATTCATACTATGGGCCCATAATCATAGTCAACATAAAGTCGACTTTAAATTTAGTATAAGCATTTTTGACAGTTTTTCAATATAATATCTTGTCAAAAAGCTTGCACTAAATTTAAAGTCGACTTTATTTTGACTGTGATAATGGGCAATTGTTTCTAGCAGAAACACACACTTTTGGAAAACTTATTGACCTTTCTAACAGTTTATTAACGAACTCACCCATTAATTTACATTTTTTAAGTACAACTTACTTTATCATTTTTAAAGATATGTATATGATTTTGATGTCAATGGAAAGAAAATAAATTTGATGCTAACAAAAAATTTGATTTATTACGTCAAATTCTGAGAAAATTGCGCTTAAACTTAAAATTTTGTAGATTTGGTCATTTTGCACAGCTCAGTAATGGAAGGGTCGGTGGGTTCGTTGATACACCTTCAGAAAGGTCAATTCTTTGCCTTTCAAATAAGTTCTTAAAATAACCTTTTCATGAGTTAGTTTTTCTGCTTGAAACAATAGTATGAGTCATAGTCATAAAATACCAATTAACACCAAGGAGAAAAATACCTGAAAAAGTTAAAAGCAAATCAGTATTTTTAAAGCAATATTGTAAAATTTTGTAAAATATTGTGTACTATTCAAACGGAAAGTTAAAAACTTAGATATTGCCATGAAGTAGATAATAAAGTCTGTTTCCGTACTAACTTCAAGTAAAGTTCGAGTGAAGTTCGAGCAATAGAGAATAACGTGATTATCTGTAAAAACGGGAATATTTATCAAAAAGTACGGAAATGACTTCAAGTAAGTTTCAAGCACAACAGCTGTTCACGCATTTTGCAATAGAAAAGAATTTATTTTTGCTTGAAATTATTAGTTTATTCTTATAAACTACACTTTTTTCAAAATAAATAAAACAATAACACTCGCATTTAATTATTAAAATAATTTTTTTTCACAAAACAATAAAAAAATATTGATTTATTAATTCTACGATCAGCTGTTTGTAGCTGGAAATTCGTGCTCGAAGAAATTTTTCAAGTAAATTTCAAGTAATTGTAAAAGAGTAGAGAGTGACATTTAGCTTGTTCTTTTTCTCTCTCGAGCTTGAAAAATGTGTAAAGAAATGCTTTCAAGTAACTTCAAATTGCTTGAAGCGAGTACGGAGACAGACCTAATATGAACACTTTTAGATTTATAATAAAGTTGTGACATTTTCATGATTTAACAAGAATATAATTTTTAGAGCTTTAGGTCAAGTCTATATACATAAAATTGATTGTACGTTTGTTTGTTTGTTTGTTTGTGTGTCCTGAATACATTCCTACACCGTTCATCAGATCGCGATGAAACTTTCCAAATTGGTTGATCGCATTCATTCACAAGTTTAAGTCTTAGTACGGACAGCGTTGGAAAAGGGGGCGTGGCACCTCCCATACAACCCAAATTTGAGATATCGAATAGCTTTTGAGTTATAGACCGCACAGTTTTAGAATTCAGTATTTAAACTCAATTTGCACATGAAGTTTAACTGATAACATTATATGGTGTTTAACAAGGGGCGTGTCACCTCCCATACAACCTGAGATAAATCATAAACCATAAATCTGAGATATCGAATAGCTTTGGAGTTATAGACCGCACAGTCTCGGAATTCGATATTCGAGCACAATTTACACATGTCGTTTTACTGATAACATTTTATGGGCGTAGTACAAGGGAGCGTGGCCATGGAATTCGGTATTCTACCACAATTTACACGCGCCGTTCAGGGGGCGTGGCACCGCTCATACAACCCAAATTTGCGATTTGGAATAGCTTTGGAGTTATAAGCCTCACAGCATAGGAATTCAGTATTCGATCACGATTTACACATCGTCGCTTGAGAAAATAAATGTCGTATATGAAAATTTTCACTTTTGAGATTATTGAAAAAAGGGGCTATAATTCACAATCTAGTTGAGCAATATTCTTCAGATTTCAGACCTTTTTGCAGACACATTTCACAATAGATTATGAAATTTTTGTGGTCTTACCGCTATTTTTTTATGAATTTATAGCCCCTTCTTCTCAATAATCTCAAAAGTGAAAATTTTCACATACGACATTTATTTTCTCAGGCGACGACATGCCGTTTCACTGATCAAATTTTATTGGCGTTAAACAGGGGGCGTGAAACCTCCCAAATTTGCGATACCGACTAGCTTTCGAAGTATATACTGATAACATTTTATGGAAGTTTGGCAACGGGGGCGTGGCAGCAACGCGTATTAATTTATAAAAGAAAAAACTGCAACATTTTTCGTTAAACAGAAATTAAAATAACCTTTTCAATACCGTTCGTCTTGGAGGTTTGAGTAGGTAATAACCGAATACAACTGGGTATTGCCAATATCGAACTGCTTCAAAATATTTCCACTTCCGTCGCTTTTTAGCTGAAAAACATCTTTTCAGAAAAAGGTGTTCACACTAAAAAAGTCGCTTTTCATTTGATAGTCAATCTGTAAATACAAAATGCCCACATTCGGAGGAGGCAAATGATATGGCAGCGATACCTTAGTGAGCGATGTTTTTCTATGAATGTGTTGTTACTCTAAACACCAGAAAAGTTGTAAATTATTTAATTTAGTTATTATAATTACTGATTTATGTAAATAATTTAATTGCAAAGACTTTTCACTCTAGTTTGCTGCATTCTTTCTGTGTTTATAGATTTAACAGAGTCAGTAGCAGCATTTACCAGTTGAACATTAACATTTTTTTTCATGTAAAAGGGCCCGCTACGTTATCAGGGGCCGAATAACAGCATCCGTGATCGAGCAAAATTGTACAAGATTGATAGGCACTTGTCTCGTCGTGCCCTTCGTAATTTTGCTCGATCACCGATGCTGTAATTCGGCCACAGATTTAATGAGCGCTCTTATAATTTTACCATTCATCGAATTTTAACACAATAGTGGCCAACTGTTGACTTCGCTGAATGCGGCCAATATCAACAGACAGATGAAATGTCAAATACAAGTGATTTTAGTAATAGATTATGACTTTACTTCAACGAACAGTCTGTTCAACAACCATAATCAGGGTTGTTTTATGCTTTTCATAGTTTTTCGCTGAAAATCAAACAATTAGCAGCTTTTCATTTGACATTTCTTCTATGGCGAAGAACTTAATATCACGCAGCTTTTCATCTGAAAAGCTATTAATGTTCGAAAAGCGGCTTTTCGGCCTTAGTGTGAACATAGTATTAAAGTCGATTATGTATAAAAACATCAGGTAACAAGACACTATACATTCATTTTGAACTATTTTCATTGACTCGTTAAATTCATGAATGAAAGATATGGTTAACAAATTTTTATAAGGTCTTTCCCCCTAATTTTCTTCCTGCCTACGCCCTTGCCCTTCCCATATGATTTTTTGCCTAACTTGATCTCCTCTTTCACCTCCGTAAATATTCGTACTCTTACACTGGACACATTGCATAAAAGGTATTTCGTTAAGCTCATAATTTTCCAAAACTGGTGTTAGGTTCAATTAACTATGCACGACGTTAAACTTTTAAGATCTATGAACAGATTTTTTTGAACATTTGTTACCGGTAGTATCAATGTCGCCCTTTTCAATTCATGTTTTTCATAAAAATTATATAAATAGATTTCTACATGCTTCAGGTTTAACATTTTTAACCTAACTAAACTTTTAAATTTAAAATCGAAAATGTTTCTATAAAAAAAAATTTTTTAAAGGGGCACACCTAGTTGGGACGTCCAAAGAAAGCTCTTATTTAGGATTTTATTTTTGACACACATTAAAATAATTAATAACAATTTTTTTTACATGAAAGATGTATATTTGAAGTGAAAAAATTGGGATACAGCAAATTAGCGAGGGATAAAAATAGGGGTTTGTAATGATCACTGCTGCTTGTCACTTATCATCACAATTAAAAACAAGGAATCATAAATTAATGATATAATGCTATGGAGAGGGATGAAGGGATTTGAAGAATTTTGTATATTTCAAAAAATGGCGGATGTTAAAATTCAAAGTTGTTTTTTCTATCAAAATTCCACTAAAATTTCGGCTATAAAAAAATTATCGTATAAAAAAATCCTTCGTTTATCCGAAAGACAATTAGCATAGAATAAGTGAGAAAATTGATCGGTAAAGCCGTTCTAAAGTAACAGCGATCACCGACTTCGAAAACAGGATTTTGAGAAAAACGCGTTTAAAGTTTTGACTACGATTGGCATGTAGATAATAAAACCCCTATTAAAAGTTATTTATCTAAAGATCAAATATGTTTAAATCACTTATTTCGAGTGTAAAGTTACTTAATAGAGGGGGTCACGTAGTTAATGGACGACCCCTAACAAAAAATGTAAAATTTTAAAAAATTTTTCGAATATGAATTTAATTATAATATAATTGCTCATTTATTCCGTTTCCAAGTTTCGAAAGTTTTTTAAGAAACAAAAAATGCATGTGGTCTAAGATATTGTATAAATATAATATATATGTGTTTTTTTTATTTTGAGTATAGACATTGAGTACTCAATAATTGAATATTGAGTAAATTTTGGTGATTTTCGAATTTAGCCATATTTTTGCAAAATTCAAAAATGCCAAAAAATTCTCAAAATTTCTTATTCTTTTAACTATTGTCAGCAATTTTTTTATGAAATTTTCTTGCAAAATCGATTCCAACTGAGTAGAAAATCTAAAATTTATTTAAAAACAATAATCCAAATTCGAAAATCCCAAAATGTTGAAAAAAATTATTAAAACCGTTTTGTAATTTCATGCTTTTTTAATTAAAAATCATATAAGTTACTTTTATAAAGGACAATTCCGCAAACAGTTGAACATTTGTTTTTAATTTTTGTTTTTGTATTTAAGACTAATGATGAAAGAGAACACTCGAATACCATACAGTTTTATTTAAAGAAATTTTATTTAATTTTATATTTAATTTATATGTATATTATCAAATTATCAATATCAAAATAATATACATATTACTGAATTTAAGATGTTTATATTTTTTTAGTTTATCTTACTAGGGTCTTGCTTATCTTGAGTTCTTTAATAAAACTTCCATACTTAATGCACAGATACTCATTAAAAAATAAACATCTACATATGTTATTATTCATATATTCTTATGTATCTTAGGGGTCGTCCATAAACTACGTTACTGATTTTCCGGTTTTTTTTACCCCCCCCCTCCCCTGCGTTACTTTTCGTAGTGCTTTTCAAAACCCCCCCCCCCATAAAGTAACGTGACATATGAAATTAATTCATTCGAATGATTATATATTTTGACTAGCTCTGACAATTTTCACTAGTATTAGTGACTAGTATGACTAGATACATTAAAGGAACAATTGGAAAAAAAATCAATAGTTAATATCATCTGTAAAAGCTATTCCATCTGCGATCCAAGATTCGATGCTCTCAATCACTAGGATAGAAGAAGCTGGTAGCTTTGTTGAGGATTCTTCAAAATAGAATTTTTCATCGGATTCTATGTCCACCCATTCAGATGAATCCTCATTTCTAACGCAAAGAAATTCACCTGGTCTTTGACAGAGTACCCTGAAAGGCTGCACCCGAGCTGCACCAAGTTCTGTGTTTTTGTGTAAATGCTTTGATTGAAAATGGATTTATTTAAATAGTATTTTTTATTCCGATTTATTGTAAACGATATAATACAAACTTATGGCAATTCATAGAAGTTTTAAAAACGAAATACAAGCCGCAATTAGGACACGACCTTGAACCGATTTCTTCTTTCTGAGAAGGACAGTGCATGTCATACGGTATCTCCTTTGATCAAGAACATTCAGGCCTTAACGTCAAAGCCTGTCGCAAAAGCAAAGACCCAAATTTTTCAGACGTGTGCTGAGATGGTGAAGGAATACCAAAAGGTTCCTGTGTCGAGGGAAAAGGTGGTGGAAGAAATCGTTGAAACAAAAGTTAACCATCAATTTAGACGATCAAACATAAACATGTAAGGTTAAAAATTTTTGAAATGATTGTGTTAATAATTAGAGGTTTTTCGTCGATTTTTTTAATTTTTGGTAACGTTACAATATCTAAATACCTCCCTCCCCTACCGTTACTTATCGTAGTGCATTTCAAAACCCCTCCGCCCCCCTAAATTGGTAACGTAGTTTATGGACGACCCCTTACAGCTTATGAAATAGTTTGTAAAAACAAATCTTCATCTATGCATTTTCTAATGGCGTTCTAATTGGTAATTCCATTCGGAAATAATACTATATTTTTTAAAAAAAATTCTATAATGTCGTATTGTTGGAGGGAAAACTTTTTAGATTTAAATAAATATTGTTTTTAATTATAGATGTCATTGACCCCTGGTATTCATATATTCTTAATTTAAGCTGTTGTCGCACGAAAAGCAAAAAAGTGAAAAGAAGTGACATTGAATACACATTTACAAGGGCTGTATAAAAGTATCAAGAGGTTCATAAAAATAATTAATTAAAGCAAAAACCTGCGTCGATTTCGATAAGACTTTTTATGTTGCCAAAATCATAACTCCAAGCTTTTAATCAACAAAAATCACTAAAATTTGCCTTATAAAAACCACCCCGTAATGTGTTGAAAATTATACAAACTACTGCGTTGCAAATCAATCAAATTCGCACTTGATCAAGTCTGGGGAATATTTTATTAACATTCGCATACGTTACTCTTGCTTAAAAAAATAAATGCATATAAATTATTTACTTTTCAATGCTGTCGAAGTCGAACTTTGACTCTTTTTAAAGGTTTGCTTATTAAAACGCGCCGGATTTTACCTTGTCTATCATCATAGATACATATATTAAGCTAACTGCGTATATTCGAAATAATTTTTGAACCATTTGACGATACTTTAATGCTTTCGTCGCTTAGTTAGGATTAATTTTGATTTTTTTTTTTCAATAAAACATATTATTAATGATTGCTTTTTTCTCCTATTTTTTTCTAGAATATATACCGCAACCAACAAAGTCTGATACGTTTCATTGAACAATCTTTTCGATTGTGTAGCAATCAGTCATTGAAAGCCGCCCAGCAGCAAGTAAATCCCGAGACAGATTTCCAAATAACTACATCCATATCTACACAGTTCAATAATGCACCAATACCGATAACACACGATCCCGATGTAGGACAACAAATTTGCGCCTCACAGCTATCCGTAAGACTAGCTACGCCCCAACAACTACAACCCAAACCAGACAATGATGAAGAACTTGGTTTTGGCAAATTGTTTACAGATCATATGTTAAAAGTCTATCATCACCGCAGTTTAGGCGGTTGGCAGAAACCAGAAATAACTCCACTTGAAAATTTGGTGATGCATCCTGCGGCCAAGGTGTTGCACTATGCGTTGGAGGTAAGTTGGAGGGAGTAGAGAAATCTTATGATTTTTAAATGATTGATGATATCCGACCGGAATATGATGCTGGCACTTTGTTTGCTTGACTTTTCAAAAAAGCTTTCGATAAAGTAATCCATTAGCATTTTTTTAGTGAGCGTAGGTATTTATTTGGGTTCTGTGGTAGTGATATAAATCTTATGTCGAGTTATTTGTGTGATAGGTCTCAAAAAGTCAAAGTTGGTCAATTCTCGTCAGCGTATAAGTGGCGTAGCGCAAGGATCTATACTTGGCACCCTCCTATTCTCTATATTTATATTTGGCATATTTTCTGTCTGCAGTATAGATGGGATACTACCATGGCTAGATGCACTATTGATGGGTATATTCCTTTTTTGAAAAATTTTTGGGTATTTATAAAGAGTATTTGAAATGAAACATCCAGATTGCTAACCAGCTGATGCGTTATTTCAAATGAGTTATTTGTTTTAATGTTTTCAACAACTATTTAAAGCAAGTGGGAGGGAGGGCAGAAAGGGGAGGAGTGGGGATTTAAGAAATATAAAGACTTAACTATTAACATTGAATACAAGGACGATTTTATACACCAAAATGTTTCGTACGACTCTAAACACAAAACTGCATCCTTGGTAAACTTTTCAAAATAATCGTAAGACGGAAAACGCCTCTGTTGAAATGCCTTTTGAAATGTTATAAAAAAATAGATTTTTAGCCATAACTTTTGATTAGAAAGAGATATTGGGGTAACTTTTTCACATAAATTTTTGAACTTTTTACCTTTTTGTAAAAATATAAAAACAACATTTTGGATAAAATAAATTTAGCCAAAAAAATCAAAGCGCTATTTTTTGTGTTTTGATGACAAAAACAGTAAAATAATTTTTGCAAATAAATGCTATGTCATAGTCAGATGTGCAATTTTTACTTGATTTTATTTTTACAACAAAAACAATTTTTGAGTCATTTTTTGAGTACAACGTCAAAGTGTTGAACCTCTTTTGAAAAAAAGATAAAAAAATACATAAACTGACCTAACGGTACAGTTTAAACTATTTTTTTATGAAGTGATTTTATTAAAATTTTGAACAAAACAAAAATGTAAATTTAATATATTTTTAAAAATATTGGAGATATTTGCATCGAAAGTCAAAACTTTGATTTTCATGTCAGGTAACGATGTTTTATGAAAAAGTCGTTGTACTCAAAATTTTTACAATTTTTAAGATATGTATGTGAGTGTTTTAGTGGCAAAATAACAAAAAAAAATTAAAAGTAAATTGACGAAAAATGCCGATATTAAAAGGTATTATAATAACAAAATAACCGTTAGTTGAAAAAATTTGGAGGGGGCGTGGCAAAAACTAAGTATGTATGTAATAATTTAATTTAGATATATTTTAATAAATTTGCGATGATAATAAAAATCCGGAATTCTAAAGAAAAACAGAACTTGGTTCATTTTTAATAAAAGTGCTAAGAAAAAAGTTTGTTTACACTTTTATTGCTATACATAATAACAATTTTAAAAGCAATAAAAATTTTTCGCAAAGTTATGAAAAATTGCAATTTTGGACCATTTTTCAAAATGCTTTTTGAATTTTTTTGCAGATTCTAAAAGATGATATACTTCGATATTTGTTAGTCCCAAAGCCAAACTCATCGGAACTTGGAAGTAGTTTTCGAATAAAGTTTAAAAATTTTCAACTTCACCTAAGTTTTATCAATTTTTTAAAAATCGTTCAAAATTTAAATTTTTTTTTCTTAATAAAAAAATCACTTTTTTACAATATTTTCACTTTAAACGAAAATTAAAAATAAATGCCTTGAAAAATGAGCTAACAAAAAATATTTGCCAAAGTGCTAGAAACAAAAATTGCACCATAAAAAAATTTACAAAGGTATTGAATTTAGGCAAGTGAATATAAATTATTTTATTGAACTGAAAATTTCAATTTTTCTTATTTGGAGTATTTTCTTTACATACCCACTTGTATGATGACAACAAAATTTTTATTTTTGTCCACTAGACAAACTATTGGGTTTAGAATTAATTTTAAAGGTTTTTTTTCGGTTTTTGAGCATTTATTTAGAAACAATGGTACAATGTATATTATTCAAAGTATTGTCCATCGTTAGCTACAACATTTTCCCATCTTTCTGGCAGCATATGGATTCCGCGCCGGAAGAATGATTCGTCTTTTGAGGCAATCCACGAATCGACCCATTTTTTGGTATCCTCGTAAGAAGTGAAGCGCTGCTCAGCCAAGCCATGCGTCATCGATCTGAATAGGTGGTAGTCGGTAGGGGCTATGTCTGGGCTATAAGGCGGGTGGGGTAGCACATCCCAATTCAGCGCCTCCAACGTTTCCTTGACGGTTCTTGCAACATGTGGCCGTGCGTTGTCATGTTGAAAAACCACTTTGTCGTGTCTTTTGGCATATTCCGGCCGTTTAACCTTTAATGCTCGGCTCAATTGCATCAATTGTTGTTGGTAGCGTTCCCCAGTGATGGTTTCGCTAGGTTTTAGCAGCTCATAGTACACGACACCCTTCTGATCCCACCAAATACACAGCATAAGCTTGGCGCCAAGAATATTCGGCTTGGCCCTTGATGTTGATGCATGGCCGGGTGGTCCCCACGATTTTTTCGCTCAGGATTATCGTAATGGATCCACTTTTCATCGCCAGTGACAATACGATGCAAAAAACTCTTTCTTTTATGCCGTTGAAGCAGTTGTTCGCACATGCAAAATCGCCGTTCAACGTCTCTCGGCTTCAACTGGTACGGCACCCAATTTCCTTGCTTTTGAATCATTCCCATGGCCTTCAAGCGTTTTCCGACCGTTGATAAGTCGACTCCCAATGATTCTGACAATTCTTGAAGGGTTTGACACGGGTCTTCATCGAGCAAAGCCTCCAATTCCTCATCTTCAAACTTTTTCGGCTGGCCCGGACGCTCTTTGTCTTCCGTATCAAAATCACCACTTTTAAACCGACGGAACCAGTACTCACAAGTAGAAATCGATGGAGCATAGTCCCCGTAAGCCTCAGTAAGCGTGCGTTGTGCTTCAACCGCTTTTTTCTTCAAATGGAAGCACAAAAGTAAACCTTCCCGCAAATTGCGTTTTGTTGGAACGAAAGTCGACATGTTCACAGAGAAAAAAATATATGTTGTTTACACTTCAGTGGAATGACACATACTGAAAAATGAAGCTTACACAATGTGCTTTGAAATGAATATAGTCACAGGTGTGCCCGATGCGATCTATTGATAGTTACGCCATCTCTTAGAAAACCTTTAAAACTAATTCCAACCCCCAATACTGTGCAGCGTTTCAATTTGCTGAAAAACTCCTGCAGTCGATAGTCAGCTTTTGCTTTACAAAGCAAATAGTAAAGTTTAACAGTCGAAGCAACAGTTTATGAAGAACTGTGGTAGTTGACAGTCAGCTAACTATTGCTATCGCAGGCGAAGCATATGTTGTCATAGTCAATTTAGTGATATATTTTCTCAGAACAAACTTGAATGGTTTTTGTGGAAAGCGCTGAATTTTTTATAACATTCTCTTTTTCTGCCATCTCACATGAATAAATCCCGCGTTTTCGTGAAAAATATTGGCTTCGATAGAAACTGCAACGACTGCGATAACAAAAGCTGACTGTCGACTGCGACAGCTCTTCGTGAACTGTTACTTCGACTATTAAATTTTACGTATCAGAAAGCAATAGCCGACTATCGACTGCGACAGCTGAGTATATATCGCTACTATATTTCACTGCAGGCACAGTACAATTTTTGGTGCTGTTTTTTTTTTAAAAAAAAGATCAAAGAACCAGGCATGCGCCTTATACAAACAAGGTTTGGTATTTGACCTGAAAGAAAATTGATAGAAAGGCGAAACAAACGTGAAAGGCAATATGAACTGCTTTTAACCGAGGCAAGTTTTATGCCTTAACCTTGGCAAGCGTTGCCAACCCTTAGTTGTTCCTGTCCTTTAATTCCACATTTTCCACAATTTAGTTGTGGATTTTTAGTTTTCCATAATTCTTTCATGTAGGAAAGAACAAAGAAAGTGAAAAGAACCATGCAGGAGCCCGAATTCGAACCAGGGACCTCTGGGTTGATAGTCTAGCGCACTCTCCACTATACTACAAATACAATACTACAAAGGCCGACATTACTTTACTTAAGAAGTAATTCAAATACTGATATTCACACAAACGATTTAGACAATTTACACATTTTTACTCGAAAAAGCGTTCGCGCACTTTTTTGTGATTCTCTCGGTTTTTGCGAGATTTTTCCTTATTGCCGGTTTGAACATTTTTAGTTCAAAGAGAACGGGAACAGATATACTGATTAGCTCTTTATCAGTTTCGAACATAAAAAATTATTGCACGCACAACGACGATATGATTAATTACAAACGGTGAAAAGTCTTTTATTACACACCTATTTCCACTTTTTTTCACTCTTATCAATCAATCAATACGTTGATTTAATAAATCCTTGTATTGGTCACAACAGATATATCTGTGTCGATAAGCAATAACAGCTTAAGTCTGATTTCAAAGTTTCGAGAAAACTTGCTTCAAGGTTTTCAATCGCCATTTAAGTTCTTCTAACATGAAAGGGTATTTCGTTTTTGTGTCATAACTTTGACTAAGATCATGCTTGAAACTCCAGATTTTGTGTGCTTAGATTTTGTGAACACATCTACATCAATAACTCAGTTCTGCCTTAACTCGACTTAAGCTGTTATTGCTTATTAACACAAATATTATGATTAGTGTTTGCATCTAAAGCTAAGCAAAATCTACACATTGACAAATTTGCATTGTTTTATCCATTTTCTTTTATTTTTACCCTAATTGCCCTAGTTAAAACTTTTTGTCACTCTCTATTTTCAGCTTTTCGAAGGCATGAAAGCTTATCGTGGTGTTGATGGTAAAATACGTGTATTCCGCCCCAACATGAACATGAACCGCATGAACTTGGCCGCCAAGCGATCGGGACTGCCCACTTTTGAAGGCGAAGAGTTTATCAAATGTTTGTCGCGATTAATTTCCATCGACTCCGAATGGGTACCTCATAAAGATGCTGCCAGCCTGTACATACGACCCACATTAATTGGCATTGACGTAAGTTAAAAGGATAAAGCAATGGTCTTCTCAATAATAATTAATGCATAGGTTTTCCTGATTTATTTCAAACAAAATATGCAAGCTTTCTTTTAATTTTAAACTATTCGGTATTTAGTAAAATATTAAATCAAACCCCTCTTTTACTCTAGCCAACATTGGGCGTTGCCTCTTCTGACTCTGCGTTGCTTTACGCCATCCTCAGCCCTGTGGGCAGTTACTTTAAGGCTGACAGCAGTGGCGCTGTTTCACTACTGGCCGATCCCAGCTATACCCGCGCCTGGCCAGGTGGTGTTGGTAACCGCAAAATGGGCTCAAACTATGCACCTACCATCAATGTTCAAAAAGAAGCTGCTGCCAAGGGTCTCCAGCAAGTGTTGTGGCTGTACGGAGAAGATCATCAGCTTACCGAAGTGGGAACTATGAATATCTTCATGTTCTACATCAACGATCAAGGAGGTAATGTTCGGAAATTCGAAAAAACAACTTCAAATCTTTTTACTAATCGAGTTAATTTGCGTCGTTTAGAAAAAGAATTGATGACACCTCCATTGAATGGTCTGATATTGCCCGGCATCACACGTGACTCGATTCTGGCGTTGGCCCGACAATGGGGCAAATTCAAGGTGCGCGAAGAAGTCTTCACAATGCCACAAATTGGCGAGCTGTTGAATCAAGGCAGGTTGCTTGAACTCTTTGGCACCGGTACCGCTTGCGTTGTCAGTCCCATCAACCGCATCAACTATCTGGGTCAAGACCTGTACATTCCCACCATGGAACAGGAGAAGCCGGTGCACGAGCTGATACGAGAAACATTGATGGACATACAGTACGGCAAAGTGGCGCATCCCTGGGCAGTAACCATCGATTAACTCATCGATAGCTTACCGATGAATTTCGAAAATATTCGAAGTCAATCAATCAATGTGTATTAATAGTCTTATCAATAGATGTAAATTAAGCTGGAGCTTCTGTTATTTTAAGCATAGACGTCGTTGTTGGATACCCCACAAAGCAGATTATTTAAATTGTTACCGAAATGCTCGAATTTAAAATGCATTTAAGAAAAGTCGAACGCCTTATTTGATATCAACTTTTCTAAAATAGTTATAAATTTAGAAAGAAAAGTATGCGCTGAAAGTCCTATTTTTTTAAGCATTACAAGAATATTTTTTAAGTTTTTAAATAAATGTAATTAAGATATTTTTGTAAATATAAAGATGCATATGTATATGTTTTGCACCTAAGAAATTATACGAAATTTTTAGCATAACTCTATTTAAGATAGTATATGTTCCATTATTAGCAGGTGTTAAAATTGAACCATTTTTAAAATACTACGTTCAGTTTTTAGCATTTGTTGATTTGAAACCATTTAAGTCCTAGTAGATTATTATATGCTTTTGGAAAAATAGACTAAATAGAAATAATTTAATATATTCTCAGGGGCTATTTTTTCGAATTACATTTAGTAATCTCTGAAACTACAAAAGTACCGGAGAAAAGTGCATTTATAACTTTGTCTAGTCCTTAAGCATCAATTTAAGATTTTAAGGATATATATTTTTTAAACTTAAAATATGCGAAAAGTTAGGCTTACTGTAGTTTAGTTTAAAAAATTAACTTTTTTTAATAATCAAGCTTTGCGTAAAAGCTTACAATGCTGTGAAAAATAAGAAAAACTCTAAATTATATCTAATTGTTAAAGAAAAATTGTGGCAAAATCGATTTTTATTGTTGAAACAAAAACAAAAACATAAACCATCATTTGCAATAAAATGCGTACTCTCTTCAAAGCACTTGAAAAATTCTGTTTTACTTTAAAGCTAAGCGAAACAATTTTTTTATTTTAAATTTTCGCTTTTGAATTATCTACCCCAGACAAAATATTCGACAGGGAAATGGCATTATACCAGCGTAATTGTGGCAAAAGAGTAGAGTTTTGGCAGTATGCTGAAGTGTGGTGGCGGCCAGTTAACTTTTTTTCAAAAAAGGCTGCAGCATGAAGGCATGGAAAAGTCAGTAGAAGGCAGTGTGTCGAAATTTAGCATTGTATTGGACGGCAACTGAAAAGTTCAAGCAGCTCAAACATTTTTGTTTTTTCAGCAGCAGCCTTCCTACGCACTACATATAACGGCAGGCATATGAACTCTGTTGAATAAAACTATTATTTTGGCATTGAACTGAAATATTTGGGCAGGCTTAAAAGTTTTTTTTCTACAGAACAGAATGCTTTCGCCCTATAATGGCAGGCACATGAACTCTATTAAAAAAAAAGCATTGTATTGGCATCCAATTGAAATGGACTAGCAGCTTAAAAATGTTTTGCTTTCTAGACAACAGAACTATCTCGTCTTATACTGGAAGACGCTTTTATTCTGTCTAACTTTTCTGAGCTCTAACTTTTTATTGGCTTTAACTTGAAATTTTTGAAAACCTTTTCACATTTAACATGTGAATTTGGCAGTTACAATAACTTTTTTTTGCCGAAAGTTTGCATAAATAAACGTTATTTAAAAATGTATAAAGGTAAAGGTGCTTTATTCGCTTTCAATCATATTTCGTGGAACACTAAGAATCATATTTGGTGGAACACAAAACATAAAAAATATCATGTAATGCAAAATTAATTTTTAAATGCATTGCGGCGAAATGTACTGTATTTCAGAGGATCTAATATACTGGTGTACAAGAGTAACTTCAATATTTGATACTTCTGTCGGTTTTGAATAACTTCTAGTGCATTTGCTAATTACTTCATAAAAATCTAGTTAATTGTACAAGTTAAATAGAGTGCTGCTTCGTCAAAATACCACATGAATGATAAATTCCTGGGGTCATTCATGAATCTATTTTCGCATTGATTGCGTTACAGTTCGCCATCGTAAATGTCTTCTAGCCTGTCAACATGTTCTTTTTTCTGCTAAAATGGTGAGCACTTGTTTGCAGAACTCTGGCCGAAAAAATAATTGCTTGCAGTTGTGCCCCAATTAAAAAGGTGAGCAGATATCAGAATTCGTCTGTGCTATTATATTCCTCGCATTTCCTTTTACTGGTCTCTAACAGTTGTTGCAGTACGCCGTACACTCAATAGCGAAATTTATTTTTATGAAATGGTTTTTAAGGACATAAGTATAGATGGGCGTTTTACGGCATATGGATGGAATCAATCAATTCCAGCAAACTCCTGTATGCAGAACCGCTTAGTTTGTGTCGTAAGACGTATGCTAGAATTAGGTGAAGACTTCAGATGTTGATACCGAAGATCCTTGAACAAATCAATCTTTTCCAGCAATTGGATCTTCACTATCCTCATCTGATGCACAATTTTTTGATTCTAGGAAGGAAGAGTGACCAGCAAGTTCATCATCTTAATTAAAAACTTTAACTGATTATACGGTACAAACATATCTTTGTCAAATTTCGTTTAGGACTATGTTTTTATAGAGCAATATTTTTGAAACTCACCATTATTTTCAATAAAACGTAGTCTCTGGTATTGTTGGTGGCAATGCTATTATACCCACAGGATGGGTTTCCTTACACCTGATATGCTAAAGATAAAATTTTTTTTAAAAAAACTTAGAAATTTACGTTTGAAAAATCTCACTCAAAATTGTATGTCACCAACCATGGCAGAATAACCAGGTAGATGCAATTCGGAGAGCAAAAAACGAGAGAGCAAAACATTGGCGTAGCCATAATGTCACTACTGACAATTTATTTTTATTCGTTCAGCCATAGGGATGTATAATTTACTTGTACCCATATAAATCAATTGAGTACCCAGATTTTATGTATAAACATGTAAAAAAACTAAACAAAAATATTAAAAATTTAATAACATGAGCCGTGTTTTAAGATATAATACAGAATTCATTGTAGTTTGACCTTAAATGAAGCAAATGAAAGGTTACTTTTAATATAATTGTCATTCGACTACTTACTTCGATTGTTTAGTAACTAATTTATTTGTGTAGCTATTGTAACGATGCGTTCTCACGGCTGAGGTAAGCTCGCCGGAACCAGGATCGTTGCAAGAATTTAGTAATTGCAAACACTAAATCAAACTCAAGGGTTTTCAAATAATGACAATATTTATTCACAATTCGTAGCTTAAATCTAACTTAAATCTACCTAGAGCTACCCTATTCAAATTGATATGTGATAATGTTTCTCAATTTAGATAATTTTTCGTAGTTTAAAAAATGTTTCCTAATTTAAATAATGTTTTGTAATTTAAATAATGCTTTGTAATTTAAATAATGTTTGGTAATTTAAATATTATTTGTGATTTTCTGTAGGTTCAAATATTGTCCTTGAATTCCCAACTGTCTAATCAGCCGGGGAGAATGCGTTACAATGCCAAAGGAAAGGATGGTTTTGAAGCACAAAAGGGTCGCAGTTCTCGCTAACCTTGAGGCAAGGAAAAATGCAATCGGGCTACAAGTCGCAGTTCACGCAAAGCTTGTAGTTCACCGAGGAAAAGGATATTTAGGTTGGGTTTAAAGACAAAGCTTACGTTGGGTACGGGCTCGTCCTTGGACAGCAGATCCGAGAGTTCGCGTTCACGCTAATCTCGTTGGAGGAAAATGGGTTCTTGGAGGATTAAGAACGGACTTTATGGTTAGAAGCACAAAAGGGTCGCAGTTCTCGCTAACCTTGAGGCAAGGAAAATGCAATCGGGTCACAAGTCGCAGTTCACGCAAAGCTTGTGATTCACCGAGGAAAAGGATGCTTAGGTTAGGTTTAAAGACCAAGCTTACGTTGAGTACGGGCTTGACCTTGGACAGCGGATCCGAGAGTTCGCGTTCTCACTAATCTCGTAGGAGGTGGGAATAAGGTTTGAGGAGGAATTAATTTGGCCGTTGTAAACTTATTTAATTTCACTCACTTTTAATATTAAATTATTTAAATATCTGTTAGCAAGAATATTTTATATTTTAATTGCGTTAAGTTGATATTAAATTATTTAAAAATGTATTTAATTATCTATGAAAATTATTATTAATAAATTCTACAAAATCAATAAAATAATAAATAAAAAGGAATAAATTATACTTAGTATTGTCCTGCTGCTGCTGACTTCAGGATTTGTCCTGGTATGGCCGGCGTTGCTCTGTCTCTGTCGCTGTTGACGTCTTCCTGGTGCTGACGCTGTGGCTGCTGCAATTTGGTGCTGTTGACGTCGACTTTGTTAATCGTCGTTGATTAATTGCGACGTCGTTGGTGCACTGCTGCTGCCGATTTAGCTATACGGTTTTGGTGCTGCTTGTCGTTGGTGTCGATGATCAATACTGCGCTGTTGACGCAGTTATCCTGTTGCTCAAGCCGAAGTCTCTTTCAACTGTGCGGCTCTGTTGCTACTGACAGGATGCGGTAGATCTGGCAGCGCTATATGGCGCTGCTACCATTGACGCACGTCCGCTGCCCGCTAGGCTGTGCGGTTCTGATGCTGTTGTCTTCGGTGTCGATGATCAATACTGCGCTGTTGGCGCAGTTATCCTGCTGCTCAAGCCGAAGTCTCTTTCAACTGTGCGGCTGTGTCGCTGTTGGCAGGATGCGGTAGATCTGGCAGAGCTGTATGGCGTTGCTACCGTTGACTCACGTCCGCTGCCTGAGTTGACTGCGCTGCTCTGGCGCTGTCGTCCTGACGGTCGATGTCGCTGCTGCGCTGTCTTAGCGTAGCTGTCGTAAAGGAAGTTGTGCTGTTTGTAGCTTCTGCTCACTCGCTGGACTTACTGTCCTACTTCGCGGTTTTAAAAGACTGGGTTTTTGCTGATGACTTCTCGGTTTCGCGTTTCAAACAAGACTGACTTCTTCATCTCGATTCTAGTTTGGTATACCCTCGCTTGTTATGCTACATCTCATGCAGGTGTTCGTTTCTCATAAACATCGTACGATGGTGCCGTTGTTACATGCAATGAAAAAAACAAATACAACAAATTATCGCCTGATCGTATAGCTGTTGTTTAATTACGCATTAAGTTTTGTCGAAGCAACAATTATATGGAATTTAACTATATATGTTTTATGCTTTCCAGCATCCCAGTGAGAAAAAGGGGGCACACCTTATTGGCATGACCAAGTGGTTCCTGCCTAACTAAATTAAGATGAAGTATGTCATGGTAGGTATGGTTTAATTTCATGCCTGTTTTATTAGTTATATTATATAAATAAATACTATTTATATAAATCTAAGTATAAGTAAAAAATTTAATAAGAATTAAATTTAAATAAAAGTATATTAAATAAAAGTAAATAAAAGAATATTAGAAATAACTTAGCCTATAATTCATGTTTTTCTTAGCCTACTTAAACTTAATCTAAACCCCTAGATTGGGTCAACCACCCCCCGTCTTCTGCTAGACCTGGCCTTGAACACGCTTGAAGTGGCCCTCACATGGCTAATCTCCGCACTGGGTAATTTTGGGTTGGACTTTGTGTGTAGTCGACCGTGTACGACCCAGCAGGAAACGATATCTGAAATGAAAGTTATTACTATTAAAACATGTAGGGCAAAACTTTGCAAAAGTTTTGGTCCTTACACTATGAGCGACTGCTTTAAACTGTCATAATATATTTTGACATGTGAAATTGCTGTTGAAAAACATGAAATTTATTTAATGAAATCGACGTTTGTTTGGTAATTTTATCGTGGTGAAGCGGAGGCTAACAATTGGATTGTTTTCGAATTATCGCGACTGGAAGAAGTTATAAGCTGTCCAGAAAAGCCATTGTGAAACCTCAATTCTCGATAAACATTTGCAGTTACCGCAATTTAAATACTCAAGCTGAACTTCTTGGACATTGAAGTCCACCGAAATGAAACCGGATGTGCTAAATTCAAGAAACAATCTTAAAACAATTATGTGTACTGTGTTGCAAGTTGAAAATGCAATGTTGAAAATGTAATTAATAATTTGCTGGGACTTTGAAAAAATAAATTAAATTAATTGTCCTTAAGATTTCAGATTCCTTTTTAATTCGATCCGATCGGCAATAAGGAACATGCAAAATTACTGCATTAAAAACAACAAACCTTTGCATTTATTTTACATAAAATTTTATCCAATAGAAAGTCAAAATTGATGACATTTTCAAAACAGTTCATTTTGACATTATAACTACGCCTTTGTTATTGTTTTTTTGTCGGAGAGAGCGTATTTTTAGAGCATCTACCTGGTTATTCTGCCATGGTCACAACATCAAAGCCGTTCAAAATTTAAGTGAATAGAAGAAATCGACAAACCCAAGGACCAAAAACTGTTAGTCACACAGAAAAATTTTGCATAGTTGAATCATTGTGATGCATAGTTGATTTCACTTTACATGATTTCATATTTCGTGGTGACAGCAACATTAAAATCATTGATTTCATGTAAAATCATTATAAAATCCATTAAAATCATTATTGCATCATGTAAAAAGTTAATCAACATGATTTCATGTAGAATCATTATGATTTTATGTAGAATCATTATGACATAATGTAGAATCATTATGGAATCTAGTAAAATCATTATTGCATCATTTTAAAAAAAATTAATTTTAAAATGTTAGCGTTCTGTTAAGTTCTGGTGAATTTTTGCATATCAGAAGTTTAATCGCGAGTTGCAAGTAGCGTCGTGCAAAAATTAAAAAGTGTTTAATGGAAAATACAAGTGAAGAAGTGCTAGTGGAGGTAGATGAAGAAGGTAATGTGGTGTTCTTCGAAAATATTATTATCCATGAAGATAACTATGAGGCTGAGCTCGACGAACTATTAAAACAATTTAATTTGTCGGAAGTGAAACATTGCTTGAAAAGTAAGTATCCCAAAAATATGATTAAGGATGAGTTCCTAAATGCATTTATGCAATGCATCAGTGTGTTTCATTTTGAATTGGTGCTAAATTTAGTAACCAAAACAGTGCAACTCTATTGACATTCTTAAAAATAGTCTTGTTGCGCAGTTTTGGTTAAAAAGCTTCGAACCAATTCAAAATAAAACACACTGATGCATTGCATAAAAGCATGTATATACTCAGCCTAATTCTAAAAAAGCTATTACAACAGGAATGTGCACGGTTAAGGCGAGGGCTCCCGTGGCGCTTTAGCAACAACAGTAA
The DNA here is from genome assembly GCA_963920525.1 of Dichetophora obliterata. Taxonomy (NCBI): domain Eukaryota; kingdom Metazoa; phylum Arthropoda; class Insecta; order Diptera; family Sciomyzidae; genus Dichetophora; species Dichetophora obliterata. The sequence goes on from OY986439.1 coordinate 117,689,959, forward strand.
CATACATTAGTAGAGTAGTTACAGTTTTTTTCTTGCCCAGTGACAGCATCGCGATTTGCATGTTGTTAGATGATTTTGTTAGTACATTATCACAGTGTGCATTGCTTGTCAATTTATTGTTGGATGCATGCTTTATTTTGGCTGACGAAACATCCATCCAACTACAAAACGCCGAGCCATGGCAGTGACATAACTTTTTAGATTTATTAACTAAACGCACTAACAACAATATTCAAGCACTGAAAGCTCATATCACTGGGTAACTCACAAAGCTGTTAAAATTTTCAGTGTGAACAGTTCAAGTCCTCAATTTTAAGGCTTCAAAAGAAAACCACTTGTGCACATTTTTAACGTACGTATATTTTGTTGTTGTAAAGTGCGCAAGTCCTCAACTGCACTGGGAAGTGCACGATTCGTAAATACCCCTAATTTCAAAATGTTATTTTATTTAGAAGCTTCAATTGACTACGAAAGCTTAAGGTATTTATCTAAGGAAGATATACAGGAAGCTATACCAGCCATTGGACTTCGTGCACGTTTCAGAGAAAAGTTATTTAGTTAGAGAAAAAATGAGGTATATTTATATAAGAAGAAATAAAGTTTTGTAATTATACGTCATAAATTTCTTTTATATTTTTCAATAAAAAAATAAAACCACCTTTAAGTTCTTTTTATTTCAAAATGAGATTAGGATTCAGCTGGATTTCATGATTTTATAATTATTCAACAAGACCATCATAATGATTTTACATGATGTCATAATGAATCAACATGATCATAATAACGATTCCACTTGATTTCATAATGATTCAACATGATTATCATAATGATTTTACATGACTTCATAATGATTCAACATGACCATTAAATGATTTTACATGATTTCATATTAATTCAACATGATCGTCATAATGATTTCACATGATTTCATAATGATTCAACATGATCATGATAATGATTTTACATGATTTCATAAGGAATCAACATGACCATCATAATGATTTTACATGATTTCATAATGTTTCAACATGAAAATTTGTTGTCTCTCTAGTTGATTTTACAATGTTTTTTTCTGTGTGGTTAAATAAAATAAGCTCAAATATATAAAAATATAAAAGAAACCAATGTTAATGCCCCATCCAATTGCCTGCCACTACCTGCATGTATTCTGCTCTGTACATTCCCTGCCAACTGGCTTCCACTGAACGCCACTTGCATGCTCTCTTACACATTTTTGAGCCTCTGTTAACCAGTTTGCTGTTCTTATCAGTGGCAGTCAACTGGTAAAATTCCCGCCCTGCCCTGCCAAAATTTGCAAAATAATTTCATTTCTATTCCAATAAACAGACTACCTGTCTGCCGTTTTAAGTTAATTTTCCAGCCAAAAATTTTGTCTGGGATTTTTTGATAAAAATAAACTGGCCCCCACCACATTTCAGCATACTGCCAGATCTCTGCTCGTTTGCCACAACTATGCTGGTATAATGCCATTTCCCTGTCGAAAATTTTGTCTGGGGATATTGCAAAGATTTTTAGATGAAGTTATATGTATTAATTAGACTAAAAAACCGGAATGGAGCTCTGCTCCCTTCACCGCCAAATTGGTGACTCAAGCCAAGGCGTCAAGCTACAGCGCAAATAGGATGGATTCTGAACCGCCAATAAAACAGACCAGCACACCGAGAGCTAGGAAACCGGCCATTAAGGCAGCTTCTGGAATAGTCGACGATGGTCCGAGCACTTCGACACAAGATAAGGTCAAAACTAGCTCAGGCAATGGCACGTAGGGTGTGAAGGCCCAAACTGTACACGGTCCCAAATTGGTAGCTGATCAGATTCATCGGAGCCATTGCGCTCTTGTCAAATCGTCACACAGTGATGTGGATAAGGGGCATGGCAGAGTACTGGGTGTCATTAACACACATAGGGAGGACGGGGCACTTCTCCCCGTCTGAAGTAGTCTGCACCTACTTCAGGTCCTGGAGGAGAGCCCTGGTCCCCCCCTCGGTGTCGTGACGATAGTTAGCATAACTCGGGTCATGTGAAATTAATCGTCTGTGACGATGATAGGTCTGCCTTGTTATACAAAGCGGCCATAAGCAAAGTCGACTAAGTTTGCCCTGGGGCCAAGCTGAAGGCTGTTGAAAAGGGCTAAATACCGGCTCATCCAAGAGCTTGCAACCCAGACATAAATATGGAAGGCTGGGCGATAGGCAAATCAGAGGAGCCTGTAGGTCCCTCAAGTCTTAATGCTGATGAATGATGAGTCGCTAAAACCGCTAGAAGAGATGAAGCGAGTCCTCTGGTATTCCTTCTCATGGGTCTTCCTGAAGGTATACAGCAAAGACAAGTAGTCCAGGGGCCCTACAACAGACGCGCAGTCAAGCCAGGCTGTAGCGGAAGTTGTAGAGACCCCAGAGATCATGTCAAAGAGCTCGGTTAGGCTCATCGGTGCGTCAGCCCCAAAAAGCAATTTCATATTTTGTGTCAATAAAGTATCTGATATATGTCCGGTGCTCGTGTCGGTAAATGTCCGACCACTGCACCGAAAGAAGTGCTATTTCTGGAACATCTTGCGCAGGCACAATGTACGAACGAAGACCGATTATTGTGTCAATATTGGGCACTCGTCAGTTTATTGTGTAGTCGCCGAATATAGTCGCCGAATATAGTCGCTTGTTTTTGAACACTTTATTGGCATAATACAGACTTACTACGGTGCTATTTTTTGGTACCTTTTAAGGTACTGGTTGGGTATCTTTCGGGTACATTATAGTTAAGACTCAGGCCAGTTTCAATACATATCAGCTACTTATTTGACACAATATATCAACTTTTGTCTCGAGTCCTGTTCGCTGAAGCTCGTTTGCATTTGGCTTAATATTAATGTGCGATTAATTTCTTTTCATAAACTTCGTTACTACTCGTAGCTGTTAAAAATAATATTGAGTCCGATACTCTGGACTTTTGTGCCTGAGTAGTTTGGTACGGACACAAATTGTTTCTCGCGAGACCTCTATTATGAGGATGAACTCTTGGCTGAAGAGACTTCCGAAGAAGAGGGAGCTGACATAACGATGATGGCCAGCCACAAATCTGGAGCGGATGAAGGTGCTCCAGATTAGCCTTCACCACTCCAAACTCACCTCGGCGAATCTCCAAGTCCACCTTAAAAGCGGTGGATTCGACGTAGCCCTCATTCAAGAACCCTGGGTATGTGGCAGGTGGCAGGGTTTGTGGATTGAGGACGGAGGGTTACAAGACGCTGGTAGCCAATAGTGTAGGTATGCCTAGAACGTGTATTGTAGCTTAAAACAATATTAATCTTTTCTTGCTTTACAGATACTGCGATAGAGATGTGGTTGCAGCCAGCCTTGAGCTAGGCAAGGACACGTACTGGTTGGTCGCAGCCTACTTCTCTCATGATGAAAGCCCACCTCCAGATAATATCAGGAAACTGGTGGACGATGGCCGTGACATGTGTCGAGGTGTCATTATATCGGCCGACGCAAATGCACACAACTCCATGTGGGGCAGCACGGATACTGACGAAAGGGGTGAGTTACTTTTTGATTATTTATTAAGTACCAACCTATATATATGCAATAGGGGTGAAGAACTCACCTTTATTATAAAAAAAAGAAGTGAAGTTTTGGACATATTAGTCTCAGACTTCATCCTCGACAAGATTGGCGTTAAGAGGGTGTCATTGGAACCCTCTTACTATGACCACCGATATATTGAGTATAATTTACACGATCGTCCTATAAAATAAAACCCCCGACCAACATTCGCCAGCTGATCTAATCCATGTATTAACCAAAGCAATGAATTGCTTCCTCATGTCCTAAAAGGACAACAAGGGGGTAGCTTAAACCAAAGTGGTGGTCCTCCGTACTGATTGGGCAGCCTACAAGGTAACCCTTAAAAATTTCAAAACTGAAACTAGGAAAGCTAAAAGATAATCTTGGAAACGATTCTATGAAGAAATTGAAGAAATTTCAGAGGCTTCTAGGCTGCACAAGATTCTCGCCAATACACCATGCACACCCTGCTATCTAACAAGGTCGGATGGCACTTGCACAATGTCTGTTGAGGAGTCTCTCAACCTCCTATTAGATACACACTTCCCTGGTAGTAGCGCGACAATTCGTGCACAACTGCCTAGTCCTAGCTGTTCTACGCAGGACACCGAAGGCATAGTCTCAGATAAGTTGGCGATAAACCCTATAAATTTAAGCCCTATAAATCACCAGGGCCTGATGGTGTTTACCCTGTAGAAATCCAAGAAGCTGCGAAATATATTTTGCCTTCGCTTCGTATTATTTTCAATGGCTGCATAAGCCTGACACATATTTGCCAACGCTTGGAATAAGTCCAGAGTGGTCTTTATGCCCAAAGCAGGGAAAACATCACATACCACTCCCAAAGGATTTCAGGCCTATAAGTCTAACGTCATTCCTCTTGAAGACGTTAGAACGGCTACTAGATCTGTATCTACGCAGCAGTAACGACTCTGCTCTCTTATCGGAATCACAGCATGCATACAGTAAGGGAAGGTCCGTGGGACCGGCCTTACACTCACTGGTCGGGACCATTGAAAGATCCTTCCTGCATAATGAATTCACTTTAGTTGCTTTCCTAGATATAGAGGGAACATTTAATAATGTCACGCCACAATCTATACGACTAGAGTTGCGAAGGTTAGTGAATAAAATCATTACTGATCTAATAGATAAGCTACTCAACTGCCGAGTAATTTTATCAGACCTATGTGCATACAGCAATATAAGATCGGTGACAAGCGGTACGCCGCAAGGTGGTGTGATATCTCCACTCCTCTGGAATCTGGTAGTGAATAACGCAGTGCTGTCTCTAGAGAGGGAGGGGTGTGTAGTGGCAGCATACACCGATGACCTAGCAATCGCAGTCAGAGGCAAATTTCCCACTATCCTACGCGACGTTATGCAAAGAGCTCTTTGCAAACTCGAGCTATGGGCCGAACCCTGTGGTCTTGCAGTAAGTCCGGCCAAAATAGAACTGGTCCTTTTCACAAGGAAACATAGAATTCCGCCGCTCATGCTAAATGGGTCTGCATTGTCCTCGTCGGAAAATGCAAAATATCTAGGACTCATTCTTGATAGGAAACTTATAGGCCTATTACGGTTCACAGCAATAAACTGCTGTGTCCTTTTACGAGTTGTCACGCTTGATTGTGGAACGTATATAGAATTCGTTGCTTTGACTGGTTCAGGGATTCTTGGGAGAAGAATACAAACGTACTATTTAAAAAGTATTTTCTAAATAACAGAAAGTACTACCACGATAAAAAGTTGTTTGCGATATGAACTGAAAACATTGCGAGCCTATATTTAAACCCGTTCATTTCATTTGACGATAAAAATAGAATCAAATCTAGTTTAATGAAATAACTAGATTTTAAAATGATTTTAAGTACAAGGTATAATTTTTTACGTAGATTAAAATGGTGTCAAAAAAATCCCACTCTCCCTCCCTTTGGCCGGGAGAGGGGTTTTAGTAAAAAAACAATACGTCTTTTAAATTGGCTATAGTTCTTACATTATTATACGGATATCAATAACATTAGCAACATAAGGAATTATTTATGACCTTTCTAATATAATAATATCAGATTAAACTTACTTTAGCAGTTATAGCATTTTTTATATAAATTTCATTATTTTAATTTGCTTGAGGTCATTTCAAAAAAACATCTGCAATATGATAAAATCTTAAAAATGAAATATTTTAGTGTCCGATCGAATGTGAATTTTCGGACGAAGCCGAATACTAACAAAATTTTTGTCAAGTAGATTTGTCGAGAAAAACTACAGACTATTCAAAAAGTTAGAGGAATGCCAATAATATTCCATTATTGCGATTATCACATATCGAAGATTTGCTTTACAAAATAAAAACTTTAGGCAAATATTCGGCTATTTTGGTCCGAAGCCAAAGGTTACAAAATCGGCTGATTATGCCTTATACCGAAGACGAATATTCGGTTGTACACTAGATATTTTACAAAATCTGCTGAGTCTTAAAAAATACATTATTATAATGCCAATAACATAAAAACAATTTAAGAATTACGGCAAATTTAACATACATATCCAGCACTATCATGAATAATTTCTCACGAGGAATCGGAAAAGGGAATTTTAATTTTTAAGATAAAGCTCAAGAACTTTTTGAAATTTTTAATGCAAATTTGTTCATCACCGGTTTATCAATAAATTTGCATTAAAAAGGAAAATATACTCTCAAAATAAAAACGTACTGTCAATATAAAACAGAAAACAAACAAATAATTTTCTATGCAATTCTGTTTACAAGGAGACGTATTATCATGGTAAAATTAAAGAAGGTAGATGTATTTCGGAGAGACAGACTGCCGAAACTGTCAAAACGAAGTTGACAGCTCATAGAAAACCTGAAAACGATGAGAAAGAGGAAATTGGCCGCATTCATAGCCGTCAACTGTTGTGAACTGTTATCATAGCGAATCTTAGTGAGCGATGTTTTTCTTTGAATGTGTTGGTTATTTTGTGAAAATTATTTCATTTAATTTTATAACTTTTTTATAATTATTTAATTTTAACACAACAGACAGTTACCAACTATTGACTCCGCTGAATGCGGCCATTGATTTCCTTTTGTTCTCATTTGCAGAAAGCTGGCTTCGACAATTTTGGATATGAGACAGAGAACGCTGTCCGAAATGCATCTTCCTTCTCTAGTTCTGCCATGCGTATTATTAATTTTCTGTGAATATTTTAATAGTTAATTAAGAAAAATCATTTTTTTAATAAAATTTAAATATTTAATCCATTTGGCCTCTTCAACACAACACCAAATTAGTTGTCTTTAAAATTTGGCATATAACAAAGATTAATTAGGGATTTTCGTCTTATTAAAGCTAAAACGATTTCTGTATCACTTTCAAAGTAACATGCAAATATTGAATTAATAAAAGATGTATGATTTAATTTGAAGAAGTGTATTTTAAAAATTCATATTCAAATTCTATCACTCTCATATTTTTTTTATTTTCATTAAAGACTTTATTTTAAAATAGAAAAAAAAATAATTTGGCTCGAAGTAATATTTGTCGAATATCCGAACACTCCGTAGTAAGTATTTAAATATTAACAATTTTTAAAATACTTTGTGCTAGTGTGGGGAAAATAAGTGAGTATATAACTGTCATTAAAAATTTTTTTTAAATGTTTGCTTCACAAGGTGGGCTTGAATGATTTTTAAAATAGGCTAACGAACACCAAAAATTTTTGACCGAAATCTTTTTAAAAATAACAAAAAACTTTGTTTTACAAATTTTAGCGTAATCCTTAGAGCCGTTTTTGAAAAACTCGGTTTTGATGAATATTAAATTTCAAAATTTTCAAATTGTTTTCATAGATTGAATAACTTTCTTTTTTTATGAAAAATTTTAAACCCAGCTCTTATGAAACAAAAAAAAGCTGGATATTTGCAAAGTAGTGTAGAGGGTTTGGAATTGTATTAAATAAATAAACAAATTGCCATGAACAAATTTTAAAGTACAAAAGAAAATTGAATATATGCATTACATACCCAACGGGCCGGCATGTCAGCAGCTTTCTTAAGGAGCAAAACATCAGCACTTTATTTTGTTGTTGTGCAAGCGGACAGTTCAAAAAGCTTAAAAACAAAAACGAACTTCTGACCAAAAGATTTTCAAGAGAGGCCTTTTAAAGCAACTCAAAGTAAGCTAAATTGGAGTGCATTTTATAGCTTCCTCCAGGAGCAAAACATCAGCACTTTATTTTGTTGCTCTGCAAGCGAACAGTTTAAAAAGCCTGAAAACAAAAATGAACTGCTGACCCAAAGCTTTCCAAGAAAGGCATTTTAAAACAATTCAAAGTAAGCTAAATTGGAGTGCTTTTTTTCCATGACATGTTTAAATTAAAACGTTGTGTTATACATCGAGTCAGTACTTTCACGCTTTCAGCTGACGTGTAAGCACTCAAAAAGATCTTACGCAGTGCCTTTTTCCGCTGGGTATATTCCAAATTATAATCAGTTTTGGCAAATAATGCAAACGGTTTTCTTAAATAAAAATCCCGCTTTAAAGTAACTGTTTTTTATCACACTTAGAAAAACCACGCAGCATTTCATTATTATGTAAAAAAAACTAGCAATTCCCTTCAATGGTCGTTATTGAAAATAGAAAATATTACAGGAACAAAAGCAACTGATTTGAAATTGGCAAAAATACTAACTGGTATCATGTCACATGCAACAGCTTCGAAAACCCAATTAGAGTTATGTGGAGAATGCAGAACTATTGGAGATTGTAAATCAAATTGTCTTTCTTGGTAGAATGCTGGAGGTGAAAAATCAACTGCAAAAAATTTCCAGTGTTGTACGCATCCTTTAATATTTTTTTACGAAGATGATCTTACAAGAATTCTTGAAATCATTCCTCCACCAGAATTACATCTGCTGCTTGGAGTTGTGAACACCCTTTATAACAACGTTCTACTAGAATTTTAAAAAGATAGTTTACAGTAGGCTACAGATTGTAAAGTTTCGAGAGCATTAATGCATGGAAGTTCTGCAATTACATGTAATTCGTGCAAAAAACTTTTAGATAAAATCAACCTTCTGAGCTCAAAATGTAATTTGTTTTTCTTCAAGTGTGTTTCTTGTTTTCAAAATAGCAAAGAGGTATTTGAAGCTTGTTTTGCAACTGGATTATCACAAACTATGCACAGTGAATTTACAAATTTAAAAAAGTTACTGCAATATGAATATCTCAGTCACACCAAGAGTTCATTGTGTTTTTTTCCATGTAAAGGAGTTCTGCGATAAAGTTTGAAAAGGTCTTGGATTTTTCAGTGCGCAGCTGTAGAGTTTTTACATTCAGACTTTGAAGATACTTCGGATATCTGAAGTATAAAGTTAACTCTACGCAACCTGATTATCCAGAACAACTACTACTGAAAGCAGTGAGGGAGTAAAACGCCAGGCACATCTGGGTGTGATAAAAAAACAATTATATACTTTGAAACCGGATTTTTATTTAAGAAAACATTTTGCATTATTTGTAAAAAACTGATAAAAATCTAGGACATATGTAATGCATATAATAAAGTCTCTTTTATACATAAAATTGTTCATGGCAATTCGTTTACTATTTAATACAATCTTTAACCCTCTACATTACTTTATATGTATCTATCCAGCCTTTTCTTGTTTCAATAGATCCAAGGTTTCAAATTTTTCATAAAAAAGGAATAGTTATGAAATCTATAAAAAAAATTTTAAGGTTTTGTGGCTACTATAAGAAATTTAATATTCACTAAAAACGTTGGTTTCCAAAAACAGCTCTAAGGATTACCCTAAAATTTTGTAAAACAAAGTTTTTTGTTATGTTGTAAAAGGTTCCGTTGAAAAATGGTTGGTGCTCGTTAGCCTCTTTTAAAAATCATACAAGCCTACCGTGTTCATCTTAGTCATGGGCACATTTTACAGGTTAACATTGAAAAATAAACATTTACATATTATAGATATATCTATTTTTAGACTTTAACAATATCATTAACACATTGTGTATAAATAATATATTAAAATAATACGAAAATTATTTAGTGTTGCATTTAATTTAATGAACTAAACGTAGTTTTCTTTTTAACCTTAATATATGAAAACTTTGGATAAGAGTATGGCTATAATTTTTATAATATTTATGGCTCATAATAAAAAAAATTATGTTTAGTAAATAATTTGTTAAAAACGTTACTTAGTTGATTTGTATTATTTCTCTTTATAAATTTTTCTAATATTTTTGGTAAATGCTATAGAAATTTAACTTTTAAGTCGTGTTTTTACAATTCATTCAAGTGTGTTTAACATTCTTTTTGTATATTCATAGATTATATAGTCAAATTTAACGGCTTTCGTTATTCAGTTTTAATTCGTTTATAAGAGTTGCTTTTTCTGAGAACGTTTGAGCAAAAAGACAATTTTAAATGTGTTTTGTTTTGATTTAAAAAATTTTTTTAGGCTACTCTCTTCAAAATAAAATTAGAGATTTAATCAAACCTTGTCGTTTAATAGGCTTTGAATAATTTTTTTATTGAATTTTGTCTACTTAGCTAATAAACGCTTTATGGGCAAAATATTTGATTTTCAAATGAGTTTGATTTTGTCTTGTATAATAGAAGAGAGCTGGTTGTTCAGGATTTTTGTGTTATATATATTTTATATACTTTAATAGTACTGTTTTCTTTTTAATATTCTCAAGATTTAACTATAATTGTCCTACGGTTTCATTTAAAGCATTTTTTTATAATGTTCACTGCATTTCCTGCGATTGAAGTTGTTAATATAAAAAAACTGTTGTTGTTTTTGTTGTTGTTGGAGAGATTACAAAAGTTCTTGTTTTTAGGTTCGCGCATGAACGTTTCCTATTAAATTTTCATTGCTAAGGCTTAAAAACTAATGTCATAAAATTTAAATAAACTATGCTATGTGTATTTCTTAAACTAACATTAATTTAACATTCATTTAAAAGTACTTTAACTTAATACACTTGAAATAAAAAACAAATAATCGGCGACTAGTTATTTGATTTAAATGGCAAGTTACTACTGAAATTTTACTTTTTTGTTTAAAATTCTTATTAAATAGCAATCATAAAGCTTTCAAAAAACAAGATATTAATGATATGGATAACATATATTTTTAGTAAAAAATATAGTATTTCCAATTAAATTGGATAACATCTTAAATGATACGTTGTGCGTCTAAATGAGAAATCTCCTTATTACAAAGAGAACCAGTTAATTTAGTTTACATATATAAAAAGTGCTTAATAAGGAACTCAATAGCTAAATCACTTTTAAAAAAGTCAACAGGAAATGCAAAAAAATTATTTGTAAAAACTAGCTTATCTAAATGCTTAAGGTATGTGTTAAATGTTAACCAATTCATATGCATGCTATTGCTTGCCTTGTCTTCCTTAGGCTTTGAACAGTTGCGGGAACTCGTTAGCAATCTCGCGAACCAACTGCTGATCCGAGGCACTACACTCAGTTTCCTCGCAGAAGATGCGTGTAAAGATTTTCATCAAATCCTGCTTGCGATGCTGATGCTCCTGATAGTTCGTGTTGCGTAGAATGCGACGACACAATTCCAAATAGCACCGCCGCAGCTGGAAAGAATATATAGTATTAGTTTGTTGTGGTAAAACAGATTTCAATGAAATATTACCGGATTTCCAGCGCACAAATCGGATAGCTGGCGCACAAGTATGTCGATTAGAACCTTGTTGTCGTTCGTATAGAACATGCCAGCAGTATCAGGAATACTGAATATGTCAATAAACATTTTTAACACGGAGTTCATCGTATCAGTAGAGTGTTTTAGCATTTTTATGGGATCCTCTGAAAAATAAGAATTTTTTATTGATCAGCAAAGAGAATAAACAGTTCTTATTTCAGTTAAGCACAGCAAAAATTACTCAGAAACTTGAAATTGACTAAAATTAATGAGAAACATTTTTTTCATCCAAATTAGTCCTTTTTCTTTGCATGAACCTAAATTTAGGAAAAACAAGTACCTTAAACTTGCGGACGTTTTAAAAATAGACATTCTCTACTTTAAAATAAACTGTAAAAAACAAAACTTATAAAAATTCTTATGTATATTTTGTTTCATGCAAGGGCTAATATTAGGCAAGGGCTAAAAACTTTCAAGTCGTTGGGTTAATTGGTGTTTAAGTTACACTGCCATGGATGGTAAAAAGATCATGATTGTGTGGCAAAGATTAGCACCGACTTTCATAAAGCTTTCATATTCATAAAGAAATTAATATATTTATGACTAGCTGATATACCCGGTGTTACTCGAGAGTCATTTATATAAATACTTTAATATACACTTCTCAATTAAATATTTTTTAAATTCTGGAATAATGAAAAGCATGCTGAATTTTATTTTGAAGCTACTATTAGAAAGGTAATTGAACGAACTTTAATCCAAAAAGGAAAATTTTTGTTGTTGGTGGTCCCATCTCTTGCGGCGAGCTAATTGAATTCAAAGAAGGGGTACGAAAAACATATTTAAAAACTAAAAATAATGTTTATAATGTTGATTTTATATGATTTAAATTCAAATTCTAAATGTTTGATAGTTTAAATCATACTTATATTTACTTAATCTTAAAGCTAGCAAAATTACCTTTTCAACAATATAAAAATTATGGTGGGACTCAATGCGTTCTTGAGATATGGACATTTTAACATCTAAACAAAAATTTATATTAAAAATTTATTGAACTTTTTAACAAAAAAAAATTTTAATGAAATATATTAAAAACAGCCTTCGCATTTGCAAGCAAAGCAAGTGAGCTGGACATTTAAATTGATCCAATTCTATGTTTTTAAGTGTTGAAAGCGCAACTGTAAAAGTAGACAACATAAGCCGTTATTGACGGCTAGATGACGCTGCGACTGAAAAAACTTTCAGTACTGCATTATTTGACATTTTACAAGTTTGTTAGCAATAGCATTTTCGAAAAAAATTTCACAAAACTTATCTGGTAGCTACATAAGAACATCAGATATTCTTCTGTAAGCAGAAAATAGCGCCACCTGTCTGAAATCCCAAACGTGTAGGGTTAAATTTGAAGAAACTTTTGGTAGACATCATTCGGCTATTCACCGCAAGGTGTATAGTTTGTACCAACGATACTTACAGATGCGGCGCCATCTATCTGTGAATTTAAAGCACAGATCAAAACCAATGAAATAATTGTGCTAACCAGATGCGCTTAAGTTTTATTATATCGCCATATAGCTGAGACTGATTACATGAAAATATTAACTTTTACAGCATTCTTATTCACAGTCATCTTTTCGATGAAATGGTGATATATATACAACATTTAAAGTACCATTGATAAAGAACTGAGTGATAACGGTGACACAATAGTGGGGACGTTCAAACTATTTAGAGATTTTAAAGCAAAACTCAGTTTTAATAATAGTCTGGTATGAAAAAATAGATTTTAAGCCATAACTTTTGATTGGAATGAGATATTGGGGTAATTTTTTCACATAAATTATTTTTGAGACTTGACTTTTTTGTAAAAAATATAAAAACAACATTTTGGAAAAAATAAATTTCGCGAAAATAGTCAAAGCTGATGACAAAACCAGTAAAATAATTTTTGCGCTTAGCTGGAAGAATTTTTGCAAATAAATGCTATGTCATATGAAAGGTAGCTAGATGTGCAGTTTTTAATTGATTTAATTTGTACAACAAAAACAATTTTTGAGTCATTTTTTAAGTAAAAAGTCAATATTTTGGACCTTTTTTGACATAATTATAAAACATAGTTACACTGACTTAACGGTACAGTTCAACCTATTTTTGTGAAGTGATTTTATTGAACTTTTGAACAAAAAAATTTTAATGAAATATATTAATGGACAGCGGAGATATTTGCATCGAAAGACCAAACTTTGATTTTCATGTCGTTTTTTTCTCATTCTTAGGTAACGATGTTTTATGAAAAAGTCGTTGTACTGAAAATTTCTACAATTTTGAATATATGTGAGTGTTTTTGATGTCAAAATAACAGAATTTTTTTAAAATTAAATACACAAAAAACTCCGATGGTAAAAAGTATTATAATAAAAAATTACTGTTAGTTGAAAAATTTCGGAGGGGGCGTAGCAAAAACTAAGTATGTAACATTTTAAGTCAGAGTGCACTTAATATGTATACCTAGTTTGAGCGAAATCCGTTCATCCGTTAAGATTTGTATAAAGGCCAAACAAACAAACAAAATGAGTTTTATTACTAAAGATAATAAAACAAATTAGAAAAAAAATTAAAATAATAAGATTACCAATATGATAAATAATCTATATATATAAAAATGGATGTATGTATGTGGGTATGTGGGTATGTGGGTGGGTATGTGGGTGGGTATGTGGCTATATCACGTATAGACTCCAAAACCGCTGAACCGGTCTTTATGAAATTTTCAGGAAAAATAAAGCCACATCTTGAGAGTGTTCCTGTGAGGTTTCATAACGATTGGAGAAGGGGGCGTGGTACCTCCCATACAAGCCAAATTTGCTCCATCGATCACAAACAAAAAAAAAAGAAAAATATTTCACGGTTTCAATCGTAAAAAACTAAGATTTGGTGATTTTGTTCAGATAGTTACTGTCGGTAACTGTACAAAAAATGGGCGTGGTCGTTATATAAATACGCCCACTTTTTCGAAATCATGGCAATTCCGGAGTTCTGCACATTTTTACAGTGAAACTTGCTGTTTAGGTGCTCCAAGAGACGAACACAATTTATAAATGTTTTCACGCCCACTTTTAACGCCCACAAATCAATATCTATATATATATAAAGCAAAACGATGTGTGTCTGGCAGTGTGATGTCTATAGACTCCAAAACTACTGAACCGATTGACCTGAAATCTTGGCAGTCGATTTGTTTCAGGTACGAGATGGTTGAGGAAAAAAAATGTGCCACACCCCCCTTTTACCGCCCCCAAATCAATAAAAATGTTATATTTCAGTCGGTTTGGGTCGTATATGGCTAAAATTTTGTAATTTAGTATGTACGGTTACTGTCGACAACTGTCCTAAAAATGGGTTTCCACGCCCCCTTTTACCGCCCACAAATAAATGAAAATGGTTTATTTCAGACGGTTTTGGTCGTATAAGACTTAAATTTGGTACTTTGGTTTGTGAAGTTACTGACAGTAACTGTACGAAAAATTGGTTTCCACGCCCCCTTTTGCGCCCACAAATCAGTGAAAATGCTATATTTCATGCAGTTTTGGCCGTATGAGACTAACATATGATACTTAAGTTTGTATGGTTACTTTCGGCAATTGTACTAAAAAAGGGCGTCATCGCTATATAGCCACACCCACTTTTTAAGAAACCATCAAAATTGACTACTGGGTCGATTGAGCTAAAATGTTGGCTTAGTTTGTACGGTTACTGTTAGCAACTGTACTAAAAATTGGTATCCACGCCCCCCTTTTACCGCCCACAAACCAATGAAAACGTTTTATTTCAACGGTTTGGGTCGTATTAGACAAAAATTTTGTAATTCAGTACATATGGTTACTCTCGGCAAGTGCACTATCAATAGGCCTGCCCTACTTTAGTTAAACTCACTTTTCGGGGAGTTAGCGTCCAGTGAAGTAAAGTGCGCCAGGCTTAACCTAAATTGAGCTGAAATTTGGGCAGTCGATTTGTTTCGATTACGAGATGGC
Source organism: Dichetophora obliterata (assembly GCA_963920525.1). NCBI lineage: Eukaryota > Metazoa > Arthropoda > Insecta > Diptera > Sciomyzidae > Dichetophora > Dichetophora obliterata. Next base: position 117,705,279 of record OY986439.1, read on the forward strand.
TCAAGGGAAACATTTTACCGCACCCCTTTTTACCGCTTGCAAAACAACAAAAATAGACTAAAATGTGGTTATTTAGTGCACATGGCTACTTTCGGCAGCTGTACTGAAAATGGTGAATATATTTGACATTTCTTGACATTTTTGTGTATAGCAGTAAGGCGGTCTGTGGCAGAACAACGTTTGCCGAGGAGATAGATTGTTCCTGTCAGGTTTGGTAACGTTTGGACGAGGGGGCGTCGTTCCTCCCATACAAGCCAAATTTGCGCTATCGACCACAAACCAAATAAGGGATATATATCAGACGGTTTCGATCGTAAAAACTAAGATATTATCATTTTGTTCAGATGGTAACTGTCAGTAACTGTACAAAAATAACTTTTTCGTCGCAATATATATACGCTCACTTTTTCGAAATCATGGCAATTCCGGAGTTCTACACATTTTTATACTGAAACTTGCTGTGTAGGTGCTCCAAAAGGTAGTCACGATACATAAATGTTTTCACGCCCACTTTTAGCGCCCACAAATCAATATCTGTACATATAAAAATGAATCGTGATTTGTTCGGATGCTTAAAACTTGAAAATAACTGCTACGCAAAGGTTTAGGAAAAAAGTAATGCCACACCCCTTTTATCGCCCACAAATCAATAACAATGCTATATTTAAGAAGGTTTTGGTCGTATTAAATTAAAATTTGGTAAATAAGTTCTTATGATGACTGTCACTAACTTTAATAAAAACGGGCGTTGTCACACTTCATCTACGCCTACTTTTGGAAATATCACAATACTCGGAAACTATTGGTCCGATTGAGCTCAAATTTTGTAAGTGGCTTTGCTTTGAGTACGAGATGGTTTAAGAAGAAATGCCACACCTTCTTTTACCTCCCATTAATATAAAAACAATTTGTGTTATCGAATAGCGTTATGGGTTGCACAGCTTAGAAATTCGGTATTCGACCACAATTTAGACGTACCGTTTCAGTGATGAAATTTTATGGGAGTTGGACAAGGGGGAGGGGCACCTCTCATACAACCCAAATTGGTGATATCGAATAGCTTTGAATTTATAGGAATTCAGCTTTGGAATTCAGTTTTTGACCTCAATTTACACATGCAGTTTCAATGATTTTTTTTTTATGGGCGTTGGACAGGGAGGCCTGACATCTCCCTTACATCCCAAATTTGCAATATCGAATTGCTTTGAAGTTATAGGTTGACAGCGTAAGAAATCGGTATTCGACCTAAATTTATACATGCACTTTCATTTCTTACATTTTATGGGCGTAGGGAAAAGGGGAGTGACACTTCCCATACAACCCAACTTTGTGCTATCAAATAGCTTTGGAGTTATAGGTCGCACAGCATCGGAATTCAGTATTTGACCAAAATTTACGCATGCAGATTTACTGATAAAATTTTTTAGAGTTTTTCGGGGGGCGTGGCACCTCCAACTTAACCCAAATTTGCGATATCGAATAGCTTTGGAGTTATAGGTAACTCAGCCTCGGAATTCAGTATTCGACCTCAATTTACACATGCAGTTTCATTGGTTAAATTTTATGGGCGTAAGGAAAAGGGCAGTGGCACCTCCCATACAACCTAAATTTGTGCTATCGATATATAGTTTTGGAGATATATGTCGCACAGTTTTGGAATTCGGTATTCAACCTCCATGTACACATGCAGTTTAATTGATTACATTCTATGAGCGGTGATCAAGAGGGCGTGGCACTTCCTATACAACCCTTATTTGTTATATCGAATGGCTTGTGGATATAGGTCGCACAGTCTCGGAATTCAGTATTCTACCTCAATTTAGACATGCTGTTTAACTGATAACATTTTATGGGCGTTTGAATAGGGAGAGTGGCAGCAACGCGCCGGGTTTCAGCTAGTATATGTATATAAAAACATTATCAAATTTGACCAAGAAATTAATAGGAAAAATAATTTAAAATTTTTTTGTTACTTTGAAGTGATTTTTAAGTAGGTTTTTTTTAAAAAAAGTTTTTATTTCTTCCTTTTTAGAGCATATGGTCATTTCCGTAGCTACGCACAACTGTCACGTACGTCTTTAATAAGAAGAAAAACAAAGAAAAATTAAACTTATTTTGATTTTTCAACAGCGTACTATGCACACTATACAAGGTGTAAAAGCTAAGAGTTGTCAAAAGTTCGGCTCTTAGATAGAAGACACAAAAAATGTTACGTTTCGTGACACAAAACAAAAGTGGTTTATACCAGCATCAATCCCGAGAAACAATTTCATATTTTGTGTCAATAAAGTATCTGATATATGTCCGGTGCCCGTGTCGGTAAATGTCCGACCTCTGCACCGAAAGAAGTGCTCTTTCCGATTCGGACACTCATCAGTTTATTGTGTCCGAATGAAATCCCTCGTTTTTGAACACTTTATTGACATAATACAGACTTACTACGGTACTATTTCAGGAACCTTTCAAGGTACTTGTACATATCAGCTACTTTATTGACACAATATATACATTTTTTTTATCGGGTCTTGTTCGCTGAAGCTCATTTGCATTTTGCTTAATATCGATGTGCGATAAATTTTTTTTCATAAACTTCGAAGTTTTTCGTTACTACTCGTAGCTTTTAAGAATAAAATTGATTCCAATACTCTGGACTTTTGTGCCTGAGCAGTTTGGTACGAACACAAATTGTTTCTCGGGAATAAAAACGAAAAAATCTGCGAAGAGTGCACGAGTTTTTTTATGAAAGTTTTTTTTAATATAATCTGGAATAATGTTACTTCATATTCATAATTGCTTTGTTGAAAAAACTTTTTTTAATTATTTTTATACAATTCATAATATGATATGTTACTTGACAGATTTTTCCCTTCAAGGAAGTAAAAATATTTTATAGTTTTATTTTATTAATAGAGCTAGAAAATTATATTAAGTTTAATTCAGGACCGTAAAAATAGAAAACTAAAAAAAGTTTAAATAAACTTGGTTAAACTAATAAAATTCCAAAATGTTTCAACTTTTGTCATCATTTTTCAATTTTTGTTGCCATTTACCATGTTTGTTGCAGTTCACAATGTTTGTTGCCATTCACCATGTTTGTTGCCATTTAAAAAAAAAAATCCAAATTGAGATCAGTACTCTTACAATATAAATTAAAACATTTTTTTTTTCTATTATGGAGGTTTAAGATAATTTTAAGTAACATTTAATTTTTCAGTCGCAGTAGACCTTTTGGCGGAAATGCCCGTATAATAAATATTCGAAATAATTCCGACCACTATTGTAACGAATTTTAGTACCCTAGTGTCAATATTAACTGATATACAGTGTTTTTCTAATAGTGACACGCTCTTTATCAAATTCCGCCCACTTTCTTCATCGCGTTATATAATAATTCTACCCATTATTGTAACCAATTTTATTACCATAGTGTAATGTGACCAACCGTACTCCTTTTGGGAGTTTTTTACTTCTTTTTTGACCGCTGTACTTCTTGTATCGAAGTACGCTAAAAGTACTTCTTATTACTTGTTGTACTTCTTTTGAACATCTTTTTGACAATTTTTTCATAAATAAATTCACAATACACATTTCTAACGACTGCAAAAAAAATTATTTTATATCACTATCTTCTTTAACTGGAAAAATTGTCTGTGCTTATGGTAGTTACGTTACTTCTGCAGGCTCAACAGTTTTTGTCTCTTAGGAAAATTTATGATTTTTGACTTGTGACAATTATCTACTGCGGGCGCGATATGTGCTTAGATATATTTAATATTTTTCTTTATTCTATTTCTTATTTTAAATAATAACGGTATTTTACAAAATTAATTTAAGTTAATAAGCAATTAATTGTAAGCTTGATTTAATTTTTAATGTTTTGTAAATAAAACTTCATGTTCAATGGATTTATTCATGCTTCTATTCATATTTTCATCTATTTTTTTTTTGTGCGTGTAATTCTTTTTTGAATTTCTATATTTATTATATGTACTTATTTTATACTTCTCTTTAGAGTCTGTGCGTGTACTTGTTTATGCTCTGAAAATGTTGGTCGCATTGCCCTAGTGGCAATATTATTCTAGATGCAGTGTTTTTCTAATATTGCCACGCCTCTCTGTCGAATTCTACCCAGTTTCTTGACCGTAATTTGTAATAATTGTGTCTATCCCTGAACTAAATTTCAGTACACTAGTGTCAATATTATTCAAGATATAGTGTTTTTCTAATATTGCCACGCCCATTTGTCGAATTGCGCCCACTTTTTCAGATGGGCTCCGTGTTCAATGTCTCTACCTGTTGGCAAAAAATTATGGCAATCGTGCTTAAAGAGTTATCGATGTACTACATACATTAACAGAGACAAAAAATCAAATAAACCAACGTACTGAGAACCTCTTCCTTTTTGAAGTCGGTTAAAAATGATATGGTATTCACTGGCCTCCGATGCACTTATGAACGGCTCAACTAATTTTGATGGAATTTTCGAAATGAAACTTCCATGTAAAAAAACAACTGTTATATCATAACCTTAGGTTTAACTTCGGTTTTTAGTTTTTTTCCTTTGTTTAAGAATTTTTTGTCATAATGTCTAAGTATGGGGATATGTTTATTATGGCTTTGCGGTAGGAGGATCAAATTTTGCTCGGATCGAAGCTCGGATTGTTGAAATCGTTACCAAATTAAATGCTGGGAGCAATAATTTGATAAAGCATGTTGATCAAATTGAGCAGATGATTGCTGTTTTTAAAATAGCGGAATCATATGCTGATAACTACAAGCGCCTCTCCAACCGCATGTGCAGACCGTGCAAGGAACGGGGGTGCTATAGTAAATTTTATTTAAAAATACTTGAGTTATTTGCGGGCTTTTTTAAAAATTTACAAAATATTGAGAACGTGAAGGACATTGTTATGTATGAGCCATTGACTTTCTCTTTGGTTTTCTTGTGCTGACATGTAGATTCAAGAACCAGTTGGATTGTTGTAACTCGCTGGTTAAGACTTACTTAAAACCTACGTATTCATATTAGTTTTCATTCCTCAAATTGAACATGTAACAATAAATATTATATTGAATTTAATATTAGAGTTTACTTTGACATATATTAAATTGGCGCAGTCGGTAGGATTCAATATTACTAAATAATGTTTGTTTAAGTAAACTGATTAAATTTTTTACGTCGCGAAAATTGCTCCATTACTCTGCCACGGACTACATATGTACAAATCGACTGATATATATAAAAAACCAGTTGAGCAACATTCCCGTCGTTGTCTAGCGGCACATGCATTTCTTCTCTACCGTGCATTACATAAGTACAAATCGAACGAGACATACATAAGAAACACAATTTTAGCAGCACTCCCGTTCGCAGCACATGCGTTTTGTCGCACGGCAAATAATTTTATTTTTAAAAGCAAAAAATTGCTGGCAACAACAAAGAAAAAAAAAATTTAATGCCTCCGAAGCCAACGGATGTGGTAAAATCTGAAGCAGCTATTAGAGAAACAGATCCTCCAGCTCAATCTGACCAGGAACCTCACCGAACCTCAGTCAACGTAGCTCGTTCTATGATGTCGTCTGTTGGCCACCTTGAGCAATTTGATCTTTCACACTCAGAAAACTGGACATCATATTGCGAAAGGTTCGAGTTGTACTTAGTAGCCAATGACGTACAGGGAGATGATCGCAAAAAAGCAATGTTTTTAACTTTGGCTGGTGCTCAGCTGTATGACCTTCTGTCGTCATTGGCATCTCCAAAACAGGTTAGTGAATTGAGTTTCACAGAAATAAAGTCAACACTGACTAATCATTTTTCTACACGGCCTTCCGAAATTGCGGCATTTTTCAAATTCCACAAACGCGATCAACATCCAAACGAGAGTTTTTCTGACTATGTAGCAGCTTTACGGAAAATGGCAGTAGAGTGTAATTTCGGCACAGCGTTGGACCGAATGCTTCGTGATCGCCTAGTTTGTGGCCTGCGGGATGAGGCACTTCAGCGGAGCCTTCTTGCCGAATCTGACCTGCAGCTAAAAAAAGTGATAGACCGAGCGAATACAGCAGAAACAGCTTCGAAAAATTTACTTGAAATTCGTCATCCGGATCAAGTTAATTTTGTTTCAAAACGCGACAGTAATAAATTCCAGCACCGCAACAAAAAAACTAATTCCAGTGACAATACTCAAGGCAAGCCATGTAATGGTTGTGGTGATCAACACCCACGCTGCCGATGTCCATACCTAGAGACAATCTGTTCGTCATGCGGAAACAAGGGACATCTTCAACGCGTTTGTCGATCTGGATCATCATCTAAGTTCAAGTCCAGCTCAAGTCAAAAGATGACTCCAAGTACAACGCATCGATCAGAAAAGTCTAATTCTATCAATCAAATCACGCCATTAGTCGACTTGAAGAAATCAACAACAGTCATCGTCAATGGTAGCCCTTGTCAATTCGAGATCGATTCTGGCTCGAATTTTACTCTTATGTCATCCAAAAGTTTTAATCATACGTGGCCAAAATCACAGCCCGTCATCAATATATGCAACTTGCAGCTCGTAGATTTTCAGCGCAATAGCATACCGATAAATGGCGTATGTGACGTCACAGTAAGATACAATAATAAAACTATTACCGATCTTCCGATTATCATTGTGGAGGGTAACCGCTCCAATGTTTTGGGCTATAACTGGTTTGAACCACTTGGAATCAGCATCCAAGGCGTCAACCTAATAAACGAACAGTCATCTATCCGGAATGTTCTTTCAAAGTTCCAGCACTTATTTTCCAAAGAACTGGGCAAGTTTATGGGAAAAGCTGTGGCACTTCAACTCGATCCAAGAGTCCAACCAATTCGATACCCACCTCGTAGAATTCCGTTGGCAACCAGAGGAGTCGTCGAAGCAGAACTTGATCGAATGTGCACTCAAGGAATCCTTGAGCCAATCGAATACTCGGACTGGGCAACACCCATAGTTCCCGTTCTCAAGAGTGATGGCTCAATCCGAATCTGTGGCGATTACAAATCAACGCTCAACAAAGCACTTAAGCCCCTTTGTTTTCAAATACCAGCGATAAGTATCTTACTATCTTCTATAGAAGGAGGAAGCATATTCGCAAAGCTCGATCTAGCACAGGCTTACCAGCAATTGTCAGTGGATGAACCTTCTTCGCTATTACAGACTATTGTTACTCACAAGGTGCTTTTAGGGTAAAAAGGTTGCAGTTCGGAATTTCGTCTGCTCCAGGTATATTCCAAAATTTTATTGAGACACTTCTCCAAAATATTCCAGGTGTCTTACCGTATTTTGATGACATCATTATAATGGGAAAAACTGATTCAGAACTCGCTGAACGTTTAGATGAAGTCCTCACTCGGTTCGACACCTCTGGACTCTGACTTCGTTAGGATAAGTGCAAGTTTGGCGTCTCAACAATCGAGTTTCTTGGCTTCAGAATAGACTCATTAGGTATAAGGCCAGCGCCTGGAAAGATAAGTGCTATACACAGCGCACCACCCCCCACTGACAAGAAACTTTTGCAAGCTTTTCTGGGCTTACTTAACTTTTATCATGCTTTTTTGCCTCATAAAGCAACGATAGCCGAGCCGTTGCATCGCCTCCTCGATAAAAATAGTAAGTGGGTTTGGAAAATGGAGCACCAGAAGTCATTTGATAGCCTTAAAAAGCTTGTTCTTTCTGACCGTGTTCTCATGCATTATGATATGAATTTGCCGCTTGTTGTCGTTTGTGATGCATCGCCTTATGGGATTGGCGCCGTTCTTAGCCACCATTTGAGTAATGGTACCGAGAAACCGATAGCATTTTATTCAAGGACGTTGTCAAAGGCCGAAAGGAACTATGCACAGATTGACAGGGAAGCCGTAGCACTAGTCTCAGGAGTGAAGAAATTTCATGACTATCTGTATGGCCGAAAGTTTACGCTCGTTACTGATCATAGCCCTCTCTTAGGTATTTTTAGTACAACGAAACCAGTATCTGCTGTTATATCCAACACAATGATTCGCCGTCGCATCTTTCTCAACGCATATGATTTCGACTTATCGCTCTGGCCATAAAATGGGTAACGCAGATTTTTTAAGCCGTTTTCCAATTAATTCTGAAAATCCATCCGAATTTGACCATCAAGATGTACTAATGATTGAGATGATCGACAAACCAGTGTTGGATGCTAAGGAAATCGCTTCGCAAACTGCTAAGAATTCTGACCTTGCGAAAGTGCTCAGCTGGGCGTTAAGGGGGTGGCCAGATAAGGTATCTCGCAATGACAATTTATTGGGGGTTGGAATTAATTTTAAAGGTTTTTTTTCGGTTTTTGAGCATTTATTTAGAAACAACGGTACAATGTATATTATTCAAAGTATTGTCCATCGTTAGCTACAACATTTTCCCATCTTTCTGGCAGCATATGGATTCCGCGCCGGAAGAACGATTCGTCTTTTGAGGCAATCCACGAATCGACCCATTTTTTGGTATCCTCGTAAGAAGTGAAGCGCTGCTCAGCCAAGCCATGCGTCATCGATCTGAATAGGTGGTAGTCGGAAGGGGCTATGTCTGGGCTATAAGGCGGGTGGGGTAGCACATCCCAATTCAGCGCCTCCAACGTTTCCTTGACGGTTCTTGCAACATGTGGCCGTGCGTTGTCATGTTGAAAAACCACTTTGTCGTGTCTTTTGGCATATTCCGGCCGTTTAACCTTTAATGCTCGGCTCAATTGCATCAATTGTTGTTGGTAGCGTTCCCCAGTGATGGTTTCGTTAGGTTTTAGCAGCTCATAGTACACGACACCTTCTGATCCCACCAAATACACAGCATAAGCTTGGCGCCATGAATATTCGGCTTGGCCCTCGATGTTGATGCATGGCCGGGTGGTCCCCACGATTTTTTTCGCTTAGGATTATCGTAATGGATCCACTTTTTATCGCCAGTGACAATACGATGCAAAAAACTCTTCCTTTTATGCCGTTGAAGCAGTTGTTCGCACATGCAAAATCGCCGTTCAACGTCTCTCGGCTTCAACTGGTACGGCACCCAATTTCCTTGCTTTTGAATCATTCCCATGGCCTTCAAGCGTTTGCCGACCGTTGATAAGTCGACTCCCAATGATTCTGACAATTCTTGAAGGGTTTGACACGGGTCTTCATCGAGCAAAGCCTCCAATTCCTCATCTTCAAACTTTTTCGGCTGGCCCGGACGCTCTTTGTCTTCCGTATCAAAATCACCACTTTTAAACCGACGGAACCAGTACTCACAAGTAGAAATCGATGGAGCATAGTCCCCGTAAGCCTCTGTAAGCGTGCGTTGTGCTTCAACCGCTTTTTTCTTCAAATGGAAGCACAAAAGTAAACCTTCCCGCAAATTGCGTTTTGTTGGAACGAAAGTCGACATGTTCACAGAGAAAAAAATATATGTTGTTTACACTTCAGTGGAATGACACATACTGAAAAATGAAGCTTAGACAATGTACTTTGAAATGAATATAGTCACAGGTGTGCCCGATGCGATCTATTGATAGTTACGCCATCTCTTAGAAAACCTTTAAAACTAATTCCAACCCCCAATATATCCTTTTTATTGTCGTAGAACGAAAATAACATCGTTAAAAAGTTGTCTTCTATGGGGCAACCGAACAATCATTCCTCCAAATGGTCGACACACAATTCTCCAGGCTCTACACACTGGCTATCCGGGAATTGTGAGAATGAAAGCGTTAGCTCAGAGTTATGTGTGGTGGCCCAAAATCGATTCCGACATTGAACTTGTAGTCAAACAGTGCGTACCGTGTCAGGAGACACGTCATGAAAATGCACACGCACCCATACATTTCTGGGAATCAACAAAGTCGCACTGGTCTCGACTTCACATCGATTTTGCTGGGCCTTTCCAAGGCAAATTATTTTTCATCGTAGTTGACTCATATTCCAAGTGGTTGGAAGTTTTTGTAGTTAAGTCAACTTCCTCTCAATCTGCTATTAAGCCACTACGTTCGCTTTTTGCCTCAGATGGATTGCCTGATTCGATCGTGTCAGATAATGAAACAGCTTTTACATCTGAGGAGTTCAAAACATTCCTTCAAAATAACCTCATCCGCCAAATCCGTTGTGCACCGTTTCATCCGTCTTCAAACGGACAAGCCGAGCGGATGGTTCAAACAACAAAAGACTTCTTAAAGAAAATACCAGAGAAGGTTGACATCAATTTAAAGCTATCTCGTTTCATATTTAACCAACATATTACACCACACACGACAACTGGTCGTTCACCAGCAGAGTTAATGTTTAACCGACAACTAAAAACCTATTTCGACAAAATTCATCCTAACGAACTGTCAGCTAATGTGAGCGAAACTTTACTCACAAAAACATTTATTAAAGACGACCTAGTATGGATTCGGAATTATTCCTCTGGGTCCAAATGGATTGAGGCAACTATTGAGTCACAAACAGGTCCAGTCTCGTATACTGTGCGTTTAAAAGATATGAAAGTTATTAAACGACACAAAGACCATATTCGTAGTCGTTCCAGTGCAACATATCAGTATGCAACTGTATCATCAGAACCACAAGCGGAAGAAGAGTTACAAAAACCGCATCAACCACCGTCGCCACAGCTTCAGTTGTCTCCTTCGAATTCGTCATCACCCAATCGCCACTCATCGCCGAGTTGTCCACCGCTACCTGACCAGTCATCTTCGCCAGGCATTTTAACTCCTCGGCGTTCATCGCGCGATAGGCGCCCACCAGAATACTTTACAGCAACTGGGCGTCTTAGGGTGTTATGTTTGAGCCATTGACTTTCTCTTTGGTTTTCTTGTGCTGACATGTAGATTCAAGAACCAGTTGGATTGTTGTAACTCGCTGGTTAAGACTTACTTAAAACCTACGTATTCATATTAGTTTTCATTCCTCAAATTGAACATGTAACAATAAATATTATATTGAATTTAATATTAGAGTTTACTTTGACATATATTAAAGACATGTAGTTCTAATTTATGGCAGTAATCAAATAAAGTTTGTATTCAATCGAAAAAGCGCTCAAGAAATGTGGAACTGCTGTTCTAAATATTAAAAAGTTAAAAAGAAAGTTACATTAAGAAATATTCACAAGTGATTTTTCATTAGAAAAAAAAAAGTTGACTGTGAAGTAAACATCAAATTATTTCTGCTCTGCGTAAAATTTCTTAAAAAAATTGAAATTTAATATTTTTAATACTTTAAATAACATAAAAACAATTTCGTATAAATTGGAAAATAATTTTCTGTCCACCAATTTGATTTTACTATGGATGAGCATCCCATCCCAAACGAGCTCAACAACAGCGTGTACCAAAAAAAAGCACCACACAAGCTTACAGACGCTCAAGAATCACAAAAAGTTAATAACGCATCAAGCGCATCTTTAGCAGATGTAACCATGCATACGGAACAAAACGATTTTCAAGAAGTAATGCAAAAAAAATTTAAACGTAATATTGGCGGCCATGTAAAAAATTTCGACGTTGGTCCATTCGGAAGCAAGGAGCCTTCATGCCTCATCAATGGTTCTAGTTACCATACCAATTCTGAAAACCGATTTTCTATTCTAAGAGACTTAAACATTGAAACAAATTCTGTAACAAATTCTAAAAAAAGCTTATTAAGGTAAGAGCGAAAAAAGCCAAATTAAAGCTAAAGATTCATTTTGTCCTCCCATAATACTTTATAATATCAATATAAAAGACCTGGTTGACCAATTAAAGGCAAAGTCACCACAAGTTTCTTTTAAAATTAAAAACAATTCTAATTCTAAAAGTAAGTTATATTTTAAAGATTTATCAGTTGAAATGATGGCTCTGTTGCGGGAGAAAGGCATAGAATCTTACACTAGATAAAGTCACTAAATTTGTCACATCATATTCTCTTGAAAACAAACACGACACAGGTCTATACCTTGTCTCACTTCTTCCTGGGAAAAAATTGGGAGATGTTATGAGGGTTCGATACATTTCAAATCAGGTGGTTTCATGGGAAGCTCCTAAAAGTAATAATAAGGAAATTCAATGCAAGCGCTGTCAATTTTGGGGTCTCAGTGCAAGGAACTGTAACAAACTATACACTTGCGTGAAATGCGATCAAGATCACGAGCCTGGCTGCTGTCTTCTAAAAAAAATGAGCATTCTACCCCGTTTTGTGCTAACTGTCAACAAAGTGGCCATCCTGCAAATTTCGAGGTTGTCCAGCTTACAAAGTTTACATTCAAAAGAAAAAAAATATGTTAAACTTGGCAAAAGAAAAGAAACTTGGCAAAAGAATTAAAGCAGTTAACTCGGTATTAAATAACTCTAGTTTAGTCTCCCCGAATAAATCATATGCTAGTAACTTTCTTGAAAACTCATGTAGAGTAAATAAACCTTCTTTTGTAGATAATTTTCTTAAAATTGCCAATTACTTTAATGTTCCTGAACCCATTACTCTGGAATCTAAAATAAAATCTTTTCTTCATAATTTTAAGACTCTTCCTAAAGAACAAGCCAAATCAGAATATTTTAAACTATTAGAAGAAGTTCGTAATAAATATGGTCCGTAATTTTATAAATTTCCTTACTTTTAACATAAGATCGTTTCTAGAAACGAGTCGTAGAATTGAATTGCTTAAAATTCTTTATAGCAACGATATTGACTTCGCATTTATACAAGAGTTACATTTGCACAAAAATAAAAAAGTTTTTTTTAGAAGATTATAATTTTATTTCAGATAATCCAGCCCTTGGCGCCGGCATTGCCATCAAAAAGATATTCAAATATTCGACAGTCTTACTTCCGGGATTAGAGTTTCCACATGTATTCGTCCAAATAAATTAATCATTTAACGGAAACATTAAAAGTTTTTTACTTGGGTCCATTGTATTTTCCTTGTAACTTCTCATCCTCAAAATTAATTGATGGTCTTGATAAGATTATGAATTTTGCTAAAAATTTTGATGGATGCTTTCTAGGCGGAGATTTGAATTCTAAAAGCCGATCTTGGGGCGACGGAATTGATAATTGCAATGGAAAATATTTACATGATTGGCTACAAACTTTTTCACATGAATTCGTACGGATCTCGGATTCAAAACCTACATATCCAAATGGCTCTTCATTTTTGGATCACTTTATTATAAATTCCAATTTAATTAACTTATTAATCCAAATTATCAGACAAGCACTCTTTCTACTTTTTCAGACCATTTTCCTTTAAAATTAAAATTAAAACTTAATGATTTTGAGTACCTCCTGAATCCTCCACGTTTTTTAACTTCTTTTAAGAATACAATTTGGACGAACTTTCAGTCCGACTTAGATTCAGCTTTGATTCCATTATTACCTCCTTCTGATCGTAACTTAAATAATGCCGAAATAGACCTACATATAGAAAATTTCTCACAGACAGTAAACACAATCACATCTTCACACGTGGAAGTTACAGAAATAAAAAACCATAAATTTATTATGCCAGATAGCATAAAAAGCCTTTTCAAAATTAAATATACAGTGACACATATTCGTATAAACGCACTCTTAATTTTAAATTTGCTACCTTCTCTCTCTTTTATTAATGCATTATTCAAAACAAATTCAAACTCATATTGTTCACTAAACTAACGGAAATTTGTACTGAGTGCAAAAAGCTGTTTTCGTTGTTGTTGGTTTATATAAATCAGTTCAGTTTAAATATTTTACTAAAAACAATTACACATTCCTTTAAACGCACCTGAATAAGGAGGTCGAAAATATATTAGTGGTTTAAAGAAATAAGTATTTGCTTGTATTTAATTAACAATTGGTAAGTTTTGTTTAATTTAAATGTAAAAATATTTTCTTAATGATATTTTTTTAAGATTTTATCAAAATGCCAAAGGGAAAATACCTCAATGACACAGAAAAATTCCAAATCAACCTGTACCATAAAGAGGGTTATTCAAATCGGGAAATTGGGCGGAGACTAGGAAGATCAGAAGCAGTCGTCCGCTCTTTTTTAAAAAACGGTGTTAATTATGGAGTAAAAAAATCCACGAAAGGCAATCGAAAACTGAGTATTCGCCAAGTTAATCAAATTAGGAAAGAAGCCACCACAAGTTTTTTGAACTCAACTCAAATAAAAGAAAAATTAGATCTTCCAGTGACAACGAGGCACATTGCACACATTTTACGTAACTCAGATAACGTTAAATGGAAAAAACCGGTGAGCAAGCCTGTGTTGAAGCCGCATCACAAAAAGGCGCGCTTAGACTTCGCCCAAAAACACATGCAATGGTCAACTGAGTGGGACAATGTTGTGTTTTCCGACGAAAAAAAAATTAACTTAGATGGCCCAGACTCTTACAGCTGTTATTGGCATGATTTGCGAAACAATGACGTACGTATGTCAAAAAGAAACTTTGGTGGTGGCAGCGTTATGGTGTGGGCGGCATTTTCATCTAGAGGTAAAGCAAATATCTGCTTTGTGCCGCCCAAAATGAATTCTAAAAATACACGGAATTGTTTGATGATGCTCTCATTTCTTTTTGGATGATAAAATGGATGAAGACAGTATTTTGCTAATGCTGCCATTCACGTTTCTAAAGAGGCATTAAAGTGGTTTGAAGAGCACAACATCCCACTTATGAAATGGCCTGCATGCAGTCCCGATTTGAATCCGGTGGAGAATCTTTGGGGATGCATATCACGCAAAATCTATGGACAAAAAGCCCAAGGACACCTTTACAAAACCGTGCTAGAGCTCAAGTTGGCCATTAAGGAAGCTAGGGAAGATTTAGATCGTCAGTTGCTGGAAAATTTAGTGAAGTCGATGCCGAATCGTATATTTGAAGTTATAAATAAAAATGGTGGACCAATTAATTATTGAAAATTAAATAAATACCCATTCCTATTGAAAATTAAGTTGATGCGTTTAAACGAATATGTACTTGTTTTAAGTAAAATATTTAAACTGAAATGATTTATATAAACCAACAACAACGAAAACAGCTTTTTGCACTCAGTACAAATTTCCGTTAGTTTAGTAAACAATATGAGTTGGAATTTGTTTTGAGTAATGCATTAATAAAAGAGAGAGAAGGTAGCAAATTTAAAATTAAGAGTGCGTTTATACGAATATGTGTCACTGTATATGGCAGAGAAATCTTAAAAAAATTTATCATCGAAATTGTAACCGAATCTCCCCAGAATATTCTCAATTGTCCATTCAAATTCAGCTTCTTAAAACAGAACATTCATTATCAAAGAACAAGTTGAAATTTCTCAATCGATGCAATTTGAAAATAAGCTAAAAAAAATAAACCCGGTCCATTAGCTTACAAACAAATATACAAGTTAATTGGTAATAATAAAAGTAAGTTTTGCTATAAAGTATTAGTAAACAATGAATTCTTAACTGAAGACAGCGATAAGGTAGCCGCCTTTAAAGATCATTTTATTGAGGTGTATAAAGAAACCATTCCTTTAAATAACGATAACTTTAATATTAATTCCACAATAGAATTGTCTTTTTCGTCCTATCCGTCCTGTCTGAGCCACTTTTCCTCTGAATTTTCGTCTTTGCAAAACTCAAATAGCACTAATTTTATTAATCCTTTAGAACTTCAAGAAACTTCATTATTACTAAATTCGAAAAAATCTTTTGACCACGACAAAATTTCTAACTATATTATAAAAAGATTTTCTTCAATTGCATTTCAATTTTTTTCCATAATATTCAACAATTGTATTAATATCGGATACTTTCCAAATTCTTGAAAAATTGCAAAGATTCTCCCTTTACAAAAAAAGAAGGGAATTTATAATTTAAATAACTTTAGACCAAATTCACTTCTCTCCAATCTAGGAAAACTTTTTGAACATGTTATAAATTCAAAATTAAATTTGAATATAAATTATAACTACACAATCGCGTCGGAAGCGAATTTCATCTGGGGGGGCAGTACAAATGGGGGGGCAGTACAAATGGTGGTGCAAAAAAATTTCACCAAAATTTCTTCTCATGAAACATGAAGAAGAGAGAAAGAAGAGGAAAATATATAATACAAAAATATTATCGTTGTAAAAAAACTGATATTTTGAATAACTTTTTCTTTTAAATTGTTTATCTAGCTAAAAAAGTGGGGGGGCAACTGCCCACCTTGCCCCCCCGCTTCCGACGCCAATGTAACTACATCCCTAACAATCAATTTGGATTTAAACGCGAGCATTCGACAAGTCATGCTCTACTTAAGTTTCATAACGACGTAATTTGTAATTTAAGAGAAAAAAAATGTACTGTTGCAGTTTCCCTTGACATTGAAAAAGCATTCGATAATGCGTTCCATAACGGAATTGTATACAAATTAATAAGAATAGGGTTTGACCCATTTATCATTAAATTATTACGTAGTTTTTTAAGTGAGAGGAAGTTTTTTGTTGAAATTAATAATATATGTTCATCAATGGGATCCGTTAATAGTGGAGTTCCCCAAGGTGCTATACTAGCTCCCCATCTGTACAACATATTTATTCATGATTTTCCTCATTATGCCAATAACTCCAAAAGCATATTATATGCAGATGATTCACGTGTGTACGCTCATGCCGAGTCTCCGTATGAAACAATAAGTATGGTTTCTAATCATCTTCATTTGATAAATTGTTTTTACAAAAGCTGGGGAATTAAAATCAATATAGCAAAATCCGAAGCAATTTGTCTCAGAAATGCATCAGGAAAATGTGCCTATTTTGTTGTACCCGAAAGTAAATTACTGAGACTATTTTTGGATGGCGTTGAAAGACCATTTAAAAACAGTATCAAATATCTCGGTGTTACTTTCAATAAATTAGTCAAATTTATTGAACATGCTCGTTTAATTATCAAAAAAGTAAATAGAATAAAAATGCATTTTTCAAAATTGCTTCGTAACAAATTCTTAAGTCAAAAGACAAAACTTCTAATTTATAAGGTCAGTATGCGTTCGGTAATAGTCTATGCTTTTCCTATTTGGTTCTCCATATCCCAAACAGTGGCAAAAGAATTAGAAATTTTTGAGAGAAAAATACTAAGAATTTGCGTTGATCGTTACTATGAATCTCATATAAAAAGCTATTCTAACCTTTTCATTTATAGCGAAGCATTAGTCAAACCGCTCTGCCTGTACTCCCTTTCTTTACTTCAGAAATTTGTTTCAAATTTACACTGTCCTGAAAACAGTCTAATGGTTGATATATATAATTACCAAATTTCCTTTAACTGGTCTTCTAGTGTCTACCTTTCACCTATTGGTATTTTAAATGAAGATATTTCTACAGAAATTGATTTAACGGCTCCGCTCTTACCTCAGTTTTACAAATGTATAGTTTTGGGCTCTCACAGAGGCTAATAAAAAAAAAAGATTTCGTCAGACATTTCTGTAATACTAACACAGCAATATAAGCCTTTAATTATGTTTAAGTTACTTCATATTTAGTTTTAAGTTTATTATTAGGTTAATTTAAGTTTAACAAGATAATACATCTACCGCTATGACATATGTGCCGAGAGCAAGCACAATCTTTTACTCACTAATATTCGACATTCTTTTCTACTTCCCATGTAAAACTAAGCAAGCTGCATTAATCCTATAACCCTTTTAGAATAATACTTTATAGTTCTAAGTTAATTTTGTAATATATCTTAAAACATTGTAAAAATCCAAGTAAGACTCAATAAATTGATTTGATTTGATTTGATTTGATTTGATTTTTCATTATAATTCTTAACCCTTTGACGATGAATGGGTGAAAAATAATCCATTTACATTTTTAAGTCGTGTAAGCACAATTTTCGACATATTTTCATAAAGTTGAGCTTAAAGGATTAGGAATCAATGTGGCTTTTAACGTGTGCCACATTTTTCGAACTTGTTTTAATTTTAAGAGAAAGAGAAAACTAGGAAGTTCAAAAATATTTTTTTCCATAGGTATATATTAATACCGATTTCTCAGAAACTACAGATATAGGTACCACAAACGATTTTTTAAAACGAGTGAATATATTTTCTCATCTCATTTATGTCAAAACCTTAATGAATAGCTACTCCAACAAAGAAAAAAATAAATTTTCCGGATGGGTTTTTCCGGATTTTTTCAATAATTACAGTAAAAAAATTTTTCAAAACTATTTATTTCACTTTTGTATAGAAATATGCCATCGATGATAATTCCCCAAAAAATTTTTTAAATTTACAGCGGTTTGTTTGTTGTCCTCAAAGGGTTAAAGCGTGCGCAAATCATGAACAATAAATATACTCATCTCCTTTACATATATTTCATTAAATTCACTAATAAATCTAAATATTTAAAGAAAACTGCTTTAAAACTAAAAAAAGAAGATTTGGTGAAATTATTGCCAAATTCTGTAATTGCATTTAGAATTGTATTAACAAGTCCTGTATTGGTTGCACCAGCTGAAATAAGTTTTGCTAAATTTAATATAATTAAAAATTATCTTTGAAATTCGATAAAACAAGTTCGATTTAATAACTAATGCCCTGATTTTGCTGGCAAACATGTTTTCCATTTAATTTTGTTCATTTTCTTCTCTGATAAAATATTCGTTTCCTGGTTATGCTATGTTTGTTAAAAATATATAAAATTCAGTTATAAAATGAAAATGATCGGCATGTTTGCTGTTTCAAACAGCAAACAAAAATGTTTGGCGTGAGAGCGAAGAAATGAGCAAGAGAAAAAGTTAATTTTTCATTTTATTCGTAAAACACTAACTACAAAATCAGTTCACCAAACATGCTTGCCTAGCATAACCAGGGCATTAGCCACAATATCGGTTGAATATGATATTGCGAATTCAATTCAATATGATAAAATCATAGAACAATTTGCATCTTCAAAACACGAAAAGGTGCCTTCTACTGGTCAATTCAAAATATTCCAACATTTAAAACATCCCGAGTAAAAATATAAGCGGGCGAACGGCGGTCAAACATGGCATCAAAATAATCAAAATAATTGTTGGGTCGAACAACGGCCGTACAAGGCCTAAATTAAGTTATACGGCCGCTGTTCGCCCGTTGTATTCCACCAAAATTTTCAACGCTCTTATTCAATAGCAAAAGTATGCGCAACAGCAAAAGCTATCCAGTTTCGACGATGCCGATGTTAATAGTATCGCCACTTGTTTGTGGCGCAAATAATTTTTGTTTTTTTTTATGAAGTTAAATAAAAAAACCGCTTTTTTATTGTGTTTATAATCACCGTTCGGTCGATGTACGGTCGCTGTACGCCTTTGTACAGCCGCTGTTTGGCAAAAAAGTCCTGCAAACTACACGTGTACGACCCCTGTAAAGCAGAGAACATTTTTTTTTGTCTGTTTTGACATGTAACCCAACATGAAACGATTTGCTCAACTTGTCTGAAACAGCTGATCAATTTCGAATTATAATTTTGTTAATTATTAACATTTGTGTACTATGAGTGAAAAAATATCACACACTTTGAGCAGCTGTTGTATATAAATAACACGAGTTGAGACGCTAAAAGTTCGGTTTTTACGAAACAAAACTTTTTTCAAACCTTTTCGTTCAGTTTCGATGAGTTGGCGTTTGCTTATTTTGGACAGCAACATTGAATTAATTGCATTAAAGCGAACATTTTCATCTTCACTCGTTACGTAGCGAGTCGGCTATTTGGGTTAGGCTTTATGGCCCTAGCTAAAAAAGGTTTTATTTTTACTTGGGATTAGATATCCATATTATTCATCAAATAAAATACAAAACAATTTAAATATACAAAATTTTAATTTCTTACAGAAATAAGTTTTTTTTTATAAAATGTAGGGTATTGCAATTTTAGGGGCGCATGATCGAACTTGAACGGGGCTCTTGGACAGGTGCTGATTAGTGCCTAAAATCTTCAGAGGGTCAGCAGCAGAAAATGGGACCTAATCTCCATCTCTAATTTAAAAGCACCAAAAAATGGGAGCTAATCTTCACAAATTTATTGGTAAAAAAAATTAGTTGCATTCATTGCTTATCCATGAATGATTCTGATTACATTGTGTTAGTCAAAAGTAATTCTTAATTTAATGTTATCTAACTTTACTAAACGTTTTCCAATAAAAAAAGTTTTGGTTGCAAACATCTTATTGCAACCTAACTTAAGTATTTATATACTAACAAACGGATTATATGCATTAATTTCGGATTATATGCATTAATTGTATGCACAAATACATGCAAACATTTTTTGAGCTTATGTTTTCTAAGTTTCCGATCTTGTTATCTTTGCTGTCTGTATTGATGACGAGAGTTACTCGGAAAAATACGATGACGCAAACCAAAGACTTACCCTCTACCAAAATCGTTCAACGCGCCTAAAGAAGTTTTCACTTCAAAAAAATAAAAAAAAACAAAAGGCAAGTTGACTTTGATGCCATCGAATTTCAACCACAGGCGATAATAGTTTTAATAAATAAATAAAAAAAAATAGAGATTGACAAAAGAGATTCCTCCTACCCAGTGGTGAACAGATCGATCCGTCTTTGATGCCGTCTTCAAGACACTTGTCTATGACGGATCGATCCATTTCCAAAGCTGAACTACAAGACATTTTCTAACAAATTAGCAAAACGACTTGCAAAGACTATACTTCGCTACGTATTCGACGACGGAAGGATCCACGTACTGCACAATGTACGCGTTCGCTCAAAACCAGTACACCTCTGCTTGTGTTTGCTCTATATTTTTGATTCATCGCATGGCAAAATTAGACAAGGTAGTGTTGGGCGGAAGCCGGTGACCGCAACTGTCAAAACGAAGTTGACAACTCATACAAAATCTGCAACCAGTGAAAATGCAATGTGAAAGCAAAAATAGCAAAATGGCTGAGTTTGCCTCATCGCGCTTTCTTTACTTTATGCTTCCCACTCTCCCTCACTCTCCCACTCTTTTGACTCTCCCTCATTCTTTTCATGGGTCGATCCGTCTTTGAAGCCAGATTTTCAGATTTTTAAGTAACAAATGTATTTAAAAAAAATTGTAATTGACAAATTACAATTCTCCTGAATTTATGTATACAGATCAACAAAAAATTCGCATTATTACTTCGTTGGCTTCAACGACGGCTTCAAGGCAAAGAGGTTGTGCTTACAACCAATCTAGAAGCGAAAACAACTCTCAATCTACATATATGCTACCAGTATCGAATTTGTTTGTTGAATAAATAATTACTTTCTAATAACATATTTTTCACCATCTTTTTTAAGGAAATTTTTAAATGAGAAAAAAAAACGTTTGGAATTTGCCCAAAAATTTGTTTACCGCTTTCTCTCACGAATTCAACAGGGTCTTAAAATAAATTCTAAAACTGGTTTTAAGAAATATGTTTTGTACACATTATATGAGAAAATCCGAACATAGATATTTAATTTTTTGTTAAGATATAGCGAAAAAATTATACACTTTTTAATCATTTTCAGTTGCAGACATTTTATACAATACTTTGGCTAATCGTTTTTCAGTTAACTGCGAATTCTACAATATGAAATCTTTTCATAGCTACTTTGACAAAAGAATCGGCGGGTAAAATCTTTTTAGTAGATACTCAAATTAGTGAAAATCAATCTGTTTAATATCTACAGATATAGGTATTCATTGTTTGGATGAAGGTTTATTAAAAATTCATGCTAAAAGGGTAATTTTGTTACAATAATTATATCACTCGATATAAAAAACTTGTTTATATAACATAAGTTTAATTAAATTAATCGCTAAACAAATGTAATTCTTTTCGACCTTTTCGATTCATGACAATTTTTTTCTTGTTCCGCAAAAAAAATACACAAAACATACATCAAGCCAAAAAAAACAGTCGTTCTTCTATTCTCTACTGGCACAATTGTGCTGATGTTAATTTCCATACTTGTTAATGTATGGATGTAAATTCCCATAACAATTAACCTTGGAAATCTAACCTTCGTCGAATCAACGATCACCGCTCTCTTTTTCTAATTTGTATGTACAATTTAGATGTACAATTTTCTTGAATAAAACTCAAGATTGCTGAATTTATTAAAAAAAATTTTCTATTTTAGTTTTCTAACAGCCCAGAATTAAATAAATGAATTAAATAATTTCTTTCTTATTACTTTGTTCTTATTTTATTCAAGTTTTAATAAAACCTTCGTCCAATCGACGAACGTTAACTTTAGTGTATGTAAAATAACGTTAGCTTCCTAGGGTTAAAAACCATAACGCTTACCTTCTCTGTTAAGAAGCAATAGAATTTTTTCCGTAAAAATTTTGGCTGTTGGCAAATTCTGCATCGCTTCGACAACGACATTTTGGGTAAAGTCCGTGAATTGCAAATTGAAGGCCAAAATTAAGGCAATAACCATATCAACAAGAACCTCAGGATTGTTACCCTCAACGATCTCAAGTAAAAAGCTAGCAAAATGCACGCCCAAATAATCTTAAATTGGAAAAAAAACAAGTAAATAGAAATCAAATAAAATTAACAAAATATGTATTTATTAACCTTGATGATTTACAGGCATAGGTTGCCCCAAAGAAAATATAATTGTTAACATTTTGACCAGTTCTTTGAATTTATCAATATTGGCGAAATTTGTTTTCATATCTTCCACCTAGATAAGAAGAAAATTGTTTATTCTATTGCTACTGAAAAACACATTTCACTCACAATCTCCAAAGGCAGCACTGAGGTCAGCAGTATATCCACAATGATGTGGTCTAAATGGCAGGCGGCAGTAAAAGCCTTCAAGAGTAAACGCTTAATAGGCCAACGTGTCTCCATCTGATAGTATTGCACAAGATTGATCAATACCTGATACTGATCACAGGACATTTCATAGCAGCTGATGTTTTCATCGGCATTTTTCTAGAAAATTAGTAAATTTTTATAAAAACAACGTTATTTCTCTGAAGAAAGATACAATTATAAATAGACCAGACTGACCAGAATTTCAACAAGTTCCTCGAGGAACTGCACAATATCATCTTCGTCCTCATACAGCATCCATGTGCGTTGCTCTGAGTCATTCTTGCAATCGGCCAATTGTGCAAATATGTATTGTAAGCGTTTCGAATCATGCGTTATACCAAGCAACTCCTTTGGTGTTTCCACCTTTTCCGTAACATGCACAGCCACCGCCTCTAGATACGGATTGATTTCGCCATTGTACAACTGCTCCAAACTGGTTAGCACCACACGCAACGCTTCGCAGGACAAATCAAAACTGAGATTCGTATTACGACGAATAACATCCACTATCTGGTACACATCGGATGATTCGACCTTAAGATGCTCGCGAGGGTATGCGGATGCTGCTGAGGAGTCAAGTAGCAGCCTCTTGCGCTCAATAGCCACGCTATCTTCGCTGTCTTCCAGAGCTTGGCTATTTTCAGCACTCTGTGCAAAATCGCCACCGCCGGTATCGCTATTGCCGGTCACCAATGCAGGCGCATCACTGGCATCAGAATGATGCTCAGTCGGCAGCAGTTTATCATCCGAGATTTGTTCACTTAAATCAGAAGTGGCAGCTCCGCTACCACTCTCGCGTGCCGAAACTCCTCCACCATTGATTGTACTGCCATTTTGCTGTGCATGCTTTGTGCTTATTGCTGCTTGAAGACTCGACTCTTTGTATGTCGTTACCACATCTTCACTGGTTGTAGTTGTCGTTGTTGTTGTTTCGGATGGCTCTGAAGTAATGCTGTTATCCTGTGCAATGTCATTGGCTTTGGAAGCTGCAGCACTACTGACAACCGCTGTTGCGGTCACGGCAACGGCGGAGGTGGATGCTGTGTTGGCGTTATTACTCCCAACGCTGTTGCTGCTGCTGCTAGTGCACTGAACGACTTGCATAGAACCCATGCTGGGCGATTCTTGAATCATGTGTGGCATTGCGACGCCAACAGTTGGACTGGACATGGATTTTTTATTGCTGTCAAGTCGTTTGGATGAATGTGCAAACTGCGGACTGTTTGGCTGGTGTTGGTATTCTGTATCAGCAGCAGCACCATTTGAATTGTTGCTGTTGCTGCGCACATTCTTGAAGTTTTTGTCGCCTATGCTTTGCGAGAAGGAGAAGGAGGAGTCATTATCGCGTTCACTGCTATCCTGCTCTCAAATAAATGAAGGATATACATAAAGAATGAAAATAAAATTTCAACATTCAAAAACTGACCAAATACAGCTTTTCCATAGCAATTTTTTTCTCGCGCAAACGCTCCAAAAGTTCGTCCTTTTGCATTATTCCATTGATTTCGATTTCTTTAGATTTCTCCAACGATTCAATGGACGAATTGAGGAAGCTTATGAGGAAGTCGGGTTCAACCTGCGAATGAATTATGATATTATTAAAAAGCACAGTATAAAACCATATCTTCAAAGATTGTCACATAACTTATGTATATCCCAGGCCCGTAGACAAGGGGGAGTTTGGGGGTTTTAACTTCCCTTATGGTCCAGAAAGTATAAACATATATTAGCACTAAGGCAACTACAACGCAACAGCGTAAAAAGTTGCTAACCACTTCAATTTTGAACTGAATTGCAACCTATGCTTTTAGATCATAGATAATATAAGGACTTCGGCGTAGATTGTGATTTTATATTTGGGCAGGGTCACGATGGTGCGGCTACCATAAATGGTACACTACAAGGAGCTCAAGCGTATGAGCGGAAGAATGTGATATTGCCACGTACGTTCATTGCGCGTGTAATTCACTAAACCTGCCCATATCAAACTCATGCGATATAAACTGCATTCGAAACGATTTTTGGAACCTTAAAAAATAATATTGGGGGTATTCACGATTCAGTGCACTTGCCTGTGCACTTGAGGACTTGTGCAGTTAGGTTTCCGTGAACATGCCACACTTTTGATTGAAAAATTCATTGAAGTATGTTATTATTGTCAAAATCAACTGTTTGTTATTGTTAACGGCTAGTACAAGAAAAGATTGCATAAACCAAATATAAAAATGCCGAAAAAAGTGTTAGACAAAAATTATAATTTTTGGTATTGGATTGAATGTAAGTGTACAATATGAAATAACAAGTTTTGTGAATTACTTATAACTTACAATGATACTATTTCAGATTATAATGAAACTATGTTAGATCCTAAAAGTAATGATGCTATGGATGAAATTTTTGACGAACATAATGAGGAGTTGCTGTTTGTAATGGCCAATCGTCGAGGAGTTGAACTGAGTATTCCAAAGTTTATTCAGTGATGATGTGTTTTCAAAATTAAGCAGTGATCGTTTCCGGCAAATGATGAGAGTAAATAGAAACCAATTTAGTTATTTGCTTTCAATGATTACTGATGACTGGGAGTTTAAAAAACCACATGCTGGCCTGGAATATTCTATTGAGCTCCAATTGGCTATCGTTCTGTACCGCTTCGGCTCAGAAGGGGAATGTGCCTCTGTAAGGAAAATTCCGACAACATTTGGAATAGGAGATGGAGGCACACTGCAAAAAATTACTGCAAGAATATTCCGCGTTATTCTAAAATTTCTACCGAAACAAATTGTTTTGCCAAATGCAGCAAAAAGATTGGAAATTGTTTCTAAAACTTTTCATGAGTTGCCATTCTGTATAGATTATGTTGATTGCACTGAGGTGAAACTTTCAGATGCACCTTTAGTAAATCATGAAAAATTTTTTCGCGAACTCACATTTATTCAGTGAAAGTCCAAGTTGTATGCGACTATAAACTTAATATTCGAGATGTTGCTGTTGGAAGCCCCGGTAGCAGTCATGATGCTTAAATATATAGAAACTGCTCATTGTTTACAAGAACAAACAACTTTTATTCAAATGAAGAATGGATAGCTGGTGACTCTGCCTGCCCGTTATGCGAGAATATTATAACACCTTATAGATCCAATTTTCAACATCTGAACAGAGAAAAAAGAAAAAAGTTTAACATGCGTAGCAGTAAATATAGCGTGAGAGTGAAGCACTGTTTTGGATTACTCAAAGAAAAATTCAGCAGCCTCAAAGAGCTTCGAACTCGCATCAGCGGTACGGAAAGCCACAAGTTTTGCTGTGACTGGATTTTGATTTGTTGTATTTTACACAACATATATCACAACAGATAGCGAAATCGAAGTATTTGCCAATGATTTTGTTAAAGAGAGCGAAAGTTTTGAAAACAGTAATGTTGAAACCATCATGAATCCACAATCTGAGAGCAAGAGACTAGGCCAGTACTATCTCATGTTTGAAAATTAATAAAAATGTTTAATGTTTAATAAATAAAAACTTCTCTATATAGTTATTTCGGAAAGCTTTTCTGAGATTTTGAAAAGAGGCTACAATAGTAAATTATGTATCAAATAAAAGGCTACACTTAGTAGTTTATTTTGTTTATTTGTTCTCTTTGAGATGTTTTGTTT
Source organism: Dichetophora obliterata (assembly GCA_963920525.1). Taxonomy (NCBI): domain Eukaryota; kingdom Metazoa; phylum Arthropoda; class Insecta; order Diptera; family Sciomyzidae; genus Dichetophora; species Dichetophora obliterata. The sequence goes on from OY986439.1 coordinate 117,731,715, forward strand.
TAAAAGTATTTTGATTCTTATGCAAGTCTAAAGATATTTATATAAGAAATCACATTCATTTTTACTCTTTGATGACAATCAAATAATGCATTTGAATCTTTGAGATCTTTTTAATAAAAATATTTTAGTTGTTATACAATAAATCACATAAATTTGTACTCTTTAAGATACAATCAAATATTGCATTTCGATCTTTAAGTTGTTCTTTTTATAAAAGTATTTTAGTTATGTTAGTATAAAAATATTTACAATATTTGATTATTATGTATAATCAGCCCAATCATAAAACATTTTTTCACGGGAGTTGTAAAAGGGACTTTTCCATTTTAAGATAGCAGATAGAGATATCTCATTTTTTATTTTACACCAATGAAAATTGGCGGCTGATAAACAAAATTGCATTAAAAATTTCCAAAAAGTGTTTAAACTTTATCTTAAAAACGGAAACTCCCTTTTACAACTCCCGGGAGAAAATGTTTCATGATTGGGCTGAATATAATTGAATTTGGCAGGTAATTTAAAACTTTAATGCAACTATTTAATTTTTTTCTCAAGTCCCCAAATCCTCAAGTGCACAGGCAAGTGCACTGAATCGTGAATACCCCTATTGATAAATTTTTCTACACTCCCAAACGGCAGCTTATGCTGACACAATGTGTTAAAAGGTATACTTGCCCAATTGAAAACAAAAAATTAAAATATTTCTTCCAACTAGTTAGATGGGTTGCAAGCATAGCTGTTAAGTAATGATAACTCGTCGTAATCATTACTTATTCGATTCTTTTTTTCGAAAAGGTAAAATAATTGATTTAGTACGATTATTTTCGGTTTGGCTCAGTAATCAAAAGTTTACGATTACAAATAATTAAAAAAAAAAATAACGAAAAGAATCAAAAGTAATCAAAAAAATAATCCGATTACTTTTCGAGATTATTTTTGATTCTTTTTTGATTATTTTAAGAATTTCAGTCTTAGGTACAAAAAATATTGTTAAATTTTATTAAAAAAAAAACTAAGTTATGTATTTCATTATAAAACAAAGATTGACAAAAAACAAGAACGAGAACAATAATGTATTATAAAACAACATAAACGAAACAAAAATAAAACCTGTTTACTCTAAATTACTATTTGCCTTCATAAGCACTAATTTTTCAAAAGAAAAATCAGACAATTATTGCCGTCTTGGAGTGTTTACTATGCCAGCGAAAGAAAATAATCTTTCAACTGGCGCTGAGGACATTAAAGGCGTTTTGAATGAAAGAAATGGTTCCTTCAACAAGCCATACTTTTGCCAAACTATTTCATCACTTGAACTATCATTCAAGTAGCAGAAGAGTTGGTGTGTCAATTGAGATCGCTGATCGGGCTTATCGGTGTCCTGTAAAGACACAGTTGTGTCAATTTCATCATCTGCAAAATCAAAAGTCTTAAAAGCTTTACTGAAATAAAATAATCTGAAAGATTGCCTCACCATCAAAATCGAAATCAAAATGTTTCGGTAAATTCGATAGTTTGTAGAATTTGGTTTTGTCAAAATTGAATGCATTGCTGCTTTTGGCATAAAAATTGCGTTCGGTATTCGAGTGAAAATTTAAAATTTTTTTACAGGAAAACGGTTTAGGGTTAAAACTTCGGTTAATATAAAAATTATTTAAACATTTTTTATTAATTTTTAACATTTCCTATGTAGGTAAGAAACTTTAATTTGAAGTTGACGTGTCAATATCGGAAAGAGCTGATGGTACCATAAAAAGTAATCTAATTGATTACTTATCGTAATCACAATTTAACAGCTATGGTTGCAAGACATAAATCCATAAATACTTATCAATAGCTTATAAATACTTATACACAATTTACGTACAAGCGTCAGGAGGATAGAAGAACAAAACAAAAAGAATTGTGCTTTTGCTTCAACAGTTTTTTTATGAACCAATTGGTTTTTTGGGAGACCAATCCCGGAAGCTTTTCTCGATTACGGAATTATCGGGATTGAAAATCTCAATCCCGGGATCCCGGGACTAGATCGGGATTGAAAATTTTAAGAAGTAAATCATTCAAAACGTTTTTAATACAATTTTTTGTTATTTATTACTTGATACTAAAAAATGTAAATTAATTCATTTATAAAGTAACAAAAACAAAACACATTACGGATATTCACAATTGCGTGATTTTCAGTGTAGTTAAAAACCCCGTGGTGTTGTACCACACTTTACCGAGCGGTTTTTATATTTTTTCGTGTTTTACATGAAATCTCTAACGTGGTTTTTTAAAGTTCCATAAACAACTGATCGGTTGCCTGTTATTTTCTAATTGCAAAAGTTTATGAAGCTAAAAATGCAAGTTAAACTTTTTATGCCATATATTAATAAAATATATCAAATTGGATAGTTAACAAAAGTTTGCATAGTAACAAAAAGGTATAGTGGAAGGTTCCCAACCACAAATTCTATTTTAAAGGGTGCTCATATTTTGATTTTCAACTATGGCAGAAAACCGCAAAACCACGATACCACACAATTGTGAATACCCTTCACAAATTCGGGATATCTCATCTCAGCTCTAAATTTCAACATCCCATTGCAAAAAAAATAACACAAAAAACATAAATAATATTAATGGCTAGCACATTATATTAATTTAACCCTTTCAGGGGATTTTCCAAATATATTGGACACGTCAGAAAGTAATTTTTATATGTATTTATTTTGCAAAGCTTTTTTAAATCAAATCGTTTGGTTCTATGAAAAAAAGATAAACCAACATGATAAAAATAAATTTAGAGATATATTTGACATTAAAGTCAGTTGGATTTTCGTTTTTGTGGCGAAGAAAAGCAAAAAAAAATTTGTTTGGTCTATTTTATAAGAAAAAATCAACCGGACAAAGATCCAATTTATGTTTTTTTTTATTTTTTAATGGCTTTAATGGCCGAAAAGTGCTCAGGTAGCAAAGTAGCATAAAGTGATACTTTCTGCTGAATGGGTTTTTTTGCGAAACGTCAAACGGCAAACAGCTGTTCGCCATTCGTTGTTTTTTTAACATCTAAAATTTGTTTATACTATTGTGCATTCGTTTCACACAAGAAATCATTAATTAACAGCTTTATAATCTTCTAATAATTAATAATTATCTATTTTCACTTCACAGCACAACTTCAGCAACAATTAACAATTCGCAGCCATGTTTTTTTAGCTGTCAAAATGAAAAGAGCATAAGCAGCTCAACCAAAGTAGTATACAATTTTTTCGATACCTAAGATGGCGACCGCTTAAGATGGAGAACATGTTGTTTGAGCGCATTATGATACATACCATTCAGCCCGAAAAATGTGGAACAGCTACGTAGCAAATTTTCCGCTGAATGGGGCCAATGATAAGAATATTAAGAGGGTTAAAAAAACACTAATCTAAAGAAACCTTTAAAAGATGAAAAAAAGACTTTGTGCCGAACAGGAGCAAAACAATTTTTTCTAGGTGCAAGCTTGTAAAACGAAAGTAGCGCAGGTTAAAATTAAAGGTATGTTTTTTCATCTCTTAAGGGCCTATATGATAGAAATATTACCTCAAAAGAAATTATTTTGTTCTTATTTTAGCCTAGCCATTGAAAGGGTTAAAGAACAAAATATATAAAAAGATACAGAACAGTTTAAGGTCTTACTATATAAATGTTACACATTTTTTTTACACCGTCTTCATGTTTTTTTGTGTTTAAGGCAAATTAAGGCAAAAGGTTGGAAAAGACCTTTCAAATTAAATTTCTTGTTTTAATTATTTTTAAACCAATTCATTACGCAGATCAACTCGTTTTATTTTTTATTGGATAGTTTTGTTCGAATATAACCCGCTGATGAGAAGCACCGTTCTGATTCTATGCTAGTTGGAGAAATAGCTGTACAATAGTCGTTAGCAATTTGTAAGTTTCGATCACGATGACTTTACCATAAAACAAAATTATTTTCTTAGTCAGAATATCTGACAATTTTTAAATACATAGCTGACTTCCCGATGTTGCAAATTCTTCTAAAATTTTGCAAAGTCTTTGCTCCAGTGATTCACACTCATCGTCCTAACAATCTTTTTCAGCCTCAATAAAAGGCTTTTCTAATTCTATACTCATATCAACTAAAAATTAAATGTTTGCATTTACGTGAATATTTGTAATAGAACTTTTTTATTTAAAAATCCCGGGATCCAGGAAAGACAACAGGGCTTAAATTGTCCGGGATCCCGGGATTGACCTTCCTAATGAGCACCTATAGAAAATTATAGGCAGCGTCAAAAAGAACGCTGAGGCAAAGCATAATTATTTTTGTTTTTTTCTTTTAACCTCCGGACGCTTGTAGAACGAAACTTGAGTTCGAAGAGCATTCGAAGTCGAACTGGGACCTCTGTATAATATAGTCTTTGTGCTTTGGACCTTTTTTGAAAAAAGACAAATATTTACACTGACATAACGGTAAAGTTCAAACTATTTCTGTTAAATGCTTTTATTCAACTTTTAAACGAAAAAATTAAAATGAAAATATGTATATTAAAAACAGCAGAGATATTTGCATCGAAAGTCAAAACGTTTATTTTCATCTTTTTTTTTCTCTTTCTTAGGTAACGATTACGTTACATAAAAAGGTGATTATAAAAATTTATTTATATTATTATTATTTATTATTATTTATATTTCTCGTATTCGAAAAAATTCTACAATAGGCCAAGTAGTCAAATTAAAAAATTTCTAAAAAAAGTGGGCATAACTTTAGTTCGATCACGCCCATTTTTAACACAGTTGCCATCAGTAACCATACAAACTAAATTCTCAAATTTAAGTATAGTACGACCTAAACTGTCTAAAATATAGCATTTTTATTGATTTTTGGGCGATTTTGTTCTATATGCACGGTTTTTTACACATGGAACACAATAGCTTGCGAAGCTTATCACTAAAGTGTTGTATAGCACAAAGTCGATGTCTCATATCTCGAAAACTATAAAAAAGAAAAGCAAACACAGATCGACAGATCTTGAAAAGTTTGCCTAAAATCGGTCTTATCTCATTTTTTTAAATTTTGTGATATAGAACACAATAACTTGCGAACTACGACATGACATTTTTTGACATTTGATTCAGAGTTAATTAAATAAAAATGTTTTAATTTTAATATTTCAACAGTACAGTATAGAATGAAATGTAATGTAATGAAATATTAAACGCAGTCCTTAGTATTATATTATTTTCTATTGTGCACATTACTTGACTATAAATACATTAATTTTAGTGCAAACGAAAAAACTGGTACAATAAAAATAAATTGTTTTACATACGTTTTATTCTATAGTTGCAGCAACCAAGGCGATAGCTCACACGCTGCGCATCTTTAAAGAAAAGAAACGACTGCAAACGATATGCAAATGGCTTTAAAAGCAAAACTTTTTTTTTCATACATGAACATTTTGCATGGCTCGCTCTGGGAAGCAATGAGTCAAGTGCAGGCGTCCGGAGTTCTCAAGGATTTACCTCAATGTAATAGAATATTTTATGTACCAATGTTGCGACGCAAACCGCAGAAACATTAATAAAAAAACAGGTGCTCGTAGAAGCAATTAACGTTAGGGATTCAAAGATGCAAGTATGAAAGGATATACATAGTATATGGACAACATTTTTTACTTTCATCCAACATACAACATAGCAAACTACTATTAAGGATAGCCATTCATGCATTCCACTTTTGCTCTGTGGTGTATGTTACGCATATTTTAATATCGGCTCAAGCAAAACGGCAACAACGCGCCTCAAATAAACTAAAAGAAAATATTTTAAATATTTCAAGATAAAACTTAACCATTTCGATAGTACAAAGTTTTTATACTCTGCAGTAATTTAACTTTGTTATGTTTAAGATAAAAAGCCTTTGATGCACCCATCAAAAATTTAATCAGGACGATGGGTGGATTCTTTTATTTACTCGACCAATATTGTTTGCCTCCTCGCTTTGAATAACGAGTGCCAGACAGCAGTTCGTTACTGCATTATGCTGCATGCCGAGAAGCAGCTCAGCTTTATTTTATGCTTTAGGATTGAAAACGTGTCAATAGCCTTCAAAGAATTTTTAACGATTTTACTAGATGTTGGTAGAGATTTTATTGTGTATGTTTGCATTGGTTCGGCATGCAGGCATGGGTGGAGGAGGTCGTTAGGGAAAGCAGAGTAGTGCCTGTCCTTGAGTTGCAGTCAAATGACTTATTGAACAAATTTCCAATCATCGAAAGTACTCATTTAGTGTGAAAGTTGTCTTAAAGTGGGGAAAATTGTAAGCGGCTGATACATAAAGAACACTTTCATATTTCTTAACAGATTTCTTTTAGCTTCTGTGTTTCAAGGTCTCTAAGCAATCAGGTGCAGTAGATTTGCGATAATGTGAACCAAGTCTTTAAGCTTTCTAGTTGTGCCAGAAAACACTTAATGATACATTATTTATTTTTTACATATATTATTTTTACATTACTTTTCTACTGGCAAGCATTATTCTTTCCACAGCTATTACCCAAGCAGTCTGATTTAACCTGCTTCCCTTTCAAATAAAAGAACAATTTTAATGCAAATTTGTTGATAAACCGTTGATGACTAAGTTTGCATTAAAAATTTCCAAAATATTCTTAAGGTTTGTCTTAAAAATTAAAATTCCCTTTTCCGATTCCGCGTGAAAAATTATTCATGATAGGGCTGAATATCACCGCACACTGGAGCCGGATTATATTTCCATACGAATTAATTAGTTGATAGCCTTGTTTTAGCCCACTAGTGAACAGGATAACATCAATTAAACACAAAACTTTATGTTTAATACTTTCACTTCAATGTGAATGTTTTAGAAGTCGATATTAATTGATTTTAATATTTTTAATTATATTTATATTAATGAAAAATAAATGAGTTTAGGTTACAATACACTCAATGAATTTATTAGTATAATTTCTACGAATAATATTAGTAAAGAAAATATTCGTACTTTCTACAAATATTCGTACAATATACAAAGTATTTTTATTGTGATATCTTTACGAATTCATTCGTAAAATCTTTCTAATACCTGATGTGGTATCTACAAATATATTTCTTTTATATACTAATGATATACGTAAACAAAAATAAATCAATTCGTATTAGTGCATTGTACGAATGATCGTGTACATATAAATAATAATATTCGTAATTTTTTCGTAGGAATGACTTCGTAATTTCTTTCATTACATTCGTAGTATTTACTAATGCTTTCGTTCTATTTACGAATGAAAAATAATATTAGTAGAAACAATTCATTCGTAGGCTGACCGTACGAATTATTAGTAGAATGTACGAATTATAAGTAGAGTCTAAAAAATTGAAAACAGAAATCGTTCAGCCTTGTTTTTAGAACATCTACAGGACATAAGGAACTGTATGATTGTAAAGTGACTGTAGCCTACTAGTAGAGTGCTTGGGCCGTAAACTAAAGAGCCGAGGTTCAAACCTCAGCTCAGACAGAATTTTTTTTTAGAATACGAATAAAATATTCGTAATATGTATTAATATACGTCGATTCTACGAATCCTATTTGTGGCTGAAAACTATGAATAAAATTCGTAGAATGGACGCAGTTATTAGAAATATTTACAAACAAATATTTTTGAGTGTATAGATAGATAAAAAATTTTGCATTTCAATATAAAATAAATTAAGTTTAATAGTTACTTAAAGTAAAGAAAGAATGTAGTTATAAATAATAACTACTTACTAAGGAATGTCCCCGAAAATCGGGTGGTTTGGATATAAGCTTAAGAGATCTTATTATCTTATATATTAATACGCAAACATCAAATGCTGTCGTACACTTTTTTATATTTATTTTAGAATAAGAGCAATGAAACGTATATCATTCGAAAGGTACTGCGCCATAGATGTGCCGAATCATGTTAGATTTTAAATTGATGACCTCTTACCCGAAATATTAACGTTAAATTTTATATTGATTTTAGTATGGAATCTCAGGGCTAAGATGAAAGGTCCTGCTGCACAGTATGATTACATTTTGAATTAGTGACCTTCGACCTGAAATATGAGCGTAAAAAGAGCATTTCTTAACCCTGGATAACCAATGTTGGTCGTTTCGACCAACACTGCTCTATTTTTTGCTAAAAGCCTTTTTTCTCTGATCTGATCGTGTTCTCTATCCATATTATAGTAACCACATTAGTTGTTAAGCTGCTCTCGTTGCGTTCGGATGTATTTGCCTTTTTAATAGGATTGGGTGAATCTTTTTATAAATGTAGTGTTAGTCGAAGCGACTAACATTGGCTTTAACGTAACTTTTTATACCCCCACGGTATATTAACTTTGTTACTCCGTTCGTAACGTTTATAAGGAGATATTTTTTTGATCAGCATCACCTCCAGAGTCGATTAAGCCATGTCCGTCTGTCCGTCTGTCCGTCTATCCATTTGTGTGTCTGTCTACACAATTACAGCCACAATTTTTAAGCTATCATAATGAAATAAAAGATATATGCTTACATTAAAAAACGAAGATAAAATTCGGAATGAGCAAAATCAGATAAACACCACGCCTACCTCCCATAAGAAGTGACTTTATCAAAACGGTATCTCTTAAAATGCCACAAAAATAAATATATGAATTTTCAATTTTGCACATTAGCTTTGGAGTAAAACTATTCACCACATATTTGAAATTTTTCAAAATTGGATGAAAACCACGCCCACATTAGATACAAAGTGGCGTCATTATAATACAAAACCTTCATAAATTCAAAAAAAATATGGTTTAAACTTGATATTTTACACATAAGCTTTGATAATTAGGATGAACCCTGAGTTTAAAATTTTATATATTTGGATAAAAACCATGCTCCATAAAAGTGGCGTTACCAAAATTATACAACATTGACAACTTCGTGTGTACTAAAATACGAATGTGGGGGTATTTTAAATTCGGTTCAGTTGAAGTTAATTCCTTTGTTGTAGGAATATAGTATTTTGGTTAAGTTTTTTATAGTTGTGCAGCGAATTGTGTCTCTTGTGCTAAACAATTGATTTAAACTTTTTTATTTTAATATTAATAAATAATGGTTTATTCGTATAATGATAGAAAAGCCTTTTAAGTTTTTTATTTTTATTTACTATTTTTTTTTCAATAATCTTATGTGGCATATCTCAAACTGATAAAATAAGTAGCTTATAAAAAAATGTAAAAAATAAAAAAAAACAAAGACTAGTATTAATATTTTTTTTATTTCTAGTGGAATATACTTAGATTTTCAATTTTCAACAGCTTTTAATATATTTTATGTGCCAACAGCTCCTCTAAACGAGTTTTGGAGCGTGTTAGTCGAATCGACTAACATTGGTTATAACGTATTATAAATATGAATGGTTATCCAGGTTTAAATAAAAGTTAAACTGTAAGAGATAGAAAAACATTATGTAAAAAAGTTTTAGACATTGATAAGATGTGCAAAAAATACCTCAGACATTTTTTGCCATCTCTTATGTTTACCCTACAATAAGAATTTTTTTATGTTACAAGTGTGAAAATATATTGTGATTTTGAAATTTCTTACAAATAGTAAATTTTAAAAAATGCCCGTTTTTTTAGACATAAAAATAATTGTGATATCTTGAAAACTACAAATGTTTTCAGTACAATGTAATCTTGTATGAAAAGTCGATGGTTCAGAAATATAACGGTATACGAAAGCTTTTTTGGTAATACATTTCACAGATAGTATGTTAAAAAATTCCCGTTATGATGAAATCAAAGTTATTCAGATATCTGAAAGAATGTAGATTTTCTCAGTACAACGTATTTCCTTGAAGCAAGGTCATTGCCTTAGAATGAGGAAAAAAACGATTGAAATTTCAATTTTTGATTTTGCAAGCAAATATCAGCTATTTTTGAATCGTTTTTCATCTAATTTTCTTTGTCTGCAAGATCAGTTAAATGACTTTTAAGAAATAAGAAAAGATTAATCAAAGTTATCCCATCAATTCAATGTTTTATATTGTTTTAAAAAACCGTTATCTCACGAATTCAATGTTTTATATTGTTTTAAGATTTTGTTCAAAAAATAGACCAAATAATTCTTATTGAATTTTCTTTTTTCACACTCTTTCATATGACATACCATTTATTTGCAAAAATTGCTTCATTTTAGCACATAAGTCAATAAACAGTTTCTATCATCGAAAATCATGAGCTACCCCCTTTGAAATTTTTGATGAAAATTTAATTTTTCAAAATGTTGTTTTTATATTTTTTACAAAGTTCTACAGCTTAAAAAATAACTTCTGCGAAAAAATGTTCAAATATTTCAAACCATTTCACAGTTACATACACCAATCTATGTTTTAAGCCATTTGGGTATCTTCTTATATTTATATTAATAGGTAAACATAAAATGTTTTCGTACACTTTTTCGATATTAATTTTAGAATAAGGGCAATGAAACTTATATCATTCGAAAGGTACGGCACCCTATATGTGCAGAATAATTTTAGATTTTAAATTTATGACCTCTGACTCTCTCTCTTTGTATTATTTTTAATAAAGAATCTCAGGGCTAGGAAGAGGTAGAATGGTGAATAAGGTATCAAATGAAAGATCTGGCTGCACAGTACGATTACATTTTAGATTGGAGACCTTCGACCTGAAATATGAGCGTGAAAAGAGCATTTATTAAACAAAAGCTAAACTGTAACATATGGAAGAATATAATGTAAGAGGGAATTTTAAACATTGATAAGGTGTGCAAAAAAAAAGCTAGACGAAGAGGCTTGCACAACATGATTGGGTTTTAGATTGGTGACCTTTGACTTGAAATATGAGCATACAAAGAGCATTCTTTGATAAAAGCTTAACTAAAAGAGATGGAAGAACATGATGTAAGAAGGAATTTAAGACATTGATAAGATGTGCATGAAATACTTGAGACATTTTTCGCCATCTCTTGCGGATACGTTACAATAAGCATTTTTTTAGTGTAATATGTGTGAATATATATTATGGTGAAATTTCTTACAAATAGTAAATTTTGAAAATTCACGTTATTTGGACATCAAAATTTTTGCGAAATCTCGAAAACTCTAGATGGTCTCAGTATAACGTATTTTTGTATGAAAAGGCGTTGATTAAGAAAAATAACGCTATACGAAAGCTTTTTGAATAATATTTTTTACAAATGGTATGTTAAAAAAAATTCCCGTTATTTTGACATTAAAAATATTGCGATAATTTGAAAACTTAAGATTTTCTTAGTACAACGCATTTTCTTAGGGCAAGGCCTCAGAATGACAAAAAATCTTTTGATATTTCAAGTTTTGATTTGGCATGAAAATATCTCCGATATTTTCCCATCGATTTCCCTCAAGTTTGCATTGACTTAAAGTTCAATTAAATTACTACAAAAAAATGGAAATATATTTATTGTTACCTCACAAATTTTTTGATATATATTGTTTTCAAAAAGCATCTAAAATATTCAATGTTCGCTCCAAAAATAAGTCAAAAGTGGTTTTTATTTTATTATTTTTTTAAATTGCAGTTTCTCACACTCTTTCAGATAACATATCATTTATCCGCAAAAAGTACTTCGTTTTGACAAAAAACTCAATAAACAGTCTCTATCATTAAAAATCATGTACATGTCATGAAAACATTTCCTAATATATCTTACTAACCAAAAGCTTTAAATAAATATATATTATCATACCACGAAGAACGAAAGATGTCGTACATTTTTTAGTGTTAAATCTAAATGGTGGGGAACAAATCATTTAGCATTTAGCAAAAATGAGAAGAAACATTTACGATTAGTCAGAGCGTTATTTTGAAATTTTGCATGGACCTTAACATTTTTTATCTGCAAGTCAATAAGCAAGCAGTTCTAATAAACGTTTCTAATAGTCCTGCAGTTCAAATAAACAAATAAACTAAATAGTTCCGCGGACATGCTTCAAATTCCCTCTGTATATCAACAAGCAAAAAGTTTAAATAGTCTATACAGTTCAAATAAGCTAAGGAACTAGATAGTTTCGCGGACATGTTTCCGTGAACTAGTTCCTTTCTTCAAAAGAATCGTTCCATGTCCGTTCCGTATCTGGAACTGTTAAGCACAACCCTACTGTTCAATGAATTATCTATTGTGAATAATTTAGATCTTTCTGTCTCGAAATCGTCTTTTAAAAATTTGCTTTTTACTTTATTTCGTATATAATTTTTGGTTTTTTTTTTCTTATTTTCATCATTATATGTTAGTTACTTTGAATATTTTTCCATTATGTTATTTTGTTATTATAGTCCTTAAGTTAAATTATTATTTTTTAAAAAGTCTGTAAGGATTTGTAATCCAAAGACATCAATGAATAAATAAATAAAAAAAAATATTAGCGTTAAAAAAATTAATTTTGCTTTCCGAACAATGCTAAGCTATGAGAGCAACCATAAAGTGTTTAAAAGAAACGTTTAAGATGAAAACATAATTGGACGACCTTATACATTTGACTAATCTAAGAATCACCTTAAGGGTAATAACAGCTATGAACTGTTTCCGGCAATTTTCTTCATTTATTGAGTTTTTTGTAGAGATCCCAAAAAGGCTGACTGAAAGGGTTGAATAATTCGGAAGGGATATAAACTCTGTTGGACAAATTTTTCGAAGCAGTTTTTCCAGCGAAGCTACGGAATGACAAAGATTGTGCTCATTTTTATGCTATAATACTAAAGGGTTTATGTTTGTGTTTGCGTTCACTTACACAAACTTCACCGCTACAATAATGGTGACAGTGCCTTAAAATACACTACGTTAGTGTTAATTTTTGTTCACTGCTATACAAACAGTTGGTCGATTTTCGACCACAGGCGATACTAGTTAGTATTGAGTGAAAATTCGTGAAACTAGCCACCTAAAACAGGAAGTCGTAATTTATATATATATATAATGGATATTGAAGTGTATATGAAAAAAAATTAAATTGTAATTTTTTTTAAGTTTTTTTTTCAAAGAGTTACAAAGAATTTAGTTTTAGGCCACTGTTTTAGTAAAATTAGTTTTACTAAGTAACGGCTTGTTAAAATTTCTTGATTTTTGGTACAAAAACATTAACACACGTTAAATTACAAAATTTATTTTTTTTAAGAAAATTGTTTTTCAAAAAACGTTCTGGACCACGTAGAAACGAATAATACGTTATACAAATTATGCATAAACGTTATACATATTTATACAAATTTAGAAATATACAAAAAAAGAAAAATTATGTATTCTCCATAAACAAGTCTGTTATAAAATGTTTTAAATCGGCACTACCTGTCTTGTGCGAGCCATTCAGAGCACTGCACAATGGAATTATTGATTGGTACAAACTAGAGGGAATAAATTATTTTGATGACGTTTTTAGTGCTTTAGGCACAGAAAAGTACAAAAAAAGGATTTTCAAATATTTGGACAAGTGGGCGTGGCACCTCCCATACAAATGTATCTTATTTTTCGCAATATCTGAAAAACCAGTGAAGCCATGACTACAGAAACTTAGGCAGTTTAAAAAATGTTTTGCGTTAAAGAAATTTTCAGGCGCCCGTATGTTGTAGTCCCCCGGGCCCGAGCTTAGCTCTCTAGGATCCTGCATGTAGGATAAATATGAGTTAATCCATTCGGATACATTTTTTCATAAATTTCGCTAATTTTATTATTTATTTATTAACAGTTTTTCAATTAAGATGTAGTTATCTGGTGAAATAGCTCTTCATGAGTTTAATTTATAATAATAACAAAATCCTGCATCTTGCCGCAGTTTACCTAAAATTTGTTATTTTTTTCGTGCATTCATCAGACGTTACTAAAAAAGGAAGTTCTTGTGAGACTAGCACTCGAACTTAAAATATTTCTGCGAAATGGTCGATCGCACCTCAAAAGTCTAAAAGAACGAAAAATGGCAAATTTAATACTTTTCAATCGCGTCGGAAGCGAATTTCATCTGGGGGGGCAGTACAAATGGGGGGGCAGTACAAATGGTGGTGCAAAAAAAGTTCACCAAAATTTCTTCACATGAAACATGAAGAAGAGAGAAAGAAGAGGAAAATATATAATACAAAAATATTATCGTTGTAAAAAAACTGATATTTTGAATAACTTTTCCTTTTAAATTGTTTATCTAGCTAAAAAAGTGGGGGGGCAACTGCCCACCTTGCCCCCCCGCTTCCGACGCCAATGATACTTTTTAAAAAAGGCCAACATCATCTCAAATATCGTATTTTTAAAGTCACAGTTAACAATTTTATTTGTTCGGACGTTACGTGTCGACGTTACACATTTTTTCAGTGTAGTTGTAATTGGGTAATTAAGTAATTGGTAGTTAAGTAATTATGTAATATAGGAATTGAAAACAAATTTAATATATTTTTCTTTCGTTGCCTCAACCATTTTTCATTATCTTTAGCCAATGCTTTCCATTTTTACTAAAACAAAAAAGTTTACGAAAAGTTTACATTTGTGAAACAGTGCAGACAATTTAATCATCATGGTAAATGAATATATGCATAAATTGCTTAAATTGACAAAATTAAAATAATTATCTTAGATAATAACATAAAATAATACGAATAAGTTTTAATTTGTTGGTCACGGTTGACTTTTCTGTGGATTTGCCCGCCCATATACATATAAGTAAATTGTTTTGATTTAAATATTTTAAATATTTTTAAAGTCTGTTGTTAACCTTCACTACTATTTTTGAAAAACTGTTACCAAAGTAAAGTAAAAAAAAATGAAAAATCGATCAAGAAATGGCTAAAATACTCACTTAGGAAATCACACTTTGTCATTCACATTAAAGCGAGGTTGTCTCTTAAGTCTCTTTTCCTTTTTTTAACTTTAAACGTTCATATCTAAAAGTCTACTTATCGAAAGTCTAATAATTTTTGACTTACCTACAGCTCAAGACCTCTCAAATGATATATCAAGTGTTGCTGTAGCGCTTGTAGATTTGCTGGAATAAAAGGGGACTCTTACAGGAATAAATATACATATGTATACCTATACAGAGTGTCCCAGATCAACGTTTCAATCCGTCGCTGGTTGATTCCTTGGTCCAAGACAAGAAAAAATTGTAAGGCAGGGGGCCCATCTCCCCCCTGTTTCGAGCTATAAGCGGAAGTATAGCAAAATATGGCATTCATAGATATCATCAGTTTTAATGCAATAACTTAAAAAGTATTACATATAGGAACCTCTTTGAAATGAGTTTTTAAAGCTTTTTGATTAGTAAATTAATATATGTTAAAGTTTTTTGGTATTTTTAACCATGGAATAATTTATAGCAACTTAAATATGAAAAATATGTTTTTAATTTACTTTTTTTTCACTTTAAGCTCGTTTTACATAAAAAAGTATAATATTATTTTTTTCTGATGCAGTTCTAATTTCCGAATAATTCTATGCAATATTTCATACTGAGGCTGCACCGTACAGTAACAAATAAGAGCGAATTAATTATTTTATGAAAACATACACTAAAAAACCCCTTACAATCCAACCGGCGACAGCAAAGATGCCATTTTTTGCTATACTTCTGCTTATAGCTCGAAACAGGGTGATATGGACCCCCTGCCATACAATTTTTTTCTTGTCTTAGCCCAAGGAATCAACCAGCGCCGGATTGAAATGCTGATCTGGGACATCGAGTACAACAGCTAGTATATTAATAAAACTCAGTTTTCTATTAAAATGCTCTCTTCTTGAGTCTCCGCTTCACATATTCATTTCTAGGTATTTAACCCATTAAAGACTGCTCATAGATTCCGCCGTACAATTTTTTTTCAAATTTTATCAGGAAGCTTACATAGGCCATAGAAGTTGCTTTGCAAAATTTCAGGTTTGTAACTGTCACCATATTTGAGATCTGCATTGAGTATTTAAATACCCAATCGGCTAATCCGGGTTCTTGGTGTTAATAAAAATTTGCATATATGGCAAAATTCTTTTGTCATAATGAACACCTGATATTGTGTTCTGAATTTTTCCCTCGCACCTGAATTTTTCCCTCGATCTTTCCATTTTCTACTTTTCTACAAGGCTTTATATATGGATTTTGTCATTTTTGAAAATCACACATCTTCGATCTCGAAAAGGAACATTTAATTGTATGAATTTCGTTACACATTGTTAAGACAATAAATAGTTTAATTTTTCCGTAATGTTTAAAAAAAAAATTCTTCTGAAATTCTGAAGGATTCTTCTTCTATACTGTTATTTTTTTTCCAAATCCTGATTAAAAAACAAGGGAAATTACGTATGCACAAAAAAATTAAGCCTTTAAAAAACACCTCAGGCATTATAATTAATGTCACGCCCTTCATTTTTCTATGAAAGAACTAAACAGTGTTCTTAAAAAACTTCAGAAAAACACACAAATAGTGCGCAACTAAATTTTTGACAGAGATTTATTTTGAGAAACAGAATGTTTGCTAACCAAAGAGTGATATAAATTAAAGTTAACTGGTATAGCTTAAGAAAGCAGCATGAAAACTTATGGAATAAAAATAAGAAAATTTAAGTAGCGGATGTACTCTTAGTTGTATTGTAAAAAATATGCATATGTATAAACTTTGATTAGTTTTGGTAAACTATGAGGCTCATTTTCCTTACATAAAAATCAAATTTTTGTCTAGGTGTTCCTTTCATTTGTACGTTTAACACGCTTTCATACTCTTACACGACTTTAACGGCAATGCAGTTAACCCACTTTATTTATTTCCAAAAAAAAAAACAACACCAAGCAACCCCATCCAATGGGACTCACCTTTATTTTCATTACGTAATTAGATGGCACGAATCCAATATTTCCTTTCATACTAACAACTTGCCACCAATTCCGCTGACGTGCCGAGGTCTGGTACAGAATAAAGTATTCACCCTCATCGAAGCTGATGGTCTTGGGATAGACAGCCTGGAAGTCGTATAGCGCCTTCAGCATTTCGATGTTATCTGTGACAGAACGAAGACGAGCCAAACATTTAGATTGGTTAAAAAAAACTAATGTAACAATTTTCTTAAATGTAAAATGCAGTAGTCTTTGGTGAAGGGATGAAAACTCAACTATGAGCACCTGGAGCAACGTATAGCTCCAATCTAGCCTAAAGTCAAAGACTGAACAAACGAAGCAAAATGCAATCGAGTTATTCTTTTTTCGGCTCGTTTGACACAGTGTTTTTGTATTTATCTTATTGTTGTTCCTACCCATTTTTCCAAGGACGTTAATTGGTTTAGGTGTTATTGTTGTTTGCTCTTTCGTTTGTTATCCTGTTTTTGGCAGAACTTGTGGCTAGGCGAGGCAGCGCAGCAGCTACTTTCTACACACAAACACACAAGAAACACACGTTCTTTGATCTTTGGCACTTTAAATAACTGAAAAACTAAATCTTGTTCAACTCAATTAGTTTTTATATATATATTTAACACTTTTTTGGCACGGCAACATGCCTGAATATGTATATTTTCCATTGGATCACTTCGTGGTGCTTCTCAAGAAAATCTTTTGAATTGCTTTTGAACAGCTTCCTGGCGGAACAAGAACTGAACTTTAAGATAAAATAGTAAGCATTCCTCAGCGCTCCCCACCCATTAAAAAAACCCTTTATTCAACGGAATTCGTGTATAGAGATCAAAATAGAAACAAGTTAAGATAAAACGTCAGAAATTTAGTTGACACTTGCGTTGCCTGACCATTCTTTATTCGATGCTTACTAAACACGGCTAATGACAGGGCTGCCACTATATTACAAAATAACTCAGTATCGAATTTCATGTCTACGCATGCCTTCAAGCAGGCCTGCGCGTATTAGATTTGAGCTTGCGGACTACGTCCGCTCTCGCTTCGAAGTCCTACTTCTTTTTTGTATAAAACGGGACAAAATTGCAGGCCTGCAGCGTTCGCTTTTACTTGCTGGTCTGGAGATCAATTCCCATTTTAGGTTAAAGTAAAGTGAAAAAAGCTTTTCACAGTAGTTTTCATTTAAAGATTTCATTTTTTCACTTCACTGCGCACAAAAACGCAATTCTTGTTCGTCTAATGGAAAGTAGTTGCTGAGTTGAGAAATTAAAACTATATATTAAAAATAAACAATAAAAAACATAAATATAATGAATTTTGCACAAATAAATTTAACCAAAATAAGTTTTTCGGTAGCATAAAATAGCAGAAACTAATATAGTAAGTCGATAATGCGCGTTTGCAGCCGGCGTTAACTTTGTTTTCATTTCAGCAAAAAAAAAACAGCTGTTGCCCTTTTAAGTGCCTTGTTATGGTGGTCATCATGACCTCATCACGGTCATGTATTGTTGTTGTTTCAATGCATGGCAGAATTATCCAGGTAGTGTTGACAACTGCTTATTTTCTCTTCAAAAGGAAAACATAGCTTGTCAAAAACAGCTGTTAGTGAGAGAAAGCGAAAAAGAAAGCAAGCGTCGAAAACTTAAATCATAAAAATCATATAAGAATTTTTGCGCGTTTAAATAAATAAATAAAATTTAAAATCATGAAAGTTGTAAAAAAATCGTGTGTGATTTTTGCGAAAAGCTTTTCAGTTCGTGATGTTAAATTCTAACCAGTGCCTCAAGAGGAAGCTCGTCGACAGAAGTGAATTGATGACTGCGGCGTGATGATCACATAAAACTGGTTTGTTTGCAAAAAACATTAATGTTTTCACTTATTGACAATGGCCGATTGAAAGCGCTCCCTTTTTGAGTAAATTTTTTGACAGCTTATATTTTCCATACAAACTGTCAAAATTACTTGTCAATTACTACCTGGGTAATTCTGCCATGGTTTCAATGTAAATTAAAAATTTGAGAGCGAGAGCAAGAGAGTAAATTTTCACCACCACGGTCACCCAATGATTCGGCAAAAATATGAAATCATGGAATGAAAACAGTGTTGCGTTGTGGAATTATTCACAAAATTTGTGTTTAGGCACGAAAATAGTACATTTTTGGTTCGAAATGTATGAAAGCAGTAATGAAACCTGCGTAATAGCAACCCTCATCGACTGGACCACTTTAATTGTTGGCAAGTTTATTAATTGCTTTTGTTGAATCATTTGTTAAAACAAATAAAAAAATTAGTATTAAAAGTAGCAAAATGCATCATATGACCACCAGCATAACATACTTTCGCCACAAAGCTCATCAAACGAAAAAAGAGAGTAATAAGTGACATGACCAGGGATCATATGACAACCACCATAACAAGGCCCTAACACACAACGGGAATCGCATTTTTCGTGTAAAGCTGAAAACACTTTTCATATGACGATAACGCAGAACAGGAATTGACCCCTGGCCCTCGCATATAAAATCAGTTTTTATTATAAATAGAATCTTACGGGGCATTTTTAGCTCACAAATCACTACTTTTTCTGGTGTTTTAATTTTCTTGATCTCTTTAAACTTAAATAAAGTTGGCAGAGGGACCGCAAAAGGATTTTCATAGACATTTTAATAGAAGAAATGACGAGTATAAGCTTCTTTCTTTACAAATTAATTTATTAAATACAATGATAAAAAACCAAGTTGAAAGACATCAAGCTCATCTTTTAGCTGAGCATCTAAAAAAAAATTAAACCAGGACCAAATGCATATAAAAACATTTATAATGTTGTAAATAGAAATAAAAGTAGTTTTTGCAAGAAAATAATAATTAATGACCTTCCAATTTACTATATGCAACGTATCTCAGATGCACTCAGAGTTCACTTTTATTACATGTATTGTAATGTAATCCTGTAGTAAAAATAAATAAAAATTTATTAAAAACAAAATTAAATTAGTAACCCACCGTTCTAATAAAAATTTAATTATTTTTACTAATTTCAATTAATTATTCTTACTACATATTTTTTAGCTACAGAAAATAAATGCATTTACTTTAAAATTAAATGTTTTTAATTTATTAATTAAAAAACTGCAAAACGTTTTATGCCAACAGTTTTACTAAAACTGTAGTAAATTTTACTACATTTGTATTTAATCGAAATGCTGAATATGGAATTTTTATGCAGTAATTTAAACTTTGTTTACCGCACATTTGGAAATTTTTACTACTGTATTTTTACTGAATACTTTAATGAAACATTGTTATTCTTCCATTTTTCTAATTTTATTTTTATAATTATGTATTTATTTAAATCAATATATGAAACTCAAACAATAAATATTATAAACAAAATATAAACAACAGCTTGTACTAAATTAAAAAAAATATATTTTTAATTAATATAATTATATTTTTTATTTTTCGCATCCAAATTAAAACATTTTATATATGACCTTGTTATTTATTATCTTAATTTTCTATGATTTAAATATAAATTGTAAATGTTTGATAGTTTAAATCATTCTGAAGCATGTACCCAAGTAGAATTTTGCGACCACAGATTACTTAGTACACATTTTTTACATAACGACGTTGCAGCGATACTGATTTGGAAAATATTTTGTGGGAAAAGTTTGTAAAAATTCCTATTTAGTTTTATTTCCGTTTAAGAAATAAAATGGCACACAATTACGGTATTTTTACTATGTTGGCAAAATTCCTATATTGTAACCATGCCTTCAATGTGACTTTCCTTTTAAAAACTACTTTAACACTAGGTCACAGAATGTTGTAACGATTTATAAAGTTTTACCTTTAAAAAATGCATCACTCAATTTTGGAACAATAACTTAAGATGTTATCTTTTTGTAAAGATTAGCTAATTGCGACCCAAGTGTAGGCTCTTTCTATTTAAAATGGTGGACGCAAATTATTATTATATTTTCCTAACAATATAATCCTAACAATAATCCTTTTATATTGTATTGTTAAGCTTTTTAACTATGTTTTATTGAGTGCTTACATTTAAAACTATTACTGAAATTTGTGTACAACATTTTTTCCACAAAACTTTTTAAAACATTTTTTATTAATATATGAAACTAGCTGAACACGGTGTGCTTCGCTACTCCCCTCGTTATAAAATAAAAGTATATATTTTTCACGCCATTGAATTTTCGAAATAAGTCCACCCCAGTGCCACCTACCGTGTCCATTTATACACAAATTATTTTCTTATGATCAAACAAACATACATTCTGAATTTCAGTTAAATTGGTCCATAAATTCAAATTTTCGATATAAGTCCACCCCAGTACCACCTATCGGGTCCAAATATAGCCTATGTTACCCACCGTACCAAGATGAACATTACCTGAAAATTTCATCAAAATCGGCCCAGCCGTTTTGGAGTCCATACGTTACATACATACACACATCCTATTTTATATATATAGATTATTGCAATATTTTCTGAATTCAGCTTGCGCTTAAATTCTTAAGAAGTTTTGGCTGTTATTTTACCGAAAATCTTCTTTCCCATCTACATTTAGCTCCAAATAATATCAAAAAACACTTAAGATTATGTTGTACTCCTATATATTATATATATTTTAATTATAAAATAATTATATTTATGGCTGTAAACAAAATTGGCAACTCTGTAATGCATTTATACTGAAATGTGATAAGTCACTTCAAAGCAAAGAAGTAAAATATAAGGAAATGGTGTTGCTAACGCACACACTGTACGTGAAATGTCGCACCATTCGTAAATTGTGCGAGCGAGAAAGAGTGTGTTTTTTGACATTTTTGAGAACCCTGGCATCTGATTGGAAGACTCCTCAGCAAAATAGTTGAAAATAATTCAATTTTAAGCATTTTTCACTGCTTAAAAAGCAACAAAACTAAAGAAAAAAAAACCACTAAAACAAATGCAATATGAGTTGTGCGGTTAAGAATTGTAAAAGTTCCAGAAAACTTAAAAACAATGCGCATTCGTTCCACAGGTAAATATGTCCATACGGTTTAAATTCTTTTAACAAAAATGCTTTATTTAGTTTCTAACGATATTTTTTTAGCTTATTTGTGTTAGAAATGTATATATTTCTTATTAAAAATGGTTTAAAAATGCAATTTAGACCCCGTTGATTTTCCGCTAGTTTGATCAAACCACATCTGTCAAAACACAAACACTGCTTCAGGGGCGCAGTCATTTTTCGCAGTTGAATACATGTTTGGGGCGCTCTTGTTTTCAGCATAGTGAATCAGATTTAGTACCTTTTTGGTTAAAATTTTCTGATTTTTACACAACAACTAGGCAGAAACACCCAAAAAAATAAGGATTTTAAAAAATTAACCTAATTTAATTTGTAATTAAAGTTGAAGTTTAGAATTTATAGGCCTTCAAATATAGAAAAATTACCTAAAAATCTTGCAGTTTTTCTAGTTTTTCAACAAAACTAAGCTTTATGGGTATTCAAACAAAGGTAATGTGCGTATCTATTCAACGAGGTGTCAAATTTAGAATTCCATAAGAATTTATTAAGATATAATTTTTTTATAATTAGAATTTGTCTGAAAGACTAGTGGTTTCTCTTTTACGAAAGCAATACATTAAAAAGAGAATTATTAAAAAGATAACTACATTAAGAACTGCTGTAGACAAAGAAGCCTTTGTGGTACTTACTGAGGTTTGTAAACCCTAAGCAGCATCCGAAGGCTTCCTTTTGATACATTTATTTTTTTTTTATTAAATTTGGAAAAACCTCGCGATTTTAAGTAAAAAAAGGGTTGTATCTTAATTGCATGTATTTTTGTGTTTGATATCTTGTTTATTAATTGCTTTTGTTGAATCATTTGTTAAAACAAATAAAAAAATTAGTATTAAAAGTAGCAAAATGCATCATATGACCACCAGCATAACATACTTTCGCCACAAAGCTCATCAAACGAAAAAAGAGAGTAATAAGTGACATGACCAGGGATCATATGACAACCACCATAACAAGGCCCTAACACACAACGGGAATCGCATTTTTCGTGTAAAGCTGAAAACACTTTTCATATGACGATAACGCAGAACAGGAATTGACCCCTGGCCCTCGCATATAAAATCAGTTTTTATTATAAATAGAATCTTACGGGGCATTTTTAGCTCACAAATCACTACTTTTTCTGGTGTTTTAAT
Source organism: Dichetophora obliterata (assembly GCA_963920525.1). Classification (NCBI taxonomy): domain Eukaryota; kingdom Metazoa; phylum Arthropoda; class Insecta; order Diptera; family Sciomyzidae; genus Dichetophora; species Dichetophora obliterata. The sequence goes on from OY986439.1 coordinate 117,754,824, forward strand.
TTTCTTGATCTCTTTAAACTTAAATAAAGTTGGCAGAGGGACCGCAAAAGGATTTTCATAGACATTTTAATAGAAGAAATGACGAGTATAAGCTTCTTTCTTTACAAATTAATTTATTAAATACAATGATAAAAAACCAAGTTGAAAGACATCAAGCTCATCTTTTAGCTGAGCATCTAAAAAAAAATTAAACCAGGACCAAATGCATATAAAAACATTTATAATGTTGTAAATAGAAATAAAAGTAGTTTTTGCAAGAAAATAATAATTAATGACCTTCCAATTTACTATATGCAACGTATCTCAGATGCACTCAGAGTTCACTTTTATTACATGTATTGTAATGTAATCCTGTAGTAAAAATAAATAAAAATTTATTAAAAACAAAATTAAATTAGTAACCCACCGTTCTAATAAAAATTTAATTATTTTTACTAATTTCAATTAATTATTCTTACTACATATTTTTTAGCTACAGAAAATAAATGCATTTACTTTAAAATTAAATGTTTTTAATTTATTAATTAAAAAACTGCAAAACGTTTTATGCCAACAGTTTTACTAAAACTGTAGTAAATTTTACTACATTTGTATTTAATCGAAATGCTGAATATGGAATTTTTATGCAGTAATTTAAACTTTGTTTACCGCACATTTGGAAATTTTTACTACTGTATTTTTACTGAATACTTTAATGAAACATTGTTATTCTTCCATTTTTCTAATTTTATTTTTATAATTATGTATTTATTTAAATCAATATATGAAACTCAAACAATAAATATTATAAACAAAATATAAACAACAGCTTGTACTAAATTAAAAAAAATATATTTTTAATTAATATAATTATATTTTTTATTTTTCGCATCCAAATTAAAACATTTTATATATGACCTTGTTATTTATTATCTTAATTTTCTATGATTTAAATATAAATTGTAAATGTTTGATAGTTTAAATCATTCTGAAGCATGTACCCAAGTAGAATTTTGCGACCACAGATTACTTAGTACACATTTTTTACATAACGACGTTGCAGCGATACTGATTTGGAAAATATTTTGTGGGAAAAGTTTGTAAAAATTCCTATTTAGTTTTATTTCCGTTTAAGAAATAAAATGGCACACAATTACGGTATTTTTACTATGTTGGCAAAATTCCTATATTGTAACCATGCCTTCAATGTGACTTTCCTTTTAAAAACTACTTTAACACTAGGTCACAGAATGTTGTAACGATTTATAAAGTTTTACCTTTAAAAAATGCATCACTCAATTTTGGAACAATAACTTAAGATGTTATCTTTTTGTAAAGATTAGCTAATTGCGACCCAAGTGTAGGCTCTTTCTATTTAAAATGGTGGACGCAAATTATTATTATATTTTCCTAACAATATAATCCTAACAATAATCCTTTTATATTGTATTGTTAAGCTTTTTAACTATGTTTTATTGAGTGCTTACATTTAAAACTATTACTGAAATTTGTGTACAACATTTTTTCCACAAAACTTTTTAAAACATTTTTTATTAATATATGAAACTAGCTGAACACGGTGTGCTTCGCTACTCCCCTCGTTATAAAATAAAAGTATATATTTTTCACGCCATTGAATTTTCGAAATAAGTCCACCCCAGTGCCACCTACCGTGTCCATTTATACACAAATTATTTTCTTATGATCAAACAAACATACATTCTGAATTTCAGTTAAATTGGTCCATAAATTCAAATTTTCGATATAAGTCCACCCCAGTACCACCTATCGGGTCCAAATATAGCCTATGTTACCCACCGTACCAAGATGAACATTACCTGAAAATTTCATCAAAATCGGCCCAGCCGTTTTGGAGTCCATACGTTACATACATACACACATCCTATTTTATATATATAGATTATTGCAATATTTTCTGAATTCAGCTTGCGCTTAAATTCTTAAGAAGTTTTGGCTGTTATTTTACCGAAAATCTTCTTTCCCATCTACATTTAGCTCCAAATAATATCAAAAAACACTTAAGATTATGTTGTACTCCTATATATTATATATATTTTAATTATAAAATAATTATATTTATGGCTGTAAACAAAATTGGCAACTCTGTAATGCATTTATACTGAAATGTGATAAGTCACTTCAAAGCAAAGAAGTAAAATATAAGGAAATGGTGTTGCTAACGCACACACTGTACGTGAAATGTCGCACCATTCGTAAATTGTGCGAGCGAGAAAGAGTGTGTTTTTTGACATTTTTGAGAACCCTGGCATCTGATTGGAAGACTCCTCAGCAAAATAGTTGAAAATAATTCAATTTTAAGCATTTTTCACTGCTTAAAAAGCAACAAAACTAAAGAAAAAAAAACCACTAAAACAAATGCAATATGAGTTGTGCGGTTAAGAATTGTAAAAGTTCCAGAAAACTTAAAAACAATGCGCATTCGTTCCACAGGTAAATATGTCCATACGGTTTAAATTCTTTTAACAAAAATGCTTTATTTAGTTTCTAACGATATTTTTTTAGCTTATTTGTGTTAGAAATGTATATATTTCTTATTAAAAATGGTTTAAAAATGCAATTTAGACCCCGTTGATTTTCCGCTAGTTTGATCAAACCACATCTGTCAAAACACAAACACTGCTTCAGGGGCGCAGTCATTTTTCGCAGTTGAATACATGTTTGGGGCGCTCTTGTTTTCAGCATAGTGAATCAGATTTAGTACCTTTTTGGTTAAAATTTTCTGATTTTTACACAACAACTAGGCAGAAACACCCAAAAAAATAAGGATTTTAAAAAATTAACCTAATTTAATTTGTAATTAAAGTTGAAGTTTAGAATTTATAGGCCTTCAAATATAGAAAAATTACCTAAAAATCTTGCAGTTTTTCTAGTTTTTCAACAAAACTAAGCTTTATGGGTATTCAAACAAAGGTAATGTGCGTATCTATTCAACGAGGTGTCAAATTTAGAATTCCATAAGAATTTATTAAGATATAATTTTTTTATAATTAGAATTTGTCTGAAAGACTAGTGGTTTCTCTTTTACGAAAGCAATACATTAAAAAGAGAATTATTAAAAAGATAACTACATTAAGAACTGCTGTAGACAAAGAAGCCTTTGTGGTACTTACTGAGGTTTGTAAACCCTAAGCAGCATCCGAAGGCTTCCTTTTGATACATTTATTTTTTTTTTATTAAATTTGGAAAAACCTCGCGATTTTAAGTAAAAAAAGGGTTGTATCTTAATTGCATGTATTTTTGTGTTTGATATCTTGTTGAATAGATACTTGTATTATCTCTCTTTTGATACCCATAAAGTTTAGTTTTGTTGGAAAACTTAAAAAATCAGCAAAATTTTTAGTCCACTTTTTCCAACGTTGGATGCCTATAACTTCTAAGCCAATTGCGTGCGATCAAAAATTTTTTAAATAATTAGAGTTGTTGCTATTCTTGAAATGTTTCTAAAATTTTAATGCATAAGAACAAACTTTAACAGTTTGGGCCTTCTTTTACGATACAACCGAATACGGCCCTTTGAGATTGTTTCTGTATTTGTGTAAACCAACACCAATATAGAAAATACCACACTTTTCTGCTATTACACCACTTCCTTATATTTTACTTCTTTGCTTCAAAGTAATTTTCACTAACACAATGTCGGCATTGTGTTGCACCACTTTCGAATCATAGTGGTCTCTGTAACGTAACCAATACGTAACATCATGTCAATTTTGATACAAAAATAAACGCTACGATGTCGCTGCAACCCAAATATGGACCATCAGTTCTAGTTGGTCAGCAGGGCCATAATTGCAATAAAATCAGCTAGTGATTTTTCCTTTTCATATTGAATAATTTGGGGGTTGTTGTTTCTTTGGAAAAAATTCGTTAGAGCAATTAATTGTTCTAACCTGACCTTAAGCTCAATAAACGATTTTAAACTATCAAACAACTAGAATTTGTATTTAAAATCAAGAATGATTTAAACTTTCAAACACTTAGAATTTGCATTTAAGGCTGTGTGCGAATTGATCTATATGCGACCTAAACTAAATAGGGTCGATAGGGCAGTGCTTCCTAAATAATTTAGGAAATTCTCGAGTTACCTAAATGCTTCCTAAATTAGGAAGCACTGCCTTATCGACACTATTTAATTTAGGTCGCATTTAGATCAGTTCGCACACAGCCTAAATCATAGAAAAACAACATTAAAAAATGTTTGTGGATGTCAACGGTTTATCAACAAATAAGCATTAAAAATTTCAAAAATGTTCTTGAGCTTTATCTGAAAATTGAAAACTCCCTTTTCCGATTCCGCGTGAAAAATTATTCATGATAGGGCTGATTATATAAGAATGTTGGTCATAATTATTACAATAATTAACACCGAAAAAGGCCTCCACAATCATCGAAATTCCAGTATTAATGTCTTATTTTTAGTGTTTTCCTTTTTAACTATTTTTCATTATTATTTTTTTATATAATAATTTCATTAGGTAGTTAAAGTTCATTCGATGTTATATGAAAATACATCGATCCATCGAGTATATCAAAAGCTTTTCAGAACATCCGATCAATTCGATGTATCGAATTGTAAACATCGAATAAATCCGATGCATCGATGTATATCGAATATCCCTACTTGGAAGTGCTGATTTGCTGTTGTGCTGTTTTGCCGCCTTGCAGGTGCTTGATTGCTGTTCTGGGTCTTCATAGCTGTGCTGCTGCTGCTATGCGGCTGCTTTATTGAATAAAATATGTAAATATGCTTAATAATATTTTTTATTCATAATTGAATTAATATTACTTTTATAGTCTGAATAATCCGTGGTCTGTGTGTGGTCCGCATTGGGATTTTTTCTGCTGCTGCCTTTTGTTAATTTTAGAATGAATAAATACAAATTAAAAAACAAAGATTGCTTTCATTATAAAAAAATCAAAGTATTTTTGTATTAAAAAAAACACATTTTAAGAAGTATACTTACCACAGTTCTTCATTACGAACCTTTAATAATTATTTTAGTTGAAATAAATACAATTACTATCAAATACATATTATGCAGTTTACTTAAATGTAGATATTATTTATTTAAATAAATATATGTAAACAACTACTTACTACATGCAAATACTTCGTGTAGTATTAATTATTTAAATGTAAGTTCAGTAAAAATATATTGAATAACTAAATATGTATTTAAAAATAAATAAAACTACATATATATGAAGTAAATACATATTTTGTAGTAAACTTTACTACAGTATTTTGTTGAGTGAATGTATTGAGTTTTTCGGACTTGCACTGTCCCTTGTAGACGCTGGGTCAATATAGAAAAGGCGCAACCATGGCACAATTACTGACACAACTACCAATAGGGCTGTTCACATTTCAAACCGCTCATCAAATCATTTGTCAAATCGTTTGACCACAAAAGTGTTCAGACTCATCAAATTTTTCGTCAAATTTCATTTTATCTTGAACACCGAAGTAAGCACATCGCGATGACGGAAAATTTTTAATACCACTTGTTATTAAAATCGTATTGGAAGAAGATGAAATTATTATATAAATTATTATAAATTATTTGCAACAGTTATTTATTATATTTTTGCTATTATTTTCTTCCGCTCCCTCTTTTGCCACGATGTGCTCAGGTTGAAAACTTTTTTGAACTGACAAAATCGTACTACACAATTTGACGAGTGTTCACACTCGTCAAATCATTCGTCAAATCAGCAGAAAAATCAAAAAATTTTGATTTTCATCAAACGATTTGACCAACGATTTGATGAGTGTTCACACTCGTCAAATCGCCATCAAATCCATACAAATTCTGTTGGTCAAATCATTTGTCAAATCAGTTGATGATCGATTTGATGAGCGGTTTGAAATGTGAACAGCCCTAATCGCCAAAAAACTGTCACGGCTACCTTGTCAAATAATTATACCATGGGCGCAACTCGTTTTTTTCAATCGTGTTTTCAACATATTCAGGGTTGCCACTTGTAAAAAAATGTAGTTACCAAAATTTGATCAAAAAGGTACCAAAATTAAATAAAAATAAATTAAATAAACAAAAAATTTTTAAAGTAAGAAAATCAATAATGATATAATTTTTGTTACTAAAAAATATTTATTCAACATTAAAATACTTAAAATTAATAAACAGAAATAGTGGTAAAATAAATTAAGTTAATATTATTAAGTTTTACATTTTTCTTGTTTAAAATTTCTTATTTTTAATAACTAAAAATCACAAAATAAGTAAAATACATAAGCTCATATACTTATAAAAATGAGACGTATATCTTTTTTAATTGAATTAAATAAAAAAATACAACATATATAGAAAAAATACAACTTTTTTCTTGTTTAAAATTTATTGATTATCTAATATATAAAATTCTTCTGTCACGGGGTACGTAATCGAACTCCTCCGAAACGGCTCGACCGATTTTCATGAAATTTTGTATGTATATTTTGTAGGTATGAGAATAGGTCGTAAAGTATATTTCAACCTCCTACTAACAGTGGGCGTGGCACCTCCCATACAACCCAAATTTGCGATATCGAATATCTTTGGAGTTATAAGCCGCTTAGCCTCGGAATTCGGTATTCGACAATTTACACGTGCCGCTTCGCAGATAAAATTTTGTGAGAGTTGGACAAGGGGGCGTGGCACCTCCCATACAACCCAAATTTGCGATATCGAATAGCTTTGGAGTTATAGGCCGCACATCCTTGGAATTCGAAATTCGACCACAATTTACACGTGGCGTTTTACTGATAAAATTTTATGGGAGTTGGACAAAGGGGCGTGGCACCTCTTATACAACCCAAATTTGCGATATCGAATAGCTTTTGAGTCAATCAAACAAAGCAAACAAAGCCTCGGAATTCAGCATTCGAACTCAATTTACACATGCAGTTTTACTGATAACTTTGTATGGCGTTGGACAAGGGGGCGTGTCTTCTCCCATGCAACCAAAATTTGAGAAATTCTACAGCTTTTGAGTTATAGGTCGCACAGCCATGGAATTGAGTATTCGACCACAATTTACACATACAATTTCACTGATAACATTTTATTCGCGTTTGGCAACGGGGCCGCGGCAGCAACGCGCCGGGTTTAAGCTATCTATATATATAAAATGGAATGTGTGTTTCTTTATTTGTTTGTTTGTACCTTATAGGAGACCAAACCTCTGGACCGATCTTCCTGAAAATTTCACAGCATTTAACTGGGACTCTGGCATGATTAATAGGGTACTTTTTCGACCACGCCCACTTTTACGCCCACTTTTTTAAAATTATGTAATGGCTCCCATATAGTTTTTAACAGATTTACTTCAAATTGTATACACATTATACTCCAGGCGAGGTAGAAATAAACATTTCTTACGCCACGCCCCCTTTTACGCCCCTTTTCACGCCAAATTTAAGTTTTAAACTTTTTGTTTTCTGTACAAATTTGTTCCTTCCAACGGATTATTTTTTATTTGGTAGTATATTGCTCTTAATACTGTTAACGTCGCCATATTACTATGAACCACGCCCACTTCACCGCCCCCTTTTTTAATTCAGATACTTACTTATACCACTAACAATGTTTGCTATACAAAATACTTTTTTTGTAATATGTATTTACCTAAAGTTTTATATACTTTTTATCTACAGGTAAGGTAGCCATAGATTTTTTATTACCAAATCCCCCTTTTTCGCCCCATTTTACTTTAATTATAATAAATCTGCTTTCAATCTATATATATAAAAATGAATGTCTGTCTGTTTGTTTGTTTGTTTGTGCTTTATAGGAGGCCAAACCCTTGGACCGATCTTCCTGAAACTTTCACAGCATTTTACTATGAATCTGGAAAGAATAAAAGGCTATATGAAGTTTTTGTTTGACAAAGGGGCGTGGCACTGCCCATATAACCTAAAAATTTAAATCGCCATATTTTGGGCATTTTTTGACCTACGTTGATGCTATTTGGTACATATGGTATTGGCATAGTTAGGAATACGTACCAGGAGAAAAGTGGGTGGGACCACGCCCCTTTTTAGGAAAATTAAAAATCGCAATATAGTCTTAACTACTGGACCGATCATCATTAAATTTTCACAATAGGATATTCTTACGAAATAATAAATTCTTGACTATATAAAGTTGTGAGTGGACATATAACCCAAATTTTAAAATCGTCATATCTTGGGCATTTTTTGACCAACGGCGGCAGTATTTGCTATATATGGTATTAGCATGAATAGAAATACGTACCAAAAGAAAAGTGGGCGGAGCACGCCCCTTTGTTTGCGATATATTGGAGGCTGGACCTGATAACCGATCTTAAATTTTCACAGCGTTCAGCTTTGACTCAGGAATACTTATTACATGATAATATTTTTCGACCATGCACACTTCTGCACCTACTTTTTTACTACGTTTATTAACGGCTATACCACAAATCATGTCATTAAAATCATTAAAATACATATTAATTAAAATAGTGGGGTAGCTCAACTCTCTTTCTTCTACCACTGTCTTCAAAACAGCTGATTTTATAATACGTGTTAATTAAAATAGAGAGTGGGGTAACCCCATTCTCATTCTCCCACAACAGACTGCGAAACAGCTGATTGTGTAATTGCTGCTTTTCGATTGGTCTAAAAATAAAAAGGGGGAGCATGAAGCAAATTACATGCGATTCAGCGCTGAATTCTAATTGGTTTACAACAAAAAAAGAGGCGAAGCATTGCAATAATAAAATTAAATAAATAAATTTTTGTAAATATATAAATACTTTTAATTTTATTTTAAACGAGGGGGTAGCGAAGCACACCGGGTTCAGCTAGTCTAATATATAAAATTCTTCTGTCACGGGGTACGTAATCGAACTCCTCCGAAACGGCTCGACCGATTTTCATGAAATTTTGTATGTATATGTTGTAGGTATGAGAATAGATCGTAAAGTATATTTCAACCTCCTACTAACAGTGGGCGTGGCACCTCCCATACAACCCAAATTTGCGATATCGAATATCTTTGGAGTTATAAGCCGCTTAGCCTCGGAATTCGGTATTCGACAATTTACACGTGCCGCTTCGCAGATAAAATTTTGTGAGAGTTGGACAAGGGGGCGTGGCACCTCCCATACAACCCAAATTTGCGATAACGAATAGCTTTGGAGTTATAGGCCGCATACCCTTGGAATTCGAAATTCGACCACAATTTACACGTGGCGTTTTACTGATAAAATTTTATGGGAGTTGGACAAAGGGGCGTGGCACCTCTTATACAACCCAAATTTGCGATATCGAATATCTTTTGAGTCAATCAAACAAAGCAAACAAAGCCTCGGAATTCAGCATTCGAACTCAATTTACACATGCAGTTTTACTGATAACTTTGTATGGCGTTGGACAAGGGGGCGTGTCACCTCCCATGCAACCAAAATTTGAGAAATTCTACAGCTTTTGAGTTATAGGTCGCACAGCCATGGAATTGAGTATTCGACCACAATTTACACATACAATTTCACTGATAACATTTTATTCGCGTTTGGCAACGGGGCCGCGGCAGCAACGCGCCGGGTTTAAGCTATCTATATATATAAAATGGAATGTGTGTTTCTTTATTTGTTTGTTTGTACCTTATAGGAGACCAAACCTCTGGACCGATCTTCCTGAAAATTTCACAGCATTTAACTGGGACTCTGGCATGATTAATAGGGTACTTTTTCGACCACGCCCACTTTTACGCCCACTTTTTTAAAATTATGTAATGGCTCCCATATAGTTTTTAACAGATTTACTTCAAATTGTATACACATTATACTCCAGGCGAGGTAGAAATAAACATTTCTTACGCCACGCCTCCTTTTACGCCCCTTTTCACGCCAAATTTAAGTTTTAAACTTTTTGTTCTCTGTACAAATTTGTTCCTTCCAACGGATTATTTTTTATTTGGTAGTATATTGCTCTTAATACTGTTAACGTCGCCATATTACTATGAACCACGCCCACTTCACCGCCCCCTTTTTTAATTCAGATACTTACTTATACCACTAACAATGTTTGCTATACAAAATACTTTTTTTGTAATATGTATTTACCTAAAGTTTTATATACTTTTTATCTACAGGTAAGGTAGCCATAGATTTTTTATTACCAAATCCCCCTTTTTCGCCCCATTTTACTTTAATTATAATAAATCTGCTTTCAATCTATATATATAAAAATGAATGTCTGTCTGTTTGTTTGTTTGTTTGTGCTTTATAGGAGGCCAAACCCTTGGACCGATCTTCCTGAAACTTTCACAGCATTGTACTATGAATCTGGAAAGAATAAAAGGCTATATGAAGTTTTTGTTTGACAAAGGGGCGTGGCACTGCCCATATAACCTAAAAATTTAAATCGCCATATTTTGGGCATTTTTTGACCTACGTTGATGCTTTTGGTACATATGGTATTGGCATAGTTAGGAATACGTACCAGGAGAAAAGTGGGTGGGACCACGCCCCTTTTTATGAAAATTAAAAATTGCAATATAGTCTTAACTACTGGACCGATCATCATTAAATTTTCACAATAGGATATTCTTACGAAATAATAAATTCTTGACTATATAAAGTTGTGAGTGGACGAAGGGGCGTGGCCTCGCCCATATAACCCAAATTTTAAAATCGTCATATCTTGGGCATTTTTTGACCAACGGCGGCAGTATTTGCAATATATGGTATTAGCATGAATAGAAATACGTACCAAAAGAAAAGTGGGCGGAGCACGCCCCTTTGTTTGCGATATATTGGAGGCTGGACCTGATAACCGATCTTAAATTTTCACAGCGTTCAGCTTTGACTCAGGAATACTTATTACATGATAATATTTTTCGACCATGCACACTTCTGCACCTACTTTTTTACTACGTTTATTAACGGCTATACCACAAATCATGTCATTAAAATCATTAAAATACATATTAATTAAAATAGTGGGGTAGCTCAATTCTCTTTCTTCTACCACTGTCTTCAAAACAGCTGATTTTATAATACGTGTTAATTAAAATAGAGAGTGGGGTAACCCCATTCTCATTCTCCCACAACAGACTGCGAAACAGCTGATTGTGTAATTGCTGCTTTTTGATTGGTCTAAAAATAAAAAGGGGGAGCATGAAGCAAATTACATGCGATTCAGCGCTGAATTCTATTTGGTTTACAACAAAAAAAGAGGCGAAGCATTGCAATAATTAAATTAAATAAATAAATTTTTGTAAATATATAAATACTTTTAATTTTATTTTAAACGAGGGGGTAGCGAAGCACACCGGGTTCAGCTAGTTTTTCCTATAAATTTTTCATGTTATCAATTTTCGTTATTTCAAAATTTATCTGGAATTATCCACAATATCTGCAAAGGTCAAATGAATGCTTAAACTTCAAAGACAATGATTCAGACAATTCACGGTAGCAAATATGTTTATTATGAAAAAGTTTAAAAATTTATGATTTTCAAGGCAATTATCTTCAAAACAAAAGATGAAAAAGAATTTGTTTGCGAAAATGGTTAGACCTAATCAGCCCTATTATGAATAACTTTTCAAGTGGAATCGAAAAAGAGAGTTTTCATTTTTAAGATAAACCTCAATAACATTCAGGAAACTTAACAAGGAAAAAACATTCAAGAAAAAATAGCTTAAAAATGTTCAAAATGTTCTAGAGCTTTATTTTAAAAATTAAAACTCCTTTTTCCGATTTCGCGTGAAAAATTAAGCATGATAGGGCTGAATATTTCCTAATCAAAGCTGTTAAATACGATCGAAATCGACTGATGTAGTTTAAAGATATTATTCTGTTTCAAAAAACAAGTTTTTACATTTTTGCCTACAACTCCTAAACTAGAGCTGATGGCGAAAAATCTCAATTTTAAATCTAAAAATCTTCTTCTGGTGACCCACTTCTTCTGAAGGCTTGTCTCTCATTTCGCAGAGTTCCTTTGAAATCATTATGCTATTTATTGTATTAAAACCCAACTAATTTCGTAGCATCTTTTTTTTAAGAGACTTCTTTGTTAACGTTAAATTTCAAGACTGAAATATTTTGACATTTCCTTTCGCAATATTCGCGAAATATTTTGACATGATTCGCAGTATTTTCAGATGATGCGTTCGGAAAACTTAAAAAATTGTTTAATAGAAAACATAAAGGTTATTCTGCACTAAAAAATGTTTAGTGTAATATTAAATACAATTTTTTATATAAATCTTGCAAAAAAACTGATTATTTTGAATTTTTTGGAAAAACTAAAGAAAACTATACCAAAACTATAAAAAATTACCAAAATACCAAGTCAAAAACTTTCTACCAAATTTGGTAATTAATTACCAAACTGGCAACCCTGGTAGATCTATATTCTAGTAGATCACTCTCAAATAAGCCTCTCTGAAAAAAATCAGTATGCTATGATTGCAATGGTATTAATTATGTAGCTTATTTTATATAAAAACTGCATTTAAAAGTTTTTAATGCAGTTAAAGAAACAAAAAATTGAGTTACGCCTTTTCCATACTAAGCCATCGATATTTTGTTAGCTAAAATTTAAATTTGAAATTACTTTTAAAGTATACATTTATCTGCTCTTTATAACAGGAAAAATAAATATTTATTCCCATTTATTAAATAAACTTTGAATTACATTTAAGTTTAACCAACATAAAAAAGAACAAAAACCACAAACACATCACTAAAAATAAACGAAAAATTATTATGTGAACTAAATTATGAGCTTTAGATAAAGTGAGTTTTTTAGGAAGGCAACACCAACAACTGTGTATAGAGTCAATCTCTTAGCTGACTAGACAGTCTGTTTCGGAAATCGCTACATATTCCTCTTCAGTAGTCTTTAAGTGATTCAGCTGTGATAAACTCACTGTTTAAACTAGTATATGAGTGCGCAGATTTGGAATTAATTTTTTTTAATTGTATGGCTGCTAATCATATGACACTTCAAAGCAGTAGGCTATTTATAGATCACCGCCATCAACTCTATCAAGGGTTGCCATCTGTTCTAGTTGCTTCTTTATTTATTTCAATATTCTTTGGTGTTCGATAGTTTGTCGAAATGTACCATAGAAATGAAACGAGTTTTTTGCTTCGCCAGAAGCTAGTGTTCTAACTGAAAATTATTATACAATTATTATACAAAAAAAAATTTAATTTTAAATAGTTATTATTTAGTTTTTAAAGATATAAGTGAAAAAACAGATTACGGTATTAAAAGGAATTCTACGTCTTTACTTACGATACTATCGAAACTGTGTTTTTATTTTTTGAGTAATTAGGAGAAGTTAAAAATAAATATTGAATTTCAATTCTTTTTATAAACTATTAGTATTCCCCGGCAGACGTTGTTCTGCCACAGACCGCCTTATTGCCATATACGAAAATGTCAAGAAATGCCAAATATATTCTCCATTTTCAGTATAGCTGCCGGAAGTAACCATATGAACTAAATTATCAAATTTTATTCTAATACGATCAAAACCATGCGAAATATAGCGTTTTTGTTGTTTTGTAAGCGGTAAAAAGAGGTGCGGCATAATTATTTCATACAAAATTTTATATATATATGTGGTGGGACACAATAAAAGTTTTTGGTAGGCACGTTTATTTTTTATTTTATTTAAATTTTATTTCTTCAACAATTTTTTATATCTTTATAGCCCAAACAGAATAGGCATAGCCAACATGTAGCGAGCTGTCGAAAACATAGCCAACGAAATGTTGTGCACAGAATCGAATTTGTGTTGCTAATGCAGATAGAACTTTATGCTTACAATATTTTGTTATTTTTTACTAAATTAATAGATACAGCCTTTTGCATATAATAATTTGTTTGTTTTTTTACTAATTGGACTAATATGTTTCAGTCAATTTTAAGTGTTCTAATTTGAACAATGTATTTTGACATTTCGCTACCGTTGCACTATAGGTCAAATGACTACTTTTTCTGTGCAAAATTAATAACAGCTAAATTAATGCCTAATTTTAAGGGAAATTAAAACAAAAAGGAAGGTAAGGTATAAAGGAAACCAAAATTTATAAAAACAAATTTAATTACATTCAATCCGAATAAAAAACACCCTACAAAAAACTTAAATTTTTCAATCGTAATATTAGTCCTCAATTTCATTCAGCAAACATAAATTATTTAATACATCCACAGATGTTGGTGATAAAATTTCATTTTCATTGTTTTCTTCATCTTCGTTGATGTCTTGTCTTGGGCTCTCAATGCTTAACAATTCGATAGCTTCAGGTGGAAAGTGTAATAGCTTCTGTTGCCGCATGCGTCTGCTTAAATATTTTGATGAGATAAGCGGATCGGACGTATCAGTAGCTCTATTAAATATGTCCAAAAGATTATTAGATCGGCTGTTTTTACGAGCGTGATGCAATCTGTCAGCCTTATAAATTTTGTGCCTGGACTCAGCACCTGCTTCTCCAAAGTATCCAATCGGAAGCACAGTGTTGTCAATAATCTGCTTGGAATGTACAAGCACTTTGTGGACTGTAGCTGTCATCGGCAACCAAGAATAAAGCTTTTGGATCAAATCCGCTGTTTGAAAGCAGAACGTCTCAAATTTTGTTGAGTTCAGAGGATACTGGCATGACAAACAAATTAAAATAATTTTAAAACGGAAAATTAATGTCTGATCAACGCCCGTAATGTTGGAAAAGATTTCGTGATCGGTGAATGCTCTACGCGCAGTATTTCCGTCATTTGTGCTGCCAAAGCCGCCAACTTTTGGCATGTCCACACGGAGACCCAGTTCTCTCCAAAAAGCGTCTTGAATATTTTTTTTTCTATTTGAAACAGCCAATTTGTCGGTTTCAGATCGTGTCTGCCATTTTTGCAATTCACATTTGTAACCTAAATGTAATATGAACTCGAAAAATCGAATCCAGCAATGCAATGGGCTTAAACCAAATTTACAATTAGAATCTTCTGCACGAAATCTTTCAGAAGTGTAATTAGTTATATTCATGAAGTCTTTTGGTGTGGAACCGCAAATAGGACAAGTTTGATTTGATTTGGTTCCAGTCAAAATGTTCAAAACTTTCCCGTCAATAAGTGTTAAATACAAATCAAAGGACACTTCCACAATTTTCCCTTCGCTGATCGTAATGTGTATACTTTTTAATGCGTCAATTTCTTTTTTCAAGTCTGATTTTTCCTTCAAGATAGATTCCTTTGTTTCTTTGACGTATTCTAACTTAACGGGCCGACAAAACCTTGTCGATTGCGCAGTAAGATTATTCCAAATAGGCTGTCCTGACGTGACCAAAAGTCTTAACGGGATAATTGTAGTTGCCAAAAGCGACGCATCGGAATGATTCGACGTGCTTGGTTCGTTAAAAGCTTGTTTAAATTGTGCTTGACCGGTGCTACTATCGAAACCGTAACTTAATATCAGCTTACACTTTAAATAATTGGTATTTTCCTTATCCATTACATATTCAAAGACCTCCTTCTGCATTTCAACAATTCTTTTAGTAGTATGTGATAGAAGCGATTCCAAGGGTACTCTTGCTGTTGTCTCGCTTGCTATTATTCCATCAGGTCGGCACATCAATTTTGCAGCAGCAACTTCGTTGTAATGGGGATAAATGTCGCAGTTCCTTAATTTGCTTTCTCCACGTATTGAATTATATTGTTCTTTTGTAAAATTATTTTCGAGCAAAAAAGCTAATGCTTCCCCCGCAGAAAATACAACAGGTTTTTGATGGACTTCAGTGCACAATTTTTTTATTTTTGAAGGCCTTGTAGGGCTTGCTAGTGATCCTTTAAGAAGCACCGCTAAGTCTGCATTTCCTTGTTTTCGAGCTGACGTTGCTGCCGCACGAACTAATAGCTCAGTTTCATTATTTGTTCTGCTTGAAGGTCTGCTGCTGCTTTCCTCTTTCCGTACTCAGACTTTTCGCAAAATGCAAGTTGAGGACGTCCAAGAGCAGAAAAAGTCACTTTGCCAGATTTAATTTCATTTTCGAAGCTTATTTCAGCGTTGAGCCAAGTGACATACTCACTTCGAAACTTTTCAGCCTTTTTGTCCTTCCCAATACTTTTGCCATATTTCGCCCACATTTCTGATATGTTTTTACAGAAAAGGCGCACTTTTTCCTTAATACATTTGGTGCAGTCATCGGAAATTTCATTTTTACCAATTTTGTCGACTATAAAATTCACAAGTTTATCCTGCTTGTCTTGCCTTGAATTTTCGTTAAACCAAATTTCAAACAACTCAGCTTTTTTTAAAACGCAATAACCTAAAAAATATGGAATTATTCGAAAACGGCTAAAAATGGCTATTAAATGTAAATGGGAATTGCTTTATAACATTTCAATATATTCATTTATGATTGCATTCAATCCGCCGATCTTCGCCGAAATTTTAAAAGCTTCCACGAAGTTACAGTTTGAAAACAATCGCAGTACTTTTAAGGTTATGTTAAAAACGTGGCTTTATTTCAAGCAAGTCAAACAAATTTATCACCTTTTTTAACAAAAAACATTAAAACTTACTTAATTTATTGTTCTCCATTTTCACTTTCTTCTTTACAACTCGCGAAATTATTTAAACAAGCAATTGAATCTTTAAAAGCAATACAGGCTTTTCAACAAAATTTATTAAGTGATTACAATGCAATGACTTCGACTGCGTGTTGTCAAACGGAATTTAATATTAACCAAAAACAAAAAGCTTACTTAGTTAACTTGAAGTATTGGTTACAAAATGACATTAAGAAAAGTGCAATATTTGCACTTGAAAAATTGGACTTTAGCACAGTTTTGGTAGCCGTTTAACCTACTGTGCGTTGGCTGCGGCAAAAGTTAAAAGTTCGTCAACATTTTTGTGTCGGCTGCGTTCGCTACGTGTTGGTTATTTTCATTATGTTCATTTCATAGGGTTGCAAGGCAACCAACTTCTATGTTGACATTTCTTCTGTTGGCTGCGTGTTGGCTATGCTTATTCTGTTTGGGCTATTACACATTGAATATATTTTTTTATACCGAAAATAATTTACAAAATTTTTGATTAAAAATATTTGACAAAATTTGATATCTTAAATAATAATTTTTTTATATAAAATGTGTGAGTGATTATTTTGTAAAGTGTGTGTTTTGTATGTTGGTGTTTATATGTGGTGGTATTGAGTCACCACATATATATGTATATAGTCTTATATGGCAAAAGCTGCTTGAAATATAACATTTTTACTGATTTGTGGGCGGAAAAAGGGGGGCGTGGAAACAAATTTTTCGTACAGTTGGTGACCATACAAACTAAATTTAAGTCTTATACGACCAAAACCTTATTAAATAAAGCATTTTCATTGGTTTGTAGTCGGTAAGAGGGGGCGTGGACACACATTTTTAGTACAACTACCGACAGTAACCATACAAACTAAATTAGCAAATTCAAGCCTAATACGACAAAAAACGTACGAAATAAAACATTTTTATTGATTTGTGATACAGTTGGCGACAGTAACCATACAAACTAAATTACTAAGTCTTATAGTTTAAGCCCAAGGTTGGCAGCCAAAATTCGGACCAATTCCCACGAAAACTGCCTTTTTCCCAAAGTAACATAAATTAAATACCACCAAAATTCCCATGCTAAAGGTAAACAAAAAAATTCCCACAGCAATTAAAAAATACCAAAAAAAAAATCCACGATCATTAAAAATTACCACAAAAATACCACGCGTTTTAAAAATACCACTAAAAATCCCATATACATTTAAAAATCCCACAAAAATCCCATACGTATTAAAAAGTACCACGGAAAATCAATCAAAATATTTTTTAACTTTTTTTAGGAATTTTAAAATAATTTTTGTAAGCTTAACGCTGGCATGCAGAAATGTAGAATTTTCAGAAAAGGTCAGAATTTTAAGGTCAGAATTTTGTTCAGAAAAGAATGCGCTATTAGTTTTTATGCAATTTTGTGATGTCAACTTGTTCTTAAAACAAATATGCAATTTAATCATTTATATAAAGGGTAAGTTCGAAGAAATTTACAGCGTAAACTTATAGCTTTACTTTTCTATATATATACTTCGATCATCGAATACTATGATTACGACTTTGCTTAAATAAAATAAAAAAAAAATTTTTTAAAAAAATTCCCAAATTCCCATGCAATTAAAAAATACCACGCTGAATCAAAAAATACCATGGGAATTCCAAAAAAAAATTCCCAAGAGCAATTAAAAATTTCCACGGATGGGATTTTTCCCACAATACTGGCAACCTTGTTTTAGCCTTATACGACCCACACCGCGTGAAATATAGATTTTTAATTGATTTGGTTGCGATAAAAGGGGTGTGGCAAAACATCTTTTCTTAAACCATTTCATATTTGAAACAAATCGTCTGTCCAAATTTCAGATCAATCGGTCCAGTAGTTTTGGAGTCTATAGGCTTCACACAGACAGGCAGACAGTGTTTTGCTTTTTATATATGGAGGGTTTAATGTAATAACGTGGCTGAATATATTACTGAATCCATTGCCAATAGCAACTGATGAGATTTTGGCTGTTTGTTTTGTATTTCCTTGCCTATTTGTAAAAGTTTCAGTGTTCAAATCCATTTCTTCATACAAAAATACATTTTTTTAAAACTAGTCGATTTTTTTTAAAATATTTTTCATATATAGATTTATTTAAAATTTGAAGTTATTAGTTCAGCATGAATTAAGTTTAAATACGCGATTCCGCCACCAGATTCGCAACACTGAAGCCTACGACACCGAGTAGCCACCCTCAAGATTTAAATGATGACCATTGACAAAGCTCGAGTTGGAACTTAAAAGATACACAATGGAATCGACCACTTCAGAAACTTCGCAAAATCGATGTAAAGGAATATGATTTAACAGCGGTTCAGATTTTTGTGGATCGCTCCAGTTATCTCGACCCATCTTCGTTAGTACCACGGTAGGATTCACAGAATTCACGCGTATCTTCCGCGGCCCCCACTCCAGTGCCAGTGCTTCTGTCAATGAATCTACAGCAGCTTTTGTAGCTCCATATGCAGCATGACCAGCGAATGAACGAGAAGCAGCTAGCGAGGAAATCATCACGACGCTGGCACCTTCATTTAACTTTTTGTCCAATGCTTGAGTGACATTGAACACAGCCTTAATGTTGACATCAAATGTGCTGCCGTAGATAACAATTGCTTAAAAATGTGTTATAGAAGTAAGAATTTCGTATAAGTTACTCATCAAAGTCCTGTTCACTGAGTTCGGCAAATGGCTTAATAATTGCTATTCCAGCATTGTTTACCACGCCATCTAATTCAGGCATCGCAGCTAGAGTCTCGCGCGTCTTGTTCCAATCCCTGAGATCCAACTGCACGGTCATTATGCTGGGATGCTCGGATTTTAGGCTAGCTAAATGCTCCTCTGAGCGCGTGACCGCAATGACATTGGCTCCAGCAGTCGCCAATTGTTTACAGAGTGCATTTCCTATGCCTGCGGAGGGGAGAAGTTTGCCGATAAGAACAATTTAAAATATACATAGCTAGTAATTACCTTGTCCCGCACCGGTAACTAGAATAGTCTTGTTTTTCATGTCAGCGTACATTGTGAAAGAATGTTTTCGAGCAACTGGCAAGAGATAATTGAGCAGATTAAGATTGTAGCTGCCAGTGCTTCAGTTTAGTGCTGGCTTATCTTGAGGGAATTTTATACGCCCCAAATTCAGAATTTAAAGAAACAAACAATCCAAATATTTTTTAACAAACAATTTTTGTTTATTTTTTAATACGCTGTAGACTATTGAAAACTATTCCAATGAATATCAGAACGAATCAGTTACCAAAGATCACTGAACAAATGTTACGTCAAAGAAGCTTGTTGAAACTTAGCTCGGCTGTAGTTGTTTTTATGGAGCTGGTAGTAGCCAAGTAGTAACCCTTTAGGAAACAAAGCGCTTCGAAACCACTTTCAAAGCACTTGACAAAATAACGGCACGGTTACGATTTCCGGGGCGCCGCGATTTGAAAGTGTTTTCTGTTAGAGAATAACAACAGAATATGTTTGGCCGAACAAAAAATCGATTACTAGACTAGTTATCGAGTTATCGATTTTTGGTTTTGTTTTTTTTTTGCTAAAAGATATTAAAAAAACATCCATTTCCTTGCCATTATCCAATGGATCTTAAAGGTTGGTATGTCATTTAAAAGATAATTTAATTACCTTTTCAATGATAAACAATACTTTTATCATTGCAAGCGTATTTGCAATTTTATAAGCAAAATTAAATCATATTTGAAATTTATAATTAAAAAAACTGTTATTTTCTACTAAATTTGCGTTATTAAGGTACTTCAATTATATTTTATTTTTAAATCTTTCAATTCAAACTTTCATTTGATATATTAATATATGTATATACATTCTTTACAATTTACACTAAATTACATAAAATTAATAAAAATTGCTATTTGCTATTGCATTCTCCAAAACTGATCAACTAAAAACTTCAAATTTTTTTCGCTGGCTAGAAAATCCTATTTATTCATATAAATATCACAGCTACAGTGTTGCCTTAAGAACAGTTACCCAGTAGGCATTGGAACATTGGAAAATTAGTGCTAGCATACATGCTTTGGATCCGATATGCCTTCCTTGCTGAAGTCAATCGTACTTTTTTTTTATATGAAACGCCAAAAAAGGTAATCCTTCCACCGTAACTTCTCTAAAGAGAAGTGTGCATATGCCTTCTAGAAGATACATTCCTACATTTGCTACCATAGAAGTGATACTAGAATAAAACTGTTTCTAAGCGTTCATAAATGCCTTCTCGAAAGGTGCTTTCTTCACGTCTGCGCTGCGATGTAGTGCTAGAAGTGATTAAAAGGATATGGTTTTGGAATGCCTCTCTAATTGGCCTTCCGCGAATAATTACATAAACAGTGCTAATAAAAGCAGTTCTTTATTAATTAATTTATAAATTAATTATATTTATTAATTATAAATTAATTTTATTAATTAAATTTTACTTCATACATAAGACTAAATAATAGGGGCCTGAACGAACTATGTGATATAAAAGAAGTTGATATTGTATCTTCCATTAATTATTTTAAACAAAATAAGCAGATACATTTAAATAAAAATGGTTAATTCATTATACATACATTAGTTATACTTTAATGCAATATCTTCAGTTATTTATTTTAAACAAAATAGATACATTTAAAAAGAATCACTTCAATTCATTACGCGAAAACTTGGCCAGTACAGAAAAAGTTTTATACTGTTTAAATTCAAAGAGAAAAAAATATTACAGTTTTCGAATTATAATAATACTCTGCAACGTTTTTCATCATGATAAATATGATAAAAATTCACAGTATAAAATAGCGAAACTAATATATACGAAATAATCAAGTTTTAAATATAAAAACTTCGTAAAATATTTGCCGTGCCTATAGTTTTGCAGGAAATGAAGTTTTTTTAAGACACCACTCTTTGTAAATTCGGATTTTGGTAATTTTGAATGCCTTTTTTATTTCTATTTTGTAATTGTCCACAGTAAAGAGAACATCCACAGTCGCTTCTTTAAAAAAAAAATTAATATCAATTTTTGAAGATCTAATTATTATTATTAATTAATAATTGAAGCACAGCCGCGAATAACGTTGCAAAAGCGGTTGCAAAAGCGTTGCAAAAAGTATTTCCATAATGTATTAAAAACAAGTATCTATAAATTTTCTGCTGCATTTAAAAAACTTTTTTACGTATTGCGAACAATTTACTTTTTTGTCGCTTAAAACGTTATTCGCGGCTGTGCTTTAATTATTAATTCATTTTAAAAGTTTCCCTTTGATATACTTACTGAAGAATATATGATTGATTGCTGAAAAGCTTTTAAAAGATTCCTTTTTTTAATTCCATCATAATTAAAGTTTTCTACGACTTTAGCGCTAATTAAATTCAAAAGATTTTTGCTGAATCCGCCCTTTTGGATTATTTTGCGTACTGTTGAGACCTTAAAATTGATTTTGAGTAAAAATTTCAGTGAGGATTATACCCCCACACTTACCAGTTCATTTTCACTTAAATGTGAAATATTTTCTTCGAATTGATGTAACTCAGCTTCGTTTTTGAGAGGAAAAATGTTTGAAGTTTGAATCACGACTAGTTTTGTCAACTGCAAGCTGTTGAACATATACTTTAATTGCCGCAAGTTCTGACATCAACACTTCATTTTGAGTTTTAAAGCTTTCATTTAAATTTTTCATGTTCACTTGCAGATCTGTAAGATAATGTTAATTAAATTTAAAGCACTAAAAGAAAATATTGTCGCCTTACTACTTATTTGTACATTTAAACGATTGTATTCAGTTAATTGGGAGTCCTTTTGCGCCGGAGCCATTGTTATAGGCTGGAAAACAGAGAAAGATTAAAATAAAATAAAATATTAATAATTGAATTCTAACCGTTATTGTTGCAGAACTAGTATTTATTTTATTAACAATTTAGTGTAGTGTGCAAAAGAGGAAATAATATACTACTATTCTCATTTGGGAAGCAAATCAATTTATGCGAAATTTCCGCGACGTTAAAAATCTCTTCATTCCCATTTTCAAAATTAATATCTGCAGTGCATATCCCTAATTCTGACATTGACGGTAATGGCTCCTCAAAGAAGTTATTTAATTTTTTTAGTTTTATTCCTTCAAAGAAACCATCATCATCTAGAAAGCTGACAATTTTTATGGGAACAAAAGGTTTTAAGCAACAGTAATTGTCTGGTGGATGGGTACTTAAAAAATAGTTTTCGGTTTGATAGCTTACTATCTATCCTACCAAATCTTTTTTTTTTAAATCCATTTTTTTTCTCATTAATTTGAAGCGGCGCTTTATAATATTTATTTCTTATTTGTTGCAAAATTTTAGATGGCTTGCGAATGTTTCGTTTTAAATTTTGCATGAAACTTTTGCATAGCCCCCATTTCTTCTACGCTTTTACTTATGTGAAGTAGTCCATGAACATTAAATGTCACACTACTTTCAGCAAATATGGCTGCAAAATTTTGAACACAACGCTTAAGAATGTTATCTGCAACATAGATGGGCACTTTGCAGTACCAGTAAAATTGCAGTAAAAATAAATTTTTACTGATAATGAAATTCAATTTGCATTACCAGTAAAATTTTACTGATTACTGAAAAAAATTGCAATAAAAATAAATTTTTACTGATTACTGGGAAAAAATTGCAGTACAAATAAATTTTTACTGATAATGAAATTCAATTTGCATTACCAGTAAATTTTTACTGATTACTGGAAAAAATTGCAGTAAAAATAAATTTTTACTGATAATGAAATTTAATTTGCATTACCAGTAAATTTTTACTGATTACTGAAAAAATTTGCAGTAAAAATAAATTTTTACTGATCACTGAAAAAAATTGCAGTAAAAATAAATTTTTACTGATTACTGAAAAAAATTGCAGTAAAAATAAATTTTTACTGATTACTGAAAAAAATTGCAGTAAAAATTAATTTTTACTGATTACTGAAAAAATTGCAGTAAAAATTTATTTTTGCAATTTTGTTCAGTAATCAGTAAAAATTAATTTTTACTGCATTACTAAAAAAAATTACAGTAAAAATAAATTTTTACTGATTACTGAAAATATTGCAGTAAAAATTTATTTTTGCAATTTTATTCAGTAAGCAGTAAAAATTTATTTTTACTGCAATTTTTTTCAGTAATCAGTAAAAATTTATTTTTACTGCAATTTTTTTCAGTAATCAGTAAAAATTTATTTTTACTGCAATTTTTTTCAGTAATCAGTAAAAATTTATTTTTACTGCAAATTTTTTCAGTAATCAGTAAAAATTTACTGGTAATGCAAATTAAATTTCATTATCAGTAAAAATTTATTTTTACTGCAATTTTTTCCAGTAATCAGTAAAAGTTTACTGGTAATGCAAATTGAATTTCATTATCAGTAAAAATTTATTTGTACTGCAATTTTTTCCCAGTAATCAGTAAAAATTTATTTTTACTGCAATTTTCTCCAGTAATCAGTAAAAATTTACTGGTAATGCAAATTGAATTTCATTATCAGTAAAAGTTTACTGATTACTGCTTCTAGTAATGCAGTAAATATTTACTGCAGTGTGCCCATGTATGATCTGCAATATCTATGCTGCCACTTAAGTTTGCTTCGTTCGAAAGCAGACTGTAGGCTGTATGTAGTAATAAAAACTGTTGAAATAATAAATTGCCTGAATTCCGTGGATTTCCACCTTGAAACTTCCTCTAAATGTCTTGGCTTCGTCTGAAATTCTTTGGGAATATATGGACCGAGTGTCACTAACTTCGATGATAACATTTTTTTGTTTGCACTAAATAGCTTTTCTCTAGTTTTCCCATTGAGATGAAGTAACAACATTTTTCGCGTGACATCCAGATCAATGAGGTGCATTGGTTCCAAAGGAAACTATGTGACCATCCTGACACCTACTAATTCCAAGGAACTTGGAGAATTTTTGTGGTAATTTTGGTGAAATTCCAGCTGCCTTCTTTCTGAAAAGTTTTCGTCAGACCTGAGTTGTTCGGATTCTGTGCTAAAAACTGTTAAGTTATTTACTTTTTCCTTTTTGGTAGCATTTGCTACAACCTACGAAGGCATTGTGACCAACAGTATCGCACATAAAAGATCGAGCGGGTGTGTCGTATATAAATGCTCTGATGTAAATTTTGCGACGAGGAAATTTGGAAATTAAAGCGCGTGATATTTTTTGTAAGTTTTATGAAAAGTAATGCCGTTGGAAGTACCGCTTGTAAAAACTGAGTCACAACTGGAACAAAATATGAGTCAACAACCAATTATTGGCCAGGTAGAAGTGTACATGCCGGGAGAAGACTTTGAACTGTGGGTAGACAGAATGGAGCTGCTACTAAAATTAAGCAAATTTGTTGAAGACCAGTCGAAGGTGGAATACTTTATTACTCTAGGTGATGGCGAGCTATATAAGTTTTTAAAGTCGTTGGCTTCTCCAAGCAAACCAACTGCTTAAAAATACAGCGAAATAGTGGAGAAATTGAAAAATCACTTCAGTCCGAAGAAAAATGTAATCGCGGAGAGGTACAAATTATTTTTACGTAATCAGGAACATCATGAATCTATTTCAGATTATCTAGTTGCAATCAAAACGATTGCTCAGGATTGCGACTTTGGAGACTTTTTGAACGATGCAATAAGAGATGAGCTAGTATGTGGCGTGCAGAACTATAGACTTAGAACAAGTTTATTAAATGAAGAAAAATTGACATTGGAAAAAGCAACAAATAAAGCATTGACATTCGAAATGGCAGAGAAGGAGGTCAAGGAGATGAGTTCAGGTACTCATGGCAGAATATCAAGGGTGAGCACTGGTCGAAGTAAAATGGATTGGCAGGAAAATGGTTCTAAAATGTACGTGCTGGACGAAACGCGTTTGACGAATATCGAAGGCAAACTAGAAATATTGTTAGTGGTAAGCGCAACGAAGGGGAAACTATTCTGTGTCGGAAGAATGGACATATAGCCAAGAACTGTCGAGTAGTATGTTACAACTGTTCAGAACAGGGGCACTACGCGCCTGCCTGTACCAAGGGTAAAAAAGTAAGATTAACGAAGGTAGTAAGCCGATTTTTTTTTTCAACCCTACACGGCACCTTATGCATTGACGACACGAGTTTATAAAGAGCTAGATAAGTTAGTAGGTGCGAGTATTTTAAAACCTGTTCTTTTAAGTGATTTGGGCTTCACCAATTGTGGTGGTACAGAAATCCGATCAGAGTTTAGGCATTTGTGTTTATTGCAAGGTTACAATCAACAAATACATTGAAAAGCACCATTATCCACTTCCGAGGCTCCATGATATTTTTGCAGCCTTGGGTCGATGTTCATATTTTTGTGTTTTGGACTGGACTGGAGCGTACCAACAGGTCAGAATCTCAGAATCTTCAAAGCACTTGTTAACAATAAATACTAGCAAGGGGTTGTTTGAATTTCAAGGACTTACTTTTGGAGTAAGCAGTGCTCCGGCTATTTTTCAGTCTATCATGGACAGAGTCCTTGCAGGAGTTCTGCATGTTCAATGCTATTTAGATGCTATCATCATAGGAGGTGAGGGCTTGGAAGAATGCAAGAAAAATCTTCTGATAGTTCTAGAAAAATTAAGTGCTCATAACGTTCGCGTTAATGAAGATAAATGCAAATTTTTTTGGACGAGTGTCAAATACCTGGGACATATTATTTGTAGTAAGGGGATAAAGCCTAACCCCGAGAAAGTTAAAGCATTTTTAGAGGCATCAGAACCGAATAATCTGCAGCAGTTGCAATTATATTTAGGGCTTCTAAGCTTCTATCATAAGTTTATTCCAAATGTAGCTGAAAAGTTCAAAAATTTATATGACTGATTAAAGAAAACTACAAAGTTTGTGTGGACTGAAGCCTGCCGTTTTGAGTTTGAAGAGAGCAAAAATCTGTTGTTCAAAAACATTCTCTTAGTTCACTACGACGAAAAATTGCCAATTGTGATCGCTTGTGATGCTAGTCCATATGGAGTGGGAGCTGTTTTGTCTCACCTCATCGATGGTAAAGAAAAACCAGTACTGTTTGCTAGCTCAACGCTAACCAAGGCAGAACAAAACTATTCGCAGTTGCATCGCGAAGCCTTGGCTATTGTTTTTGCCATGAATAGGTTCCACAAATATTTATTCGGTAGACCATTGCGAGAAATATTCAATCCATCAAAAAATACTCCCCCGGTGGCCGCCGCACGACTTCAGAGATGGATTATTTTCATGGGAATGTATGATTGTACGATTATTTACAAAAAGGGAAAATTATTGGCAAACGCAGACGCCTTGTCAAGATTACCCCTTACTGGCGGTACGTATTCTGACATTGAACCAGGGTTAATCGGAAATATTACAGAAAAACATTGTTTTCCATTAAATATGTCTATAGTAGCTAAGTATACACAAAAGGATTACATGTTGAGTTGGGTGACAGAATCTTTAAAAGCGGACTGGAAAGAACATAAAAATATACCCTAAAGTTTTTGGGACAAAAGAAATGAATTGGAATACGAAGATGGATGTTTATTTTACAGAAACAGGCTAATAGTGCCTGAAGTACTTAGAAAAACCGTTATTGATTTAGTACATAAAGGTCACATTGGGGTCCTTAGAATGAAAAAACTTGCTAGATCTTATGTCTGGTGACCGTCATTACACTCTGATATTGAAAGGGTAGTAAAAGAATGTAGTTCGTGTTCAACATATCGAAAACACACGAAGAATATGCTATTAGAGTCTTGGAAGCCAACCAATTTACCATACGAGCGAGTTCACCTTGATTTTTATTATTTTCAAGGACAAAATTTGTTGCTTTTAGTAGATGATTTTTCTAAGTGGATAGAAGTTTTTATTTAAAAAAAAAATGGATGCTGAGAGTGTTATCCTAAAACTGAGAAATAATTTTGCAACCTTTGGAATTCCTACCAATATTGTAACCAATAATGGGCCTCCATGCTCCTCAAGTATGTTTCAAAAATTTTGCGATGCCAATGGCATACACCTGGTTCACAGCCTAACTTATCACCCGCAATCAAACGGGCTCGCAGAAAGAGCGGTACAAACAATTAAAACAGGTTTAAAGAAATGTTTGCAAAATGATTTTAAATTAGGCATGCAAGAGCAAATTGAAAACTTTTTATTTAAATATCGCAATACTCCAAGTACCGTAACCGATATTTCACCGTAGGCTGCAAAAAATAACTTTATTGGATTTACTTGTTACTAAAAAAGAGCATGCTTAAGTAGAAAGCTTCAAAATAAACGTTAAAAGAAAGAAAACAAATAAAACTCTTCCCATATGTAAACTCAAAACGACAATTAATTTTCAAAAAGGAGAGAATATAGAAATAACTTTAATTCAGGAGTAAAATGGTTACCAGCTGTAATTATTGAAAAATTAAGTAAAGTAGTTTATAGTGTTAACATCAACGATACTTTTAGAACAGCACATGTTAATCTATTAAAAAAAGAGAAATGTCAAAAAACTAATTTTTGCCAACAAACCGGTTATTGTTTCGACAACTTAAACATATAACAAAGAAAGAGAGCCTGAAAATATTGAAACACTAAGAAGATCAAAGAGATTAAAAAAAATCTTAAAATTATTAGAAAATAAGCGTATATAGATAATAAGGAAATATAATATCTACAAAAAAGTATGAGTTAAGATATACCTTGTTCGTATACCTTTTTTTAACATTTATAATTTTTTGTTAATGGGAAAGAAGTGCTATGTATAGTACTTAAGCATGGGGCTATCGTTGCCACTCTCTTCTCTCTTTTTATGTTAACTATAAACCGTTAATTTTTCTTGTTAGCTAAAGACAAGAATGATAGAATACAAAGATTGCGCTGAAGACAAGAAAAAGAGTACAACAAAATTGTCGTTCTGCGCATGTACGTCATAATAACATTGCTCTTTTGGCGAGCGTTCACTTTGCATAGGATTTCTACACAGAAATGAAAATTGCATACATTTTAGTTTGTATAATTAAAATAAAAGAAGTAAGAAGCAATTTATTGGAACGAGAAAAAGTTAAATTTATTTAGTACTTCTTTGCAAACATTATTTTTACTATTATTTTATTGCAGCCAGTAAGCAGCTTAGTCAAAAAAAAATTTATTTGAGAAACCAACTTCAGTGAGCATTATTTTTCAAGTTGGATTTTATTCAAATGTTTATTACGAGTTTAATTGATGTAGTTTCAACATTTCCAGATAATTTATTTTCATTAATTTACCTGTGAATTGAAAGTACAAGTAAATGTTACTTCTAAGTTTTTAAATAATAAAACAAATTTTGTTAAGTTAATATATTATTATATTTTCGTATTTTCGTTTTCGTTTGTGTGCGTTTTCTACAATTTAATTTTTGTATTTATTGCAAACATCAGGTTTCTGAAAAATATTTTTTTGCTACTGTTACCGCAATTAGCAGCTGCACACTTCATTTTTAAAATTTTAAGTTAAAAGCTCGCAAATATACTTCGATATATACACAATTAAATAAAACACAACCGACCGCAATACGTTTCTCATAGAAATAAAATATTGTGACGTAGTCAACTGAAGAGCTGGTTGTAAAACTCGATTAGCGGAAGTAACGGACCTGCGCAAAGCGCAATCTCTTATTCTATCATTCTTGAGCTAAAGACTAGTTTAAGCGAGCATTGAAGCTCAGAATTAAAATTGAAGTAAAACAAAGCGGTTGTCTTTTATTTCTCGTTTCGGCAAACTGGTTTCGCCAACATAACCACATACATAACACTTTCAAATAACACCTTAATCAGAAATATCGGTTATACACTTAGAAAAATACAGATAGTTTTCTTAAAACATCTAAAAAAATTATTTCTTAAAAAAATCGATAACCTGAAAACAAATCAATTAATCGATTTTTCCTTCAGCCATTCTTATTGTTTGTTAAAGACCTTCCTGAATCCATTGTTAAATTGCGGCACCCCGGAAATCGTAATCTCCCCAATATAACAATAGCGCTTTGTTTTTGCGTTAAATAGCGATTTTTTAGCATTGTCATGTCATTGGAAAGAAAGCCCTTTGTTTTTCGCTATGAAAAGTGATTAAAAAAGGCGCTTTCTTTGTTCGCACTTCTTTTATATTTACGTTTTAAATATCTAAAGCAAAATTTCCGATAGGGAAGTTATTATTTATCGTAAGCCATCAAACATCAATGCTTTTCTAAAGCTATTAGTCGCATTTTGCAGTTAACTCTCTTAACGGGAGAGGGCGGTATTCCAAAAACCCAAAAAAGTTTGCTCCACAAAACCATATCAGAGTTTTAAAGAGTTCTAATGTTAATGTTTCTCGATTAGGAACATATGTAACTGCACTACATTTGAAGCGATCTCGCGAATAACGTTGTAAACGACAAAATTGTAATTGTTCACTTTTATTTATATTTATTAATTTTTTTTGGGTATGCGATAAAAATACCCCAAACTTCTCAACTGCTTACTCAGTTCTGTTTGTATATAATATAAGAGAGTGATTCTAACAGGTATTCGCAAAAAAAACACTAAAAAAATGTCTTAGGGCGCGTTTATAGTGGCGGCTTGTTGCTGGGCCGGACCGAGCTGGAAACGCGTCCTGCCAAAAGCAGCTGGAAGTGCGTATAGTGCGCGCTTGTCGCTGGTGACTTGTTTCAGCTGGTTTTTGACTATTTTGGGTTTGTTTGTATATATTAGTTTTTTTTTGTTTATTTTTGCAACCGAAGCATCAAAAAAGCCAA
This sequence comes from Dichetophora obliterata, assembly GCA_963920525.1. Lineage (NCBI taxonomy): Eukaryota > Metazoa > Arthropoda > Insecta > Diptera > Sciomyzidae > Dichetophora > Dichetophora obliterata. The sequence continues at coordinate 117,785,234 of OY986439.1, forward strand.
ATAGAAAATCAAATAGAAAATCAAATAGAAAGGAAGAGCGCACATAAAAAAATTTGATAATCTTCGATTCTCTGTTTTAGATGAAACGCACTTGCAGCCGCTAATCGACGAATTGCTTCACCGGCTGGTTTAGCTTTTTTCACTATTTCTCTTTTTGTTTTCTGTATGCAACGTTGATAGAAATTTATCTTTGTTGCTTCTTTATAGTGCTGTTTCTGTGTGTATTTTTTGCGGGCAAGAAAATACAGCATAACAACAGCGAAATTTCGTGTTCTTGTATGCTTATTACTTTTCTTGTTGGTCTCCTTTGTTGCTATCGTGTGGTTCTTTGTTTTTTTTTTAATGAATGAATTCCAGGAAATACAGAATCGATCGCGACGCTGGCAGTCAAGTGTGCTGCAATTTGTTTTTTTTTCGTATATCAATATTTTTCCGAGGAATTTAGTTTGCTACCGCCAGCGTTGCCAACTTTGTGGGAAAAATCCCTTTTCATTCCAACAAAAAAAAATTGTTTTCTTTGTTTCTTTTTAAATTTCATGTTATTTAACGAAAGTAATAAGCAAGCAACGTGTAAAATGAATCAAAACACAAGCAAACCGTGCGAGCGAGCGAGAAAGCAACAATCGGGAAGATGGAAACCAGCGCACAAGTCACTTGAAGTTGCAAGCTCGGCTGGCACTATACGCACTTTGAGCTTGTTTCATATGATTGTATGTGCAGCGTTTTCCAGCTTTCCTTCTCGGTTCGGTCCAATCCAGCAACAAGTCGCCACTATAAATGCGCCCTTATACAACGTTATGCGCGATTATGCTTCAATTGTCAACCCGTTTTCTGGTTAATATTGTAGAAAAACTGTTGAACTTAAAATCAACAAATTCGGATAATAAAAAAAAGTTCTTAGAATAGTTATTACTGATTTTCGTTAAGTTTTCGCATTATATTTTGTATTGAAGAAAGATTTGAATACTATTTTATCAATACATTAAATTCATTTAAGGAATTTTTTTCCGCATTTCTTCAATTCTGCTAATGATAACATCCTAGAAGCCTCAAAACTTTTGGAATTTTCGGATCTGTAAAAAGTTCAACTCAAAAATATTTCAATGCCGCCTTTCATTAAAAGTATTGCCTGATTTTTCTCAAAAATACGAAAATGTACTGTCAAAATGAAGGCAGTATTTAGATAGGATTTTGGTTTACTTTATTTTGGCCCATTAATTTACCTGAATAAAGCATTTTTAACAATTAATTAGAAAAAAAAATTTAACTATTATTATTTATTTGTAATATTCACACTATTATCAACGATTTATTGAATTAAAAATAAATTGCTTAATTCAAGTAGGTGAAACAAGAGCTGTATTAAGACAATTAAATCTTTATATTTCAGGGTAACTTATATGGTAAATTTAACATTTATATATTTTTGTACGATATACAAAAGGCTTTTATCACTGCTATATCAAAGATAATAGATAGCAACCCCAAGAAACAATTTGTGTTCGTACCAAACTACTCAGGCAAAAACGTCCCGAGTATCAAACGCAATTTTATTTTAAAAAGCTACGAGAAGTAACGAAAAACTGCGAAGTTTATGAAAAAAATTTAGTCACACATTGATATCACAGCGAACAGGGGTCCTATTCTGTAACTGTGAGTTTTAAAGTGAGTTACAGAATAGGGTCCCTGGACCCGAAAAAAATGCATATATTTATATACCATACATATTTACATATTTACATACCCGAAACATACGCAACGAGTATCTCGAAAGGAGAGCTCCGATTTTCACGTGTAGTACGAGTACACTTTTTTTTTAATATTTTAAAAATTCACGTACTCGAACTACACGTGAATGTTAAACACGTACTACACGTGTTCACGGGTTCACGTTTCTTTTATGGTTTTCGTGGACGCTTTCTTCAAAAATATTTCATTCGCTAGACAATCGTATCATTCATCCCGGCCTATAACAATAACATGTACTACGACCATAAAAGTATAGATTTATTGTCCAAGGTTTCCATTTAAGCCATAATTGATACAATAACTCATCCTGTATGTGAGTAGTCCCAGTGTAAGCGATTGACCATAACATTCACTTATGAATATCATATAAAAAATTCCATAGAAACCACAAAGGGTCAGATATTAGCCTTTCATATTAGCTTCATAACTGAAGCCTATGAAGCGCCAACAAGCTCCAGTAAACTATAAAAAGCTGGCTAAACTTATTGTAGTATATAATCTCTTGTCCAAAGACAATAAAAATCTATGGGAATTGGCTTGGATGCGTCTAAATCGTGAAAACGCGAATACTTTAAAACGTGAACGAGTGAACCCGTATACACGTGTAGTACGTGCTTAGCATTCACGTGTAGTTCGAGTACGTGTATTCAAAAACGAACTTCACGGAGTTCGAACTTTCGTGTACATGAGTATGTCGAAACACGTGCTTAAATTGGAGCTGTACTCGAAAGTCACCTGAAATAGTACCGTAGTGAGTCTGTATTTTGTCAATAAAGTATTCAAAAACGAGCGACTATATTCGGACAGAATAAACTGACAAGTGCCCGATTCAGTCTTCGTTCGTACATTGTGCCTGCCCAATGTGTTGCTGAACTAGCACTTCTTTCGTTGCAGAGGACGGACATTTGCCGACACTGGCATCAGACAGATATCAACTACTTTATTGACACAAAATATGAAATTGTTTCTCGGGTTCTATACGCAAATGGCAAGATAGCAACGAAGCCTTTGCCCTTAGTAATTGACATGAAGCGACAGTTATTACTGTCACAAAAAAATGTAAGACCGACGAAAACATTAAAGTTATATGCCCAAATCAAATAAAATTTTATCGCGAGATCATGAGAGGCATAGTGTAACTAGTGTTATTGCGGAATGTGCCCTCTTTCATAGTGTCCATGACTGTCAAACTCAGCCATTTTGCTATTTTCGCCCATTTTTGCTTTCACATTGCATTCTCATTGGTTGCAGACTTTGTATGAGCTGTCACTTTCGTTTTGACAGTTTCGGTCACTGGCTCTCCGACCAAACACTACCTTGTTCATGGCGAATAATAAGGTAGGGTAAGTAGCTTTGACAAGACTTATCGTTAGTGCATTTTCGTAGTTAACCTTATAGTATTTAAAATTTTTGAATTTAAAAATTATTTTATTAAAAAAAAAACATTTAGCCTCTCTCGTGTGTCCAACGACGCATCTGTTTTTTCTAGTCCCGGCCATAACTGCACTCAAAGTATTCAATAATATTCTTGGTTTTTATTTTTCAAATAAATAAAAGAGTCAAAATGTACAACACCGCCCAGGCCCCTTTCTTTGAGAGGTTCTCAGTGAGTGCTATTTTGAACATAATCAGAAATTTATCAAATTAATAAAATTATTTTTTATTTATGTGGAATATACCTTAAAAGTTTAAATATCGTTGTACATTATTTTAACCTTTAAAAAAAAATCCTAAAAATACCTCAAATTTCGAGCGCTAGACCACCGCATTTGGATGGCATTATCTCAGAAACTATAAAAGCTACGGTCATGAAATTTTGTACAAATGAGTTTTAGGTAACAACACAAAAAAATTGGAATTCAATGTCAACTGCATCGCCTACCCTCCTGTACAAACCATATTTTTTAATAAAAAAAAAACAATTTAAAATTATTTAAATCGGTTCTCTTTTAGATAAATATCCCTTAAAACTAGGTCACCAAATTAACGAAGTTGAAAAAAATGTTAAAAAATGGTTGTTAAAACAAAATTAGGTCAGAACTTGTTTTTGGTTTATGAATTTAATTATATTTTTCTTTTACTTTAAGAGAACCTACAAAATAGCTGCGTTCCATTCGCTTCAAAATAATCCAGATTATTTTTTTTATATGCAAAGCAAAAACAAAAATAATAATCCTATAACAAATAGGATTATTTTTGCTATCCATATAAAATGGTGATATAGCCTTAAAAAAATATGAAACACAGATGCCGCACCTGTATATTTTTATGAGCTGTCATTTAATTTTTTTAATATTTTGTTTGTTTGATACAATGACTATAAGGTAGCCAGGACAGCTACCTATTTTCTCACGAGCTACGACCATCAAATGTTAAACAAAAGAAAACAAAACAAACCGCGTGTGTCACACACATTGGACGCATTCAGCGGAGCCAGCAATTGCACTTAAATCGTTTATGTAATTGCATCATATTAATAATTAAATTAAATAATAGGGGTATCCACGATTCAGTGCTCTTGCCTGTGCATTTGAGGACTTGAGGACTTGTGCATTTGTGCAGTTAGGTCAACATTTTTTGTGCACAACTGCTCAAGTCCTCAAGTTGAATGTAATAGTAGAAAAACACATTCAGAGAAAAACATCAGGGCTATTCCCAGTTACGGGCAAATAGCTTTGCAAATGTATGCCCTACCAAATATTTGCCATCAACTGTGAGCACACTTTTTAGAACACTGTTGCAAGCAAAACTCACAGCTGTTTTGGAGGAAAAAAAAAACAACACGAACAGTATTTGTGGTGTTTTTGATTTTTATTTATCAAAGCGTATTATTTATCAAAGTGAGTTCCATATCAGAGTCTGTTAATTTTGTTTTATTAGCGGCGTTTGGTTAAAATGTGACAGCTGATTGATTGGCTAATAAGAGTTGCCCATGCTCGAATGAATGCAATGCGATTTTAGTGTTGCAAATTTGCTACAGTCGGGCAAATGCAAATCTGTACATTTTGTTGTTGTGTTGGAAATATTTGCCATCATATTTTGCAAATGCCACGATGCCACGCTATTTGCCCGTAATCGGGAATAGCCCTATCGTTCACTAACGTTTCGCTACCATAACAGTTCACAACAGTTTTAAACGACACGCGTTCTCATGACACCTAATAGTTATTGTATCATGATTGCTTGTTTGAATTTAATTTTTACTGCAATGGTAGTGCCCTCTACGAGTTGTTTTTCTTGCCGTTCCTTTGAGTAAATTTGTTATCTCGATTATATTAAGGCGAAAGGAACGCAGCTATTGTCTTGGAAATCACTTAGATTTTTAAAAAAAAAATGTTTTCTTATACGCAAGTAAACGCACAATTTTTTTGCAGAATAATTATGTTAAAGTGCTTATTTTATGATAGTTATACACCCCAATTCTGAATGATTTTTCCCGGGGAATTGGAAAAAAGAGTTTTAATTTTTAAGACAGCGGATAAAGATATCACATTCTTACGTTTACACTTATTAATGGTTGATGAACAAATTGGCATTAAAAATTTCCAAAATGTTTTTGAACTTTTTCTTAAAAATGAAAACTCCCTTTTTCGATTCCCCAGGGAAAATCATTCAGAATTGGGCTGATAGCCTACGAGTGATATTGAAGATTATATCCGGTGTTCCTCGGGAATCACTTGGGTCCTTTACTTTTTAAGTTGTTTATTAATGATGTTACTCAGTCTTTTAAATTTAGCAAGAGTCTTTTATATGCCGATGATTTTAAGATATTTTTAGAAATTAAAGAGTGACCAGGCTGCGTGAAACTGCAGGATGATATTTCATAGTTACTGCAATAGTGTAATACTAATTAGTTAAATCTAAATTTCAGACAATGTAAGGTCCTCACATTTGCTCAAAAAATTATTCCTATTATTTATGAGTATGAGTATAACCCTTGTGATGGTTTTTCCCAGAATGTGTTAAATTAAAGACCTTGGTGTCATCTTTGATCATAAACTTTGTTTTGATAGTCACTTGGAATATATTATCGCAAAAGCGAAATCCCAATTTTGGTTTCTGAAAAGAAATTCCAGTAAATTTTTTGATCCTTTAACACCAAAGACTATCTTTTTAGTCTGGTAAGATCTCTTCTAGAGTATCCATTGGTTGTGTGGGAGCCCTTTTACGAGGTATCAATTGCCCGTATTGAGAATATTTAAAAACGGTTTACTAAAAGTCCCAGCACGTAGTTTGAGAGATTTATATTTATTCTATACTTCTTACCATAGAACTAATTATGGTTCTAATGAACACCTTTCTCGACGCCTATGGGTTTACAATAAATTTGCAAATCAATTTGGTTTTAGTTTAAATAGAAATATTTTCATTAAACTGTGAATTAAGATTCCATGTTAACCTAGTTTTTAAGTAATCTGTAAGGGCATAGCCCAGTAGATTAATTTTGGAATAAATAAATACAAACTGCTTCAAGAATTTATAGGCACATTCAGGCAATTTTTCTAATTTTTTCAGTCAATATTTTGTTTTATTTTTTTTTAACAAAGGTGGTTAAGTCTGTATAAAAAATAATAATTTCAAAATGTAAATTATGCTTAAAATTGTAAATATTTCGAATTGTCATTCATTTTTTGCTTTGATAAAGCTACCTTTTGTTTGGAATAAGTTTCAGCTTTCACGAATTTTTACAAATTAATGAGAGTTTTAAGTTTTTAGTATCATTTTCATTTTCAGATAATGTTGATTTAATTACCTGCCGAAGCACATTTTGGCATATTTAACTTTTAGCAAAAATAAATTTTTTTTATATGTATTTAGAACATGTGTACATATTTAGAGCTTCTAATTACAATTCTGGTTTAGAAGTTATAGGGGCCCAAGGTGAAAAAATGGGCTTGAAAACAAGCGCGTCGGAAGCGTATTTCATCCGGAGGGCAGTACATATGGGGGGGGGGGGCAGTACAAATGGTGGTGCAAAAAAAGTTTACCAAAATTTCTTCACATGAAACATGAAGAAGAGAGAAAGAAGAGGAAAATATATAATACAAAAATATTATCGTTGTAAAAAAACTGATATTTTGAATAACTTTTCCTTTTAAATTTTTTATCTAGCTAAAAAAGTGGGGGTAATTGCCCCCCGCTTCCGACACCAATGCTTGAAAAACTTGCTATATATGTATACAAGCAAAACTAAACAAAGCGGACATTAAAAGAAAGGCTATGCTATTACCTATTTAATAAGCTAATTATAAATTTTTCATTAGTTACTTTTTAAAATATACAGTCATGTGAAAATAAATAGGGATACCTGTATTTTTATATTTAAAGCTGCATGAATTTTAATTACATACAAGGTGCAACAGATATAGCATTAATTCCCTCGGGTGGTGGTTCCTCTTGATAAGGTGAGTATAAAACTTTATGGAGTCTCCTCCCACATTGTAAAACTTTCAAGATACAGGGTGTTTTACGGTTTTGGTACGTGTTTAGTATTATTGATCTCGAATCGAAACTGCTCATCATAAAATAAAAAATAATATTTTGTATTTTAGAAAAAATATCAGCTTTACGGTCTATATATCAACCACTTTCGTGTCATGTGCTACAGCGGAGCTAAAATTTTGAGATTATCAAACGAAATATGTATCAACAAATTTTGTATCTTTTGTTTTAGCGGAGCTGTAATCGTCAAAATTTAAAATTTCTGTTTTTCATGTTAAAATACACTTAATCAACAGTTCTTTTCTAAATTCTTACTTTGGATGATAACAGCTCCGCTAAAAGAAAAGATGCAAAATTTGTTGATATTTCGTTGGATAATCTCAAAATTTTAGCTCCGCTACAGCACATCACACGAAAGTGGTTGATATACTGATAAATAAGTTGATATTTTTTCTAAAATAAAAAATATTTTTTTATTTTATGGTGAGTAGTATAGATTCTATATCAATAATACTAAACACGTACCAAAACCGTAAAACACCCTGTATCTTGAAAGTTTTACAATGTGGGAGGAAACTCCATAAAGTGTTATACTCGCCTTATCAATAAGAATCACCAGCCGTGGGAATTAATGCTATATCTGGTGCACCTTTTATATAATTCATGCAGCTTCAATATAAAAATATAGGTGTCCCTATTTGTTTTCACATGACTGTAACTATTTTTATGTACCAACTATTAAATAAAAGTTTGTTTTATTTAATTTGGACTTTCAGCTTAATATATCAAAACACGAAAAATTGTCGCGCAATTTTTTATAACAATTTTTCACTTATTTCGTTTTAACATTAATGATTTTTTCAACAAAAAGTTTGTTTTATTTTGACTTCAATCTTAATATATCAAAACATGACAAATTTTTAGTCTACGGCGCTTATTTCGTTAATCTCAACATTACGTTCGAATACAATTCCAAAAATTTTCACAAAATATCGCGATACTTTTCCCTATTCCGCTTATTTCATTAATCTCAATATTACGTATAATTATAATTACTTTAAAACATTTTCAGAAAAAATAGAGCAATTTTTAAAAACACTTCTTATATTCTAAATCACAATGCTATTTATAGACTAATATTATTTAATGTAAGAACTTCGGGTTTACATCAATTTAGGACCATTTCAAGGACAACAATTTTATATCACAAAAACATCTTCAAACGTAAAATTTTCTTAGTCCAAAAAGAGCTATATCTTCAAGAGATATGCATGGATCTTCAAGATTTATACTTCGTTGAAAAGATACTTGCATTGCCTTTCTTTTGAAACCCATAAATATTAGTTTTGTTGGAGAATTTTAAAAAATCACATGTTTTTAATGCCATTTTTTCTAACTTCGGACCCATATAACTTCTGAGCGACTTGAGAGCGGCCCTTAAATTTTTCACAATTAGCTTTTTTAGCTCCAAATACACATTTTGAAAAAAAAAAATTAAAAAAAATACCATTTTTGCTAAAGTTTAAATGTTCTCATATTTTCCTTATTATGATTTTCCAAAAAAAAAAAATGTATCTCTTGTCATCCTAAAATTAAACAAGCGCACTGCGAACCGGCCTGCCTTATGTTTGTCAATCGACCCTCAATAGTTGAAGCGAAGCGGACACACGAACTGTGAATCTTACCGAAATGGCGTGGAACTCTCCATACATACCAACTATTTTTAGCTAACATATTGAAAAAATATCCCTTATAAACTATGGCCAATCCATAACGGATATATCTTGCCTAGCGACTAGTTCGATTCAGGAATAGTGGCATAAGCCATATTTTGTGAATCTTAATTTATTTTCAGTTTTTTTTATAGCGATGCAAGTATTAGCACAAAGGGTCATCATTAGCACTTCCTTATTTATTTATATAAATTCCCTTGCAAAAAATACCAAAATATCACGTTTGCCTGCAAATTATCGTTTTTACTTCTTTATTTTCAAACCAGCTATTAATTTAATGCGTAATAAAAACAAACCCACGAATTAATACTTTTTATCTATGCGACAGCAAAGTATCTACAATTCGCTGGTAGGTAAAAATCAACCACCATGTGCTAAGAAATAAAAACTGCAACTTATGGCCTAAATAAATACAAATGAAGCCAAAAGCAAAGCTCCAAATTTCATTGACCTAAACACCCCAAAATGCAGCGCATATTTCAAACCAAGTCATTGATGGAGTTGCCACTAAACTCATAGGCAACTACTACAGGTCGTCGCACTTTATACTCTTGAATTATATACATAAAACTGCACAAGCAACGCTGTTTTGGCGCAACTGTACTTTAAGAGATTATAGAAAATAACTTTTACAAAATGGTAACACGCTTAACCACGAGTGTATGGGAAAAAATAAGCTCAAGTTTTACATAAAATTTTTGTGTATTTTTATTGAAATAGCTTTTTGTTTTTGCAAACTACAGAGATGTTAATAATTCATTAATCCAAAGTATAATAATCATTAGACGTTAACTATGTATATAAAAGTAATGTCTGCATTTTGTTACAATTTAAAATATTTATATCATATTCTGTTTTGTTTACAGTTTATCGATGAAAACTGATGAAAAAGTTTATCGATGTCGTCAACTCCGCACGGATTGTTTGATATAACCTTACAATGAAATAGAATGTTTTAAGAAAAGTGTATTAAAAAAAAATAACTTAAATTTTGATTGAAAGGTATTGACAGAACGTGGGTGGTAGGTACACCGGATACCAAAATGAGGCATTGACATTAGACAGCGGGCAGTTTTTTGTGTCTGCTATTATCGCTAAATGTATGAGCAGCAGTTATTTTAACAGCAGTTTTAGAATATTTGCTGCTAATTAAACAAATTGTCCTTTTCGAGTACTTACAAATAATTATTACATATATTAAAATTAAGAAAAAAGTGTATAAATGTATGATTATAATAGATAATATAACGGATTATAATTTAAGCACGTTCTCCTCGAATTCGGCGAGCCAACTGGATATCTTTTGGCATAATGGTGACACGTTTGGCGTGAATGGCGCACAAGTTTGTGTCTTCAAAGAGGCCGACCAAATAGGCTTCAGAGGCTTCCTGTAGACAAAGAGAAGTACAAGAAAATTAACAAAAAATAGCATTAAGTTAGTCCTGAAATGTTTACCTGCAGAGCGCCAATGGCGGCAGACTGGAAGCGCAAATCAGTTTTGAAATCCTGTGCAATTTCTCGCACTAAGCGTTGGAATGGCAACTTGCGGATCAAAAGCTCAGTCGATTTCTGGTAACGACGAATTTCACGAAGAGCGACTGTACCGGGACGATAACGATGAGGTTTCTTGACACCGCCAGTAGATGGTGCTGATTTACGTGCCGCCTTGGTGGCCAGCTGCTTACGCGGAGCCTTTCCTCCTGTTGATTTACGAGCAGTCTGCTTGGTACGAGCCATGTTTTATATATCGAAACTGAAAATTAAAAAGTAGATTAGGTAAATTTTGTGAATCTGGGGAGATTTTGAGAAATGCACACAAGCAGCGTTGAGCATAGATTAAGGGTTGCTCTAAATAACGTTGGTAATTTTCAAGAATACTTGGGATAAACAGTGATTTTTTTTTTTATTATAGTAACAGCTTAATGATATTTTTGGAAATTCTACCTGAGCAGTTGTCCTTTAACGGTGCAATTCAGGTATTTGGGTAAATTTGTTGAATTATCAACAGATGTTGACAATATTCTAAGAAAATCAAATATATGATTAGGCATAAATAAGATTCTAATGACATCATATGACGATGCTAAAAGGAAGTTTCCAAAGAAGTTATCGATGTCATTCAATTTCACAACAATTTGAAATAGGAAAAAAGGGAATAGAAGATCAGAGTGAGGGAGTAAAATAGTGTGATACAAATAATTAATCACCACAAAAAGAATAGAAAAATATTAATAAAACTTTGTTTTGAAAAAAATTGCAGTCCGACATTATTTTCATGGTTTAGTCAATTGAAAAAATTAAACCAAAATTTCACTAACATTCCTTCTCTATCAGGCATGTTCTGCATTCCACTTGCGAGTGGAAGTGAAAATAAATCATATTTAAATTCGATATTTGGTGGTCGAAATATCACTTTTTTCGTTAGTACAATTAATTATATTAATTAAATAAATAAAATACAACACGAAAAATTTATATGTAGAACACCATACATCGAATTAAATTACGATTTTATTTCACTCGAAAAGATTCAATAAACAATAACAAAAGTTTGAAAACCATATATAAAGTAGACTAGAATGGACACTAAGAAAAACATATTCCTTGACACAACTAATTTTTTTACATTTTTCAATAATTTTCAGGTTACAAATTAATCCCTTGATAAAATATGGCTTCATATTGGACTCTATATTTCTTATTTAATGAATTATGTTTAATTCTTTGCTTACATCAGAAAAAATAAAAGTAGGTGCAATTAAAACTAATTCAGTAATTATTTTATGGAAATGTGAATTTCACTCTTGTTACTCTCGAAGCTGAAAAAGTTCTCATCTTGCTTCTGTAGATTTCATTTGGAATTAAAACAAATGATTTATTAACATAAAGATTGACTAATTCAAAGAGAAAATCTAGAGGAAACTACTTCTATCATACCAAATATGAAAGTTGATACTTTCTCGCTTTTCGCTGAGTTAAATTGGGCTCACATGGACACGTTAGCCAACGGTTTTCAAACGTAAGAACAGTCATTAAATTTAACACTTGCAGATAAAAACCATAGGAAAATCTGAAAGACTTAATTTTGTTTTATTCGTTTTCTTTTTTGTGCAAAAGGTTTTAATTAATAAAAATGGTAAATAGCTAAAATGATTTAATCGCTCTTAAGTTAATTATAACTGTTCTGCTTAACTTAAAAGAAGTAGAAGAGAATTCAGAGGTATTAGTTAATATTGTTGTAATAAACTTGTGATATTTAACATTTAAACAATATCACAAATATTTTTCTTTTCCATAAATCTGTAAATGTCTTCAGAGTTTAAGAGTACTTTCTGCGTATAAAGAGGACTTTTCTTCTGATTCTGCTTCTTATTCGGTTAGTTAACAGGCAACCGTTTTTCGGTTCAGGCAACAGTTTGGATTTATTCGTTTGTATAACTTCACCGTTTTCTATCAGAAAATTTTGCAGTCAAGTGTATTTGGGGGAAAATGATTAATCTTTGTTTGAATTATGATTTACTAATCATAAATTGCAAAAAGGTAACAATAATCTATCTACTGATATGGTAGAGAAAAAGATAATAAATTCGTTCATTTAACTGTAGAAGTTATTATTAGAAAATAATACAGTTAGAGCCGAATTATTCACCTCTGGATATCTGTAAACAGTCGAATTTGACTGGTCTAGTACTTTACCCGCTGGCTAGAGAAATCCAGATCCAGGAGTCAAAAATATGGCCCTTACAGCGATGGTATGATTAAATAAAGGCTTAAAAATTTTCATGCAAATAACAAAATCGTTGGAATGTTTGATATTTAAATTTATTAGTCAACAGATAGAAAAGATAGAAACTAAAAATAAAAGATATAAATTTAACTGTTCTTTCTGATTTATTTTCAAACCCTATTATAGTTGAATATTAGAAGCTGTTTGTAAATTGAGAGCCTTTATAGGCCTATTGCGGTTCACAACACAACAGTAATTTCACTTTACATTGCTAATACTTGAAATAAGACCCAGCAGTGTATTGCTGCGAATCGTAATAGGCCTACTAATTTCAGAAATTTTCTAATTTCAGAGGTAGATGTTAAATTTATGGTAATATTGCTCAAGTAATTACGAAAAAATAGATACGCAAATAAAAACCTATAACAATTTGTAAAAAGTAATAACATTTTTATGTAATTGGCCTTATTTTTTAAAATTTCAACTTTTTAAATTTATTGCTAGGCAAAAAAAAAATCCTAGTGAGGTGATTGCGTACGTTTTACAAAATAAGTCCTTACAATAAATTTTAACTTTCCTCTGAACATTTACCTACAAAATTTGAATATCTTCAAATTTCAGAAGCTTTAAAGTTTTGAAAATCCTATGTACTTATAATTTCTGGATAATTCTAATTTCTGAAGCCCTCATTTCTGCAGTTTCTTATTTCTGAAGTTCTACTGTGTATCACTGTTTATTGTATGAATAGTCGCTTAAATAAGCCGTTTACAACTTTTTTGGAAAAATAGCTATTATTCATTAATATTAATCAATAAAAACGAACTTTCTGTGCTTATAAAGCTCAGATAAAATTGATGCAGGATTAAGAAATTTATAATTTAACATTATTGGATTACACATGTAGACCTCGTGGCTACTGTAGGGTTAACAGAAGTCATTCTTGTCCGTCTAAAGATTTTATTTCTTATTTTGTTACATTCGAAAGTATTAAATGCTATAGCCGTATAGACCTGATTTGAAGGAACCCTTGAAGAACAGTGGTTGGGTCTTAATTGGAAATTTCAACTTTTGTTTAAAAAAACTTTGCGCTAGACAAAAATAAATCATCAATTTTGGCGGCAAAACAGAAGGAATAAAAGTAATTTTGTTTTTTCATTTTTGTTTTGAACATTCATTAATGCGCGCTCGTTTTAGCTGCTTCAACAAACACACAGATAATTCCCGCCTTTGTATACATCCAAACCTAAATGAAGGTTTAAGATTTTGCGACCAACAAAATTTTTACAAAAAACCACGAAATCATATACGTACATACTATATAAAACCACCAAACCATGGAGCGCTGCTGACGCAATTACATTTTGGAGGGAAAGACAAACTGTGGAAACTCCACATCAACCAAAAACAACGAAATTAAAGAAACTAGCATGAAAGAAAAAACTAGTTGTGCATGTGTATGTATACGATGACAACACGGTGCATGCGCATGTAAATGTGCTTGGAGCACACAAATACACAAATCAATTTAGGCGCACAAACACAGTCACGTACGCCGCGGCCAAATATACCTCAAGAGCTTACAATATTCTAAAAAAATTGATTTGCTGGTTCTTAAAACCTTCAAAAACATGAGTTTAAATTGCACTCCAAATAATGCCTGCCCCATTTATTGAAAAACTGTTCATCATTTTTGTTTTACCACCTTTTTAATTCGTGAAATAGATTAAAAAATACCATCCAAACAAAATTTTCATCGCTGGATCTTAGTGTCCGCCATTTTGAAAAACCCAACAATCGAGAAATTTTTTCCAATTACTGCACAGAATGTGTATCCACTGAAAGAATTGTATAGCGGAGCACCTCTTAGCGGAGCACCAACATTAGCTAAGGTTTAATGTGATAGCGCACTTTTATTTTAACATATTTCGTTCAATAATTTCACAATGTAATGACATTTTAAAATAAATTATTCTCACCTTCTGCTTATTATATCTCTGGATAGCCAAGAAAAATTTGTTTTTCAAATTGTTTTGTCTTGTCTACGCTTTCTGCACGTCCGTTTCACACACCAATTGATTTAACAATGAACAGCGAAGTACAGATGATGATGAATTTTGCTACATGTGAAGAAGCGATACGCGAAAGAACGAAACAACTATAGTCAAGAATTTATTTTGCAATCAACTCGTTGCGCTAACGAGCGAGTAAGTTCATTGTAAAGGTACCCTTGCACTTATTTTGACCGATGTCATAACTGGATTACAGACCAAGGTTGCACAAGTACGTACTTTCGTACCATTTTGGACACGTTTTTATTCTTCACGTACGAGGTACAACATTTTCCGTACTAGTACACTTTTATTATCATCGCTTTTCTGTGTTTTTCTCTTTTCTGTATATTTTTCTCTGGCCACACTCGTTTTTTTTTGGTTCGCATTATAGCGATTTGGCAGCACTTCTAGCATTAGGTTGTTTGTTTACGTATGAAGTGCAAACAAACAAAAAGTGCGAATCACACATAGAAGTAAAATATAAGGAAGCGGTGTAGTTGAAGTGGAATGAAGTATTTTACAAACACAGTGAAGTTGACACAAACACTAAAACATTCAAACAGGGCCGCATTCATTTATGTAGTAAATAAAGGCGTAAATTATTTTTTATTTTTTAGATGTATGCTTACTATGCAATTTTTATATACCACCGTTATATAATATGTTGCGTTACCAATTTTTTTACAGAGAAAAGCATTGCTAAAATAATGTAAAAGACATGAACTCAGAATGAGACTGAAACGACAAAAGTTACTTTAAATGATTTTTTAAGAATTCATTTCAAAAAACTATTTTTTATAAACTATTTAATTGATATTAAAATAACACAAAAACTAAACAACTAAAATACATACCAAATTAAACTCTTTTAAAATAAATAGTTTTGTGCAGTTTTTTTCGAACTGTGGGCTTTTAATTAGTTTTTTATATAAAAATACCTAGTTATAGCTTGTAACCTTAGGTTGCTAATCCACTTTAATTTCATGTCAAGTTTTCAAAGAAATTGTAAACAAATAAATAACTATAAAGCTTATCCCAATAAGAAAAAAAAATTAAGGCCCTTGCCACCCTAAATAATGAATGCGCTCATGAAGCAGAACTTGTGTTTTGACAGATGTTCTTCCTCACAAACAGATTTTTTTTTTTGCTCGGGAAGAGCTTTTGTCAAATAACGACGCTCTATTGGTCCAGTTAGCCTCGCATGGCATAGCAGTGCATGGCTTAACAAGCGTCACATCGAAATCTGTTTAATAGGATTTGTGTGTATCTGATTATGCACAACATGGCAACGCATGGCAATGCTCAGATAAAAACAGAAATGCATCTCTGACTACATAGATAAACATGGAAGATCTATTTCATTTTAATATTTGTGTATTCTTCTATGTATTTGACGTTTTGGCAAAACAGATGTGAAGTTGTAAAATTGTTTGATCAAGTGCGGTTAATTTATTAAAATAAAATCGTTGTATTCTTCTTTTTTATTGTTTTATTTTGACCATGTGACTATGCTTTGCATAATCACCATTTATTTAGCTGTGTGCTAGCTGCTTATCTGCGTTGCATGCGCTGCTGTGCCATGCGAGGCTAACTGGACCATATCTCTCTTCCTCAGTGACGAAAATTCCTTCTACACACGTATAGTGTGTGTGAGTATAACACCACTTCCTTATCTTTTATTTCTATGGAATCACATCTGTGGTGCGAATGGTACCAAGGTACCAATGGTACTCGCACCTATAAGCTTGTATGAAAGTTTCATATAAATCAGAGGGTACTAGTACGTCGGTACTTTTGCTTTATGTTGGTATTTATAACAATTTGCCATGGCTTTATTTTTCAGTTTGTTTACAAATAATTCGACAAAAACAAAAGCTTTTGTTGATCCTTCCTTTGTTTTTTGTATAGCTTGGCATTGGTTGCATTTCGCTGTTTCAGTTTTTATTTCTGGTAAGAAAAAAAACCAAATTGAACTTTTATCTTCCCATTTGCTTTTGTGCAAGATGTATCGTTTGTCCATCCTAGCACCTGAGAAATTTGTTGGAAATAATCTAATTGTGCTATTTTTGTAAACACTTTAGATAAATCACTTCAAAATATCATTCATTTTTGCATCCTTTTACAGCTGAAATCAGTAAACTTTGTTTTGGACAGCAGCAGGGCTGAAAACACTTTATAAGGTGGGCTCAGACGATACTACATGTTGCCAAGCCTGGGTGTAAGACTGAATAACTAAAAATTAAGCTTTGCGTCTAAACGATCCCTTTTGTTGTTGAACCTCAGCTAAAAAATTTCGAATGGACAGCAGGTATAGCGTTTTGGCATAATAAATTAATTATTAGAGGATGAAGATCTTCTTTAAAGTTAACTGTTCCTAAACTAAGCTGCCAAAAGTGGTAGATATATGAAAAAACGATGTTGCCATGTCGTTATGTTAATGTTCTTAATCAACTAGGGCGAAATAAAAAGGGATGCTATCTCATTGGGTTTGAGGTTGAAATAATGGTTGCTTTTTGCTTCTGTTGTGTAAACTATACCACAGTATAAAATTTTTCTAAGCGTATTGTTATTGAAATTTATAATGAATTTTAAATTCTGCCTTTCTTCTTATCAAATCTGTTCTGAAATTAATATTATGCATTAATAGACATTTGAAATTGCAAATGGTTGGCATTTAAATTAATGGAAAACAATCAGCATTTTCTGTGAAACTTTAAGTTCTGTTTTTCTTCTTATCAAATTAATTCTGGAATGAATAAAAGAGGGATTTCATGTCAGCCAGCAAGTGTAGAGCAAATTTTCTAATTTGCTTTACATTGACATACAAAAAATAATTCCTAGGGCAAAAAAAAAAGGAACCGTTAGTTTGGATTGCAATTATAAGTGATCAATTAAAATTTCATAAGTTTGTTTATAAAAATTTCGAGAAAATGTGAAATAGTGAAATAGACTTGATTCAGATAAAAACAAACTAAAGAAAACAAAATAAAAGATTGACAGCTAAAAGAATTTTAAAAATGTTATCGATGTGTTTCTTACGCCTTTTTAAACACTTGCTTTTGTAATTGGATTCAGTTCTATTTGTTATACCAAACTAAAACGGAGCGTAGTTTGAAATAATTTTTTAATTCTCAGCTAAATGGCGAGAAAACCGTAAATCTATTTATAAAAATTTGTGATGCGAACATTTTAATAAATGAAAAATTCAATAATTTTTTGTTATAATAGGACATGGAGTGACAGAATTAATTTTTTATATATATGTATTAGGGCGGGTCAATTTGTATGGACGAATTTTTTGGAGGTCTGGCTCAGCGAAATTCGTAAAATACATGTAATTTCAAGACTTTTTCTCCACTACAGCATATACAAATTCTGAAAAAAAGCTGTGCGGACTTTCGTAAATAGATTTTGTTCTCAATTATAAAATATGAATGTATGTGTATGAATCTATATACGAAAGTCCGCACAGCTTTTTTCAGAATTTGTATATGCTGTAGTGGAGAAAAAGTCTTGAAATTACATGTATTTTACGAATTTCGCTGAGCCAGAATTTGACCCGCCCTAATATGTATCTATTTAACAATGAAAAATGGTGTTGTTGTTTCGGCCTTCTGTCGTTTGTTGCTATTGTAAATTGGGCTGTGGTCGTATAAAAATATAAACTGTTTTTTATTAACTTTTTGCTTTTTTATTATCCTATTTTTCGATATTTGGCTCACTTTGTGGTCCTTCGTCAGGGCATGAAAGAATAACAAATTATTTCTTTAACACATTTAAGAGATTATATAAAGCACAAATGAAAATCTTTACATAAAAAGTTTAAAAAAATAGTGAAACTAATAGCAAAACTTAACAGATGGAATAAAATCACGATAAAACATTTGATATTAATATGAATTATTTATAGGTATGTTCTGTTCTACGTTAAGTGAGGATGAATGTTTTATAGGAAGGAAGAATAGGGAATTACAAAAAGGATATTTTGTCGTACTACACAAGAATTTTTTTATATATTTTGTAGCGATCTTTTTTTTTTTTGCTTGTCAAACTTGTATCTTTGTTTAGAAAATCCCCACATTTTCATTGTCTGTTTCGACCTTTTTATATATTTCATATATATTTTATTATTTTGAGAGTACTTTTTTATTTTCTGCCGATGCAACCCTGTTACAGACAATACTACATGTGCGGCGACAAGTAAGACGTGTGAAAGATAAAACTACATATCCATCCGACATGTAGGACGAAAATCAAATGATTTTGATATTTCTGTCGATCCATCCGACATGTAGTGTGTGTGAATGCTAGTTCAACGGACTCGTCCCTGCAAGAACAGTCCTGGTAAATTAATTGGTTATTTAACTGATAGTATTAACGAAAACTTTGGCAGGCTACATGAAAAACTTTCTATTAGTTTCTTAAGAGTGTGGTAACAAAACTACCCGAAACTCATGTACGGTATTAGTGCTATCCTTTTCTTACCCTTGAAGGTTCAAATATACTTTCACATGTAGCTGTCTCGCTTGATAATGCTACCGGTTAGTTAACTAAAAAATTAATCAATATATGTTATGTTAACTTTCGGTAGGCTTACCTTTTAACTCTGTTAGTTGTTACGTAAACAAGAGTTAGGAATACTGTAAAATTTGTTCAGCTCTTAACGTAAACAATGGTAAAAACTAACGTAGAAAATATGTAGGTGTAACGTAAGAACCAGTTAAAACTAACGTAGAAAATGTGTAGTACTAACGTGAAATTAAACTATTTATGGTTTTTTTTAAATCAATCATTTAATACTATAAAAATAATTAATTTCAAAAACAAAACTTGAAGTGTATAAATACACTCAAAAAATACTGTAGTAAAATATACTACACAATGTGTATTTACTTCGTATATATGTAGTTTTATTTATTTTTAAATACATATGTAGTTATTCAATATATTTTTACTGAATTTACATTTAAATAATTAATACTACACGAAGTAATTGCATGTAGTAAGTAGTTGTTTACATATATTTATTTAAATAAAAAAATCTTCATTAAAATAATTTGCATAATATGTAATTGATAGCAATTGTATTTATTTCAACTAAAATAATTATAAAAGGCTTGTGATGAAGAACTGTGGTAAGTATACTTCCTAAAATGCATTTTTTTAATACTAAAATTCTTTGCTCTTCTTATAATAAAAGCAATCTTTGTACTGTGGCAGAAAACGTTTTGCAGTTGATTAAATTAATAAATGAGAAAACATTTAATTTTAATGCAAATGTATTTATTTTCTGTAGTTAAAAAATATGTAGTAAAAGTAAATAATTGAAATTAGTAAAAATAATTACATTTTTATTTGGACGGTGAGTTACTAATTTACATTTGTTTTAAATACATTTTTATTTATTTTTACTACATGATTTTTTTGGGTGTAAGATCATACTTATTATTTAATTTTATAAAAACAATTAATTTTAAAAACAAAACTTAAATTATAATGAGATCATAACTTAGTAATTAATTTCTTCAAGAAAATGAGTGATGTGTTGTATTATTAATTGATATTTAACCCTTTCATGTCCGATGTTGCCTACAGGCAACATTATACTTATAGGCTTCTAAGTCCCGATATTTTCATGTTTTTGACCAGTGGTTTTTTGCTTCATGTAGCCCTATATGTTGTGCAAGCTTACACATATTTGTTTAATTGAAGGCTTTGCACGTGTCCATTTAGTAGCCATTCTCCGTAGAATAAAATGATTGAAATCAAGATCAGGATCGTTTCGCAAAAAAAGTGTTTATACAAAAAGTGCTACAATATATTTAAATAATTGTTTAAATGTAAAAACAAGTGCAATAAAATCATGAAAAAAGTGTTAAATTTGTCCAATAACTGCCCAACGGTGCACATAAGCAACATCCTGTAACTAACGAACTCGGGCACCAAGTACTTTAAAATTTTTGGTCAGTTCTTATTATAGTAAAGACTAGCACATATCTAACCTCAAAAAACGTGTAGCCTCACCCATTTTAATTTGGGCATGAAAGGGTTAAATTAAGAATTTCTTAATTATTTTTTGCTGCTTTCAGCTCCGCCCGCTTTTTTTGCTTGAGCCGATTGTGGCTTTTTTCAACAGCTTTTTTAATTTTTTTTCGAAATTGAACCGACCAAATGTTTTAAATACGTCTGAAATTCAAATGAATTAAATAAAAACATAAGTAATATAAACATGATACATAAAAACTAAATTTTTAACAGAATTAAAATGTAACTATCTATCGGATAAAATCGGACATTTTTCGAAGCACGGTGTCCACGTCTTCTGAAGCACCCTTTAGCTTGTAAAGGTATGTTTTCTTATCAAGAATAAAAGAATACATTACAATAAATACCATTTAAATTGTATGAAAAATTACCATTGCCTGATAATACTCCTGCCGTTTAAGGTTTTCATCAACCTCAAGAGTATCACCGAGTGAGTTGAGTGGCAGTGTACTTGCAATTTCAACTGCTGCAGTGCCCTCTATTTCACCGGTCATCAGGCATACGAACTTATGCACCTTTTTTATCATGATCTTGCATTCGCGAATAGTTTTGTTTTGAGCCATAAGCTCACTTTTTTCGATCATCTAATGTTAAAGAAATTTGTTACACTTTTAATATTTTATAATATTAGTTAATTAATTTTATGATCTATTAAATTATTACATGCATTTTAATTGCGAGGTTTAGATCAAGTAGGTTTTGAAGAAGGCAACAACAACAACAACTACAACTCTGTATAGAGTCAATCACTTAGCTGACTAGACAGCCTGTTTTGATCGATTTCGGTTAAAGTCATGAGTAATTGAACATTACCGAACTTACATTTTAATGAAGAGTATTTTCTATTCTAGTAAGCCGTTGGTCAAGCTTCCTCAGAAGACCAAGAACTTCTGCAGAAAAATAGTTTAAAATCATTTATAAAATGTCATAAATAATAAGATATGCTAATTTACCTTCATTAAATAATTCCTTTGGGCTATTAACATCGCCAACATTTTCCTTATTTTTGAAAGGAGTTGATGTTGATGCTGATGAAATAAGACATGTTATGATAAGATATGTTATGTATGCAGCATTAGACCAGCCATAAGAAATGAAAATTGCATTTTAATCCAACGCGTTAGCTAAAAAGTTTATATTTGTCCTTAAAACGTAGTTTGCGAAGTATTTTGATTTTTGTTTTTGTTCAGAATGCCAGAAAAGGGCACTTTCAGGACATTTGAAAAAAAAATCAAGTTGTAACAGTTATAACTTTGGTGTTCGAATTTTGGTTTTTTTAAGTTTTTTTCACAAAATAGCTCAACGTTATGTTTAAACTATACTCGAACAAATTATTTTAAAATTTGTGTTTTCGGATTTTTGGGATTTTTTTCGTAAAAATACTCAAAGTCTAAATTTCGAAAAAGGTATCCTTTTAGCAAAAAAATTCCGTAACGATGAGATTATATAACGTAATCGTATAATTATTGGCATGTGCATTAGGCATTGCTTACGAAACTTTATCATCAAAATTTCATTAACATTTTTCCCTGTTTGAATTTTTGAGATTTTTTTTTAATACAACAAGAAAAATAATTAAATTTTTTTCGGAAAATAAAATATCACAACTCTGGTATTTTTTTATCCAATTTTCATGTTTGCTGACTCATTTTAAAGAAGTATACATTTAAAAAACGAAGTGTTTACTGGTTCTTTGAGAATTTCGTGTTAAAAAAAATAATATGGGGGATTTCTTTGAAAAAATGCTTTTTCCCATATACGTCCAATTGCCATTTTGAATCGCAATTTACGTTTTAAGGCCAACTACAAACTTTTTAGAATACTTGTTACTTTAAAAAATATGAAAAAATAAGATAGGAAAAGAGGAAAAACATAAATGATTTGCATACCGAATTCCTGGGGAAATTCAATTCCGGATTGAGACTTCCTTTTTTGGGAGGAATCCTGCTTGAAGCGTGAAAATTTCTCCTAATTATGTTTATTTGCTTATCTGTAAGATAAATATGCTTAAAGTCATTTATATTATGTAAAAATATTTGTATTACCTTGGTCCTCAGAACACGGAGTTTCATTGAAAACGTCCATAGATGTAATTTTTTTATTTTAAGCTTAAAATCGTTTTTCATGATACATGAAAAATTTAAATAAATGTGTAAGTAAAATGTTTTTAAAAATTTTATGTTTTTTAAAAAACAACTTACAATTTTATGTTTCTATACAATTCTAATGAATATAAATAAAGCCATATTATTTAAGAAGTCGTGTTGGAATGCGTAGCTTCATGAAATCAATTTGCAAAGTTATGGAAAAGGTGGTGCAATAATGGAATAAGAATAAAACTACTTTCGTACGGAATGCAAAAGAACGTATACTGAATGTCAACTCTATCAACTAGAATAGTTTTCGTGCTTATTTGGCTACCTAGAATTATTCCGAGAACTGGGGAAGATTGCAGTGGTTCAATAAAAAGAATTTCAGTTTTTTCAAACACCTGACAAACATAAACTTCCGCATTGGAACTCATATGTTTATCAAAAACTTTCACAGGACCTGTTTTTTCACTAAAGCAATAGCTTTCCTTTCTTTTCTGGGATCTATATTGAATGAACCTATTTTTGAACTATTTTCAAGATGAAAATCTAGGCCTTGGCGCTTTTAAGCCTCAAACAAAGTTGCTGCAAAATTTTATTAGGCTTGTTGATAATTTTTTTTTAATATTGCATATAGTTTTCAAATTTATAATCTGTCTAAAGGACCATATTGTAGAACACAATCTGACAAGTGAAGTAAGTTGTGGACGTTGAAACTTATAAAATGGTCTCCATAAATACTACCAAAACACTAAATAAATTTGACTAACATTTCCTGTGTGACATCAGCTTCTGATATGCATGATTTTTCGCAAGACAAAAATCTTATACTGGCAAGCAACAAAAGGAAGAGATAATATAAATTAGCATTAACATAATCTTTCAAAACAAAAATACCGGTATATAATAAAAACTGTCTGAATTCTGTAGATTTTCAACTGCTAATATCATTGAAATTTCTTGATACTCTACCAAATTCTGTTGGGACATAATTGGAAAGGAAATTTATCTTTCTATTCATTTCTGTCACATTTTCTTTTTTTATCAATAATCGAAGAAGTTTTTTTGTGACGCCTAAATCAACAAGATGCAATGCATCCAAAGAAAATTGAGAGACCATGCCGAAACTAGAAATTTCTAGAAAAAACTTTTTTGCTCTCTAAAATGTAAGCTATGATGGGAAGGGTCAATTCTAAGGTCAAATGTTGAGTCGGTTCGTAAATCGTGGCTTTGTTTTGAAAAGCTTACCCTGTTTTGAATATACTTTCCCATTTGACAGCATTTTGGGCATCCATTTTTACCATTAAAGTATTGCACTCCTGTAACAAAGGCTCTAGCTGGGGAATCAAAAGTAAATAGACGGACATCAAATTTTTTCCTAGCATCACTAAAACCTACTCTGACACCATTTTCTCTTAAAAAAACTACTTCTTCACAAAATTGTTTTAAAAAGTCATTTATATTATCTGGTTTTTTCATTCCAGAAAAGCAGGCAATAGTAAAGGGACTCTCTTTAGGAAAACCCACTACTGTTCCAAGAATTGGCCATAACACTCTTTTCGAACTATTGAATAATTTAAGGCCATCGATACCTACATCAATTTAAACTTCTGACAAACTATCTAAATAACTAAATATATCTGAACTGAAATAAGATTGAATACCCAAATATATAAACTCACCCTCTGGAATCGTTTGGATTGAAACTTTTTCTCTGCTTGTCCCTAAAAGTGTTTTAGCTGACAGGGGGACACCATTGAAACCAGCTCTTTGCAAAGTTTTAAGCAAATCGTTTTAAGCAAAGATTTTAATTCAAAACACTTCTTTTTATATGTATCACTCTCATCACCATTGCTACCTAAGGATTCTGCAGACTCACTACCAGACGGTCCTATATCAAATATATCAGCCCCGTCGCTATCAACTTGGCTGGTAACACTACCCTCACCTGAAGAATCATCTGAAGAAACGCATTCCATCTGTTCAGCTTCTTGAATACTCTTAAATTTTTTGGCACTAGATTCAAATAATTTTTTTTCAATGCTCATGCACATTAATTTCTTGCCAAAACAATTCCTAAAACTTACTTGCACAACAACGAAACAATGAATGTTTTCTTTTAACGAAAAGCTTTTTTTTTTACATAACGATTGAAAATAAAATGTTTCTATTGTTGTTTCATTCTAACAAAACAGACGAATGTTGAATTACTGTGAGTGTATTAGTTTCTAGTTAGAAATGTTTTGCATGTGTTGGAGTTTCGGGTAGGCATGTTTTGCAGGGGTATTTTTCATTCTGCAAAAATCGTCGAGGAGTAAATAGCTACTCGAAGCAAAAAACAAAACGACTATTTGGTCTGAGTCATGATAGAATTACCAGGTAGTATTAGCGCCTGTTTACACTGGCCTCACTCAACCGACTAAACATGAAAAAGTTGTTAAATGTTCGCACACATAACTTGCCTCACTCTCAGTCTGCATTTGCTTTTTTTTTGCTGTTTTTATAATAAAACATTTTAAAGCAATAAAAAATTTGTGTTACCCAAGCAAGGGTGCTTCGTAGCTACATATAGCAATGTAAATTCAGCAGCTATTAGCGCATAAATGAAAAAAAAACCACTCAAAATGACAAATGTCAAATCAAAATGAGTCGCAAAACTTTTAAAGTTTTTTCATCTCTTCAGCAGACATCAAAGTGAGTCGGTTGAGTGAGGCTTGTATAGACTAAAGAAGTAAAATATAAAGAAATGTTGTTGCTAACACATACACTTTACGTGAACCATTCGTAAATTGTGCGAGAGAGACAGAGAGTGTTTTTTAACCCTGGAATCTGATTGGAAGACTCCTCAGCAAAATAGTTGAAAATAATTTAATTAAAAGAATTTTTCACTGCTTATCAAGCGACAAAATAAAAAAAAAAACAAAAATAAATGCAACACGATTTGTGCGGTTAAAAATTGTAAAAGTTCCTGAAAACTTAAAAAATGCACTTTCATTCCAAAGGTAAATTTGCGCATGCGCTTTAAATTCTTTTAACAAAAGTGCTTTATTTAATTTCTAATGATATTTTTCTAACTTATTTGTATTAGTAATGTATATATTTCTCATTAAAAATGGTTTAAAAATGCAAATTAGACCCCGTTAATTTTGAGTCAGTTTGATCGAACCACATCTGTCAAAACACAAACACTGCTTCTGCGGTGCAGTAATTTTTCACAGATTAATCTTTTTTTGGGCATTCTTGTTTTCTGCATAATGAATCAGGTTTAGTACCTGTTTGTTAAATTTTTATGATTTCTACACAACAGCTAGGCAGAAACACCCTAAAAAATAAGGATTTTAAAAAATTAATGTAATTTCATTTGTAATTAAAGTTCAAGTTTAGAATTTATAGGCCTGCAAATTTAGAAAAATTACCTAAAAATCTTGCTGTTTTTCTAGTTTTTTCAAAAAACTAAGCTTTTGGGTATTGAAACAAAGGTAATGCGCGCATCTATTCAACGAGGTGCCAAACATTAAATTCCATGCATAACTTTTTAAGATATAATTTTTTTATAGTTAGAATTTGTCTGAAAAACTAGTGGTTTCCCTTTTACGAAAGCAATACTTTAAAAAGAGAATTATTAAAAAGATAACTACATCCAGAAGTACTGTAGACAGCAAAGCCTGTGTTGGACTTACTGAAGTTTGTTATCCCTAAGCAGCGGCCGAAGGTCTTTTATTAAAAAGAGAACTAAATACAATTAGTTTTTTTATTAAATTTAGAAAAATCTCGTGGTTTTTAGTAAAAAAAAGGGTTTCATCTTAAATGCATGTATTTTTATGTTTGATATCTTGTTGAATAGATACTTGCATTATCTCTCTTTTGATACCCATAAAGTTTAGTTTTTTTGGAAAACTTAAAAAATTAGCTATATTTGAAGTCCATTTTGGCATGTTTAACTTTTAGCAAAAACTAATTTTGCTCACTTTTTTTCATTTTAGCATTTTCACTGATTTGTGGGCGGAAAAGGGGCGTGGAAACCAATCTTTCGTACAGTTTCTGACAGTAACCACGCAAAGCAAATTACCACATTTAAGTCTTATACGACCAAAACCGTATTAAATAAAGCATTCTCATTGGTTTGGGGGCGGTAAAAGGGGCGTGGATACATGCTTTTAGTACAGTTACCGACAGTAACCATACAAACTTATTTACCAACTTTAAGTCTTATACGACCACAACCGTCTGAAATAAAGCATTTTCATTGATTTGTAGGCGGTAAAATGGGGCGTGGAAACCTATTTTTAATACAGTTGTCGACAGTAACCGTACAAAATAAATTACAATATTTTAGCCTTATATGACCCAAACCGACTGAAATATAGCATTTTTATTGATTTGGGGGCGGTAAAAGGGAGGGTGTGGCAACTTTTTTCCTCAACCATCTCGTACCTGAAACAAATCGACTTCCAAAATTTCAGGTCAATCGGTCCAGTAGTTTTGGAGTCTATAGACATCAGACACACATTGTTTTGCTTTTTATATACATAGATATTGATTTGTGGGCGGTAAAAGTGGGCGTGAAAACATTTATGTATAGTGACCGCCTCTTGGGGCACCTACACTGCAAGTGTTACTATAAAAATGTGTAGAACTCAGGAATTGTTATGATTTCGAAAAAGTGGGCGTATATATATTGCAACCAAGCCCATTTTTTGTACAGTTACTGACAGTTACTGTAAGTTACTAAATCTTAGTTTTTATGATCAAAACCGCCTGATATACATCCTTTTTTTGGTTTGTGGTCGGTAGCGCAAATTTGGCTTGTATGGGAGGTACCACGCCCCCTCTTCCAATCGTTACCAAACCTCACACGGACACTCTCAAGAAGTGGCTTAAGTTTCCCTGAAAATTTTATAAAGATAAGTTCAGCGGTTTTGGAGTCTATATTGGTCCGCTGAATTGGTATATATTGGAGTCTATATTTGAAATCTACGTGATATAGCCACATACCCACATATCCGCATACATCCATTTTTATATATATAGATAGATAGATGAAGTTTTCTTCTATAAAGGTTAATGAACTCCTTTCAAAAACAGTATGCGAACCACCTGTCATTTTTATATATTACTTTGCACTCTGTTTACGTTTTTCTTGATATGTTCACTCCACTTTTTTTTAAAAAAAAGAAAATGTATGAAATGAAAAAAAAAGCCGAGCTAATAATGAGATAACTAATATTATTTTTCTTGAATTATAACACAGTGTGCCAAAACCATAAATAAACAAGCACATCCAAACTTTATAGAAATTCTTAAAGAAGGACATGTTGAGAGTCCATCGCACTTGATTTGACCTCTCAAGGTCATTACAATTTTTTCAATTTATTTTTAAAGTTGAAGTGTTCCAATTTTATTGTGCCGACATTAATTGCATTTTTACAGCCATTTGGTCTATGAAAATGAAAAATAAAATGAAGTTTTTCAATAGAATTTGACGTTAAATAAGGCTATTTAAAAAGATTTGATGAAATAGGAGCGTTTGCATGGTAGCAAACATTGATTACATAGGAATCAGCTTTTAACAAAAACAAAATCGTTAAAATTGCCGCCATTAAGCAAATTCTTAACCGATTTCGATGTTCTTAAGTTAAGTGGAAAGGCATTTTCACGTGCAATTAATTTTTGTGAAAATGCAAATGGCATTAATGAAATATTATTTAATTAAAATTTATAGAAACACCATTTTTTTAAGTTAAAAAAAGTGCAAGAAATTGCTTCGCTACACGCTTCATTTTATATTGTGTCGAATATATTTTTACATAACCTTATTTTACGTCTAATTCTATTGAAAAAAGTTAATTTTATTTTTTTGCAATGGGCCAAATGGCTGTAAAAATGCAATTAATATCGGCACAACAAAATTCGAACACTTCAATTTTAAAAATAAGTTGAAAAAATTGTGGTGACCGTGAGAGGTCAAATCAGGTGCAATGGACTCTCAACATGTCTTTCTTTACGAATTCCAAAAAGTTTTGATGTGCTTGTTTATTTCTGGTTTTGGCACACTGTTTTATAATTCAATAAAAATTATATAAGTTATCGAATTATCAACTCGGTTTTTTTTTTGATCCGACCTGTCAAATCCGTCTTACATGTAGGATAGTCCGAAACCCCCTATTATCTATTTAAACAACAAAAGTAGCAAGGTGCCATTGAACGGGTTGAAAATTATCACAAGATGCCAATTGTTTTAAGTGTAGATTTTAATTGCGAATTCAGACATGAATGTTCATAGACATTTAAGGCAAAGCCGGTGTCTAGCGCTAGAAAATTTAAGGTATTTTTAGGATTTTTTAAAAAGTTAAAATATTGAACAACGATATTTAAACTTTTAAGGTATATTGTAACACTCATTCATCATAAAAAAATAATTTTTTTAAAAAAATTGTTAATCCTGTTCAAAATCACGCTCAATGAGACTTTCTCAAGGAAAAGAAGCATGTAGATTTTAATTTTTTTTGATTTATCTGAAAAATAAAAACCCAGAATATTATTAATCACTATTGCTGGCATTGGAAAAAAAAAATATTGAAAATTGACAGAATGGTGCGCTTTTGAAAATTTAGTTCTTAAAACAGCTTGTTTTCTACCGGTTATTAAGTGTAAAATATACGATGTTTTTGAAATAAAACATGGATTCTAGTTCCAACGACATAACCACTGGTGTTATGAATATTATATTGAAATTTCAGATGATTCGGCTGAATAGTTTTTGTTTTTTCTACAACACCATACCGAAAAAAGTAGTTTCGAGATACATGAGTATAAAGAGAATGAATGTAGACGAAACACTGTGGCTCGACACTTACTAAAACGGCTGAAGTAGTGAAAATAACGTCCGATTTCATATAAATTCAAGGCCTTAAACAATGCCGTTTTGATAAATATAATTTGCGAATGATAAGCGATCCAAATATTTGCAAAACATGATTAGGGCAACTATTGATGTAATATTTGCTAGAATATACGTTTCATATTTAATATATTAAAAACAAAAAAATTTCATTAACATTTACAAAAATAATTAAAAAATAATGTAAAATCAAGATAATAAAATTTACTGGTGGGAATATTAGGTATTGTTTTTATTTAGCATTATGGTATATAAAAGTTTGTAATATAAAAATTTTTTTATTAAAAAAAACCATTAAATTTCATGCTTATGAAATTGCGAAAAACTTCGCTTCTCTCTGCAGCGACGCATCTGTTTTTTTAACATATAAATCTAACAGAAGTAAACATAAAAAACTTTTTCTATTTTGCCAATAACAATTCATAGGCTTTATTTTTTGCATCTTCTTTTTGTACACTTCAATTTTTTTCTTATCTTATCAGCGCCATTAACTTTTAAATGGCGATGTTTACGTGTTCGTCCAACACGTGTTCACATTGTTGGCATGGCTGCTGCTCATCAAACCTTACACATCAAAGCCAACATGTCTTCAAATGGCTGCATCGAGCGTTTGAGCGGTCTTATACGAGGCTTGTCCTTCCATCCGTGACAACATGAAGTATCGTCTAAGCCCCGCTGATGTAAACTGCGCTAATCTACTCGTTGGACTAGCGAGCGAGTAAGTTCATTATGAAGGTATCCTTGCACTTTTTGTTTCACATGAATATGCTCGTATAACGGGATTCACATTGTGCTACATGTTGTTACGCCTGGTGTGATGGCCTTGAGTCTGTTCTCACGAACCTTGCGTTAGGTGGAGCATCGAACTAATTTTGACGTATACTGGTAAGGTGGGAAGTAGGAAGGTGAAAAGTTACGTCAGGCAGCATTTTCAAAAATTTTTAAAATTTTTAAATTCATTTTGACGTCTGTTACTTAGAAGTTTCATTGTTTGTCATTTTCCCCTTGGTTCTCTTATGTTTTGGCGCAAAAAAATTTTGTTTTTCTTGGTTGGATCTTCACTTTAACTAGTTTATAATTTTGTTCATTGCTATTAATTTTAGACTTACAAAGTCATGAATTTTGCGAAATTTAACAACAGAATTGATTGACTGTTCTCGGACTTAAAAATAAGCCTGACATATGCCTAATGTCAAAATAACGCCATTACTCTGCCTTTTTTATGGCGAGTGAGCACAGGTCCTTGAATTTGATACATTTTAAATTCAAGACAATCGGCTGTATCGAGCGTTCGAACGGTCACATACGAGTCTTGTCCTACAATGAAATGAAATGAAGTCGTCGCACATGTACCATTGCTTGAAAGCTCAACAAAATATTCCCGTTAGTTTGTCGTCGTACATGTCAGCGTACACGTACGTTCGTCTGAAACCCCCTACTCAAACAATCTACTCGTTTTGTTGTTGCGTTCAATGTCGCAATTTACACGTCAGTCAAAGTCAGTGATCAGTCAAAATTTGTTTTTTCCCAGTTAAAAATAAAATGAACTCTCTGCGAGAGCGAAAATGAACTTTTACAATTCATCGTATCAGTCAAATTTTCAGTGAGTCTAAAACCTGCATCAGTCAGTCAAACGGTTGCTAACTTTCACTTGTCTACTGCCTAGTGTAGGTGTATCGATTTGTATCGGTGTATCGATTTACCAGAGTTATCAGTTTCAATCCTAAAAGATCAACAATGTTTTCAATATCACACTCTATTAAAATTAAATTATTAAATAACTTAAATATTTGATAACACTTCGATGCACACAGATCGAATCAACGTCACAAAATAGTAGGCAGTAGGAAAATAGTAACATCCCTACAAGAAATAGCTAACCAAAACTCTAACACAATCACATACATTTTTCTGTTTACAACCACATTCGCATACTCATTTCAGTGTCAAAAATTGTGAAACAGGGAAAAATATGAACATTTTAGCAAGTGCATGTGAAAGAAAGAGAAGGTATCATTATTAAAAATCATGTCCAATTTTTGCATATCCGCCATTGTAGTTTACCATTCCTGGTTTCGCTAACAAAAACCAAGTTCTGCAATAAAAAAATTAAATATCTTTAAATTGCTTACTGTTGGAACGCTGCTACCCATCAAAGAAGGATGAGCCAATAAGCACGCTTGCCAATATCAAGAATGCAGTGAGCATTTCAACATTCGCCACATCTAATTCCACTCCCAAAGTCGTCGGCACAGAAGTGGCTCGCAGTAGCAGCAACAACAGTAACAACAACAACAACAACAACAACAACAATAAAAAATGTTATAATAAATTAAAACCATTTGTTTCAAGACACCAACGAATTGCATGCATTTTTATTTTTTAAGAGGTACGTTAGATAAAACTGATTTTTACGTTATATCTAACGGTTACATATAACTGAGTTTTCGGTTAGATTTATCTGGTGAGATTTGGTTACCTATAACCTGTATTTATGTTAACCCTAACTAGAGAGAGAGCGAGACGGCTATATTTCGATGGTATTGGAAATTGATATGTGTGAAAAAGGGATGCCAGATCACACGTATACACGAGTTTCGGTTAATTTCTTCCCGAGGCTCTTCCTAGCATAACCGAAACTTGGTATGAAGAGGTAACCGATATTTCAGTTTAGAAAAACCGTTTTTGCTTAGTTAAATAACCGATAGTCTTCTTGTAGGGATATGATTGCATTGGCCATCAGTCAGAAAAATCACGCGTAGTGCCGTGGTTATGCTAGCCAAACATGCAGAACATTTTTTGTTATTGTTTCACGTTTAAATGAAAAATGAACTTTTTCTCATATTTATTCTCTCACTTTCAGACCGAACATGTTTGATTGCTGATTGAAACACCAAACATGCCGAACTTTTCGGTGTTGCCTTTAGTCATTTTGCATAATAGCATCAAAAACGTAGTAAAAAGTAGTAGAAAGTGAAAGTAATTGTGTGCTCAAGCATCCCTTAACGCAAACAGCAATCATTGACTTGTTGAACTAAGTTTAATAAAAAAAAAAATCGTGTTAATTAAAGTCATCTAATAATATTTTGAAAGAAACATAACAAATATGTGAACACTAATTGCATATTTATTGAAACTAAAAAATGAAAAATAAATAATAAATAATTGAAAACAAATTTTTTTTTGTTACTAATCAGTGTTGCCATTTTCACTTCGATTGAAGTGCTTCACTTCTTTTTCGAGGCTCACACTTCGACACTTCCTCTTTGACATCAACACTTCCATTTAGTCCGAAGTGCAATTTCTTTTTAAAAATGGCAATTATGATTTCTAGTTGTTCGCACATCTCTAAAACGAAAATGAGAAATGACAGACTCTCAAATTTGGCAGCATTAGTTTTTCATTTCCAAAAAAGAGCTTCACTTGTAAAAGGCGTGTTGCGAAAAAAAGATAGGTGGAATTCATGGCAAGAAAAGTTAAATTTATGTAAAATATATCGAAATGTATTAACAATCCTAATTTTTTACAGGCAAATTGATTAGAACAGCAAAAAAGGTTCCTAATAAGTGCGGATTCACGTTCACGCGCCAAGAAAGTTGCTCTTGGTGCACTGAACACATTCAAGACAGCAACGACTTTACGACGCGACAAAAGATTTTTTTACATGCTTTTCTTATGGAGGTGAATTTGGTAAAAATGTCGCAGCTACATGGCAAAGTTGCTGTCGCGGTATAGAATTATTTCTAATAAGGGTTCGTGTATGCAAGAATGAAACAATTGTATGATTTTTCCATATTGTCGTGAATGTGTTCAGTGCATGAATCATGCAAGCAGACTGTGGATTTCACTAAAAATTTAAACGATTGCCATTAAAGAACATGTTTCTGTTTTTCCGATTACAAGAGAGGCCTTTGTTGAAAATACTTCCTAAATTTTTTTCATAGTATTATCTAAACAACCCGCTTGTAAAATTTGTCGGTGATGACATTGCAATGCAGAACTGTAAGCGGAAACAAAGTCTTGTTTGTGCTCACTTCTTGTTTGTGTTCACATTATTTTATTTTCATTGTTCTAATTTGTGGCGTCATTTGTATTTTATTATTATCATTACTACCGAATATTAGTTCAATAAGACCTGGGTTCTTTTGAAGTACAACATAAATATATTCAATATATTTTTATATAATAACAACTAAACATTTCTTTGCTTCTTTTCGGTAAGTTCTCTTTCGTATTCGCTGTGTATTTGGCGTAGAGAAGATTTTCGTTAAATTTATTTGTGTTCTCTCCAATTTTGTGTGTCATATTTTTGTTCTCTCCTATCTTGTGCATACCTACTCCCATTGTAACTTACTGTGTAAAGTAAATGTCATCAGTATTTTAGTGGCCATGTCCCAACAAATGTAATAGATAATTGTAAACAAACTTCGGAGGCCCCGTAGCTACATTGTTTTTAAGAAATAATTGGTTACGTCCTGTGTCCATTCACCACTGGGAAATACTTAAGAGAGTCAATTCGAAGAATCTGTTCTAAGAGAGGTAGTAATTTTAGATCCACCATTACTGGGTAGTAGTGTGGTTCCACTTATCCAACTTTTTTCGAATTTAGTTAAAGAAAATCAAATAGAAGAGTTTGAAAGTGAAATGAAACAAATTTCGAAAAATTTTGGATATCTATTTTCAAATTTTAAAACGAGCTTGGAAGTTTGCTATATCGAGCTTACGAAATTTGTTGGAGCTTTATGGTGCTTCTCGCATAGCAGCACTACAAAGGAACGGGTATTTTCGCTGATGAAACTTTTAACGATGAAATTCGAGGGTGTTCGAATTTCGCCATACATTATATCCTAATTTATATCCTATTTTTTATTGTTAAATTGTACTTTTTATCCACTATGCTAGGCTTTACACACACACACATTCACCCATACGCACATATATGCAGCAGCACAAGCAGTGGAAGCTAGGCAGCATACACGCACAGCAACAGAAAAAAAGTAGCATGATCACACCACATACAGCAACTACCAAGACGATACGCACATAGCAACAGAAGACAAAACAAAATCAGTTTTAGCGTCATCACGCCACAGGCAGCTGGTACCGAGATCACTCTGGCATAGCAACACAAACTAGAAGCAGCCCAACAGGTTTTAACATCAAGCCACATGCAACTACCAGCAAGACAATACATACACAACAACACGAAACAGTGACACGACAACAGGTTTTAACGTCATAGTGCCACAAGCAGCTACGAGCAAGGCAATAAAACGCGAGTCTTGGCATGAACTCAGTCTCTTGTTCAGCGTGGCGTTGAAGGTATCGGACGTGCAGTAATAGCAGTAGTCATCGTGCAGTCAAAGTGATTGGACCTATAGAAATCGCAGTAGTCATCGTGCAGTCAAAGTGGTTGGATATACATAAGCCGTAACATCGGATTAATCATAGTGCAGTCAAAGGAATCGGACGTTCAACAAAACTTGTCTGGGAAGTGGTGAGTGCTACCTGGTGGAATTAGTATCTATTTTGATTTACCCTTAGTACCGTAAACATAGCCGTAGACATATTACGTTGGTCAAAACTCCTTCGAACGTTAATATTTTGATTTGCCCTTAGTACCGTAAACATAGCCGTAGACATATTACGTTGGTCAAGCCTCCTTCTAACGTTAATATTTTGCTTCACTCTTAGCGTCGTAAACATAGCCGTAAACACAGCCTTAGACATATTACGTTAGCTAAGCTTCCTTCTAGTAAGTTAGGTGAAAGAGTAGCAAACCATATTAGATCATAACCACCCAGGTAACACCACTCAGCGGACAATATCCCAGTCTACACGCAAGATATACGTTCCATTATCCGATCGTAACAAACGCCCTGCATGTGACCACTTGCCACTCAACATCGACAAGTTCGACTACGACATAATCCCAGAAAGTACCATGTAACGTCGACAACTCCAACCACGCAGGAAGCCCCAGGGAGCGCGCTAACGTCATAAGGACAAGTCTCCGTCACGTCATCTTCTCAAGGGCATCATTAGAGTAACGCCAATTTTGAATTGTGAATAAACTGAGGAACTATTAAAAAAAACAAAGCGAAAGGGTCTTTATTTACAAATTTTCTGCAACGAAAGCTGAACACCGGCGAGTATACCCCAGCTGTAAAAATCCGGAAAACGGAAGTTCGTTACAAATTACTAAAACCTATGCGGAATAAACTAAATGTGAATACAGTAAATTCTCTATTGCTAATTTAAGAATGTATTTCAGAGGACACAGTTGCAAAGTGGTACCCATCTGAACAAGTTCTTTAAATCATGACAAAAGCTTGCTGGAATAAATGTTTATTTATGTAATATTTGATTTTTTCATGTATGTATGTGTGTAGTTTAGAACTATTGTTTTTGGAGTTTTTAATTTTCCAAAGTGTATTTAATTCATTGGTTTCGTGATTTAAACAAAATTTACAAGAAGACCGTAAAATTAAAATTTACTTAAACTTGCATTTAAATCGCGTATGAAAAAAGAACGGACTGTAACTTTGAGTGTCATCAAAATTTCTCCTAAAGTAAAAACTTAAAATTCTCTGCATCTCTCGCCTTCATCATGTTTCGGTGCTAGGGTGGTACAATTTGAAGGAAACCGTAAATGCCACCCCCAATGCTGGAACCAGCATGATAGACCATTCTGAAACCAATAACTGTTAAAATTTTTTTAAAAATATATGAAAATACATAACGACCTCGAGTGTTGTTTTCATTTTTACAAGAGCAAAAGAAAATATTAAAGAAAAGTTCAGTTACGGCTTCGATGATGGCGATGAAAGGAGAGAGAAAGTAAAGTGTACAAAATGAAATAAAATAAAAGGTAAAGTGTGTGCTAGAGTGCTAATTATCTTCTGTTGGAGTTTTTTCGTCCGGGTATGTTGAACTTGGTAGGCGACATATTTTCGACACCGATCGCTTGTAAAGTCCGCCGTTTGTACGCACAGTCACAATTCGACCGAGTTGGTCTAGTCCTGGATGCAATTCAGTAATGCGTCCTAAAATCCACTGATTGGGTGGAAACCAGTCATCTTTCACTAAGATTATGTCATTCAGTTGCAAATTTGGTTCTTCGTTTCGCCATTTAGGCCGTGATTGCAAATGCGACAGCCAATCTGATGACCATTTGGACCAAAAGTGCTGAGTCATCCTTTAAACTTCAAAATACTGCTTGGAAAGGTTTTTGTTTGCAGGAGCGGCTTCTGGTAAGGCCAAAAGCGCGTCACCAATCAGAAAATGGCCCGGAGTTAAAACAAATAAATCGTAAGGATTAGACGTGAGTGGATACAATGGGCTCGAGTTGAGACACGCCTCAATTCGTGCGAGGACACTAGATTGCTCTTCATAGGTTAACCGGTTGCCTCCAAAAGTGCACTTTAATTGATATTTAAAAGACTTGACATTAGATTCTCATAACCTGTAACGGTCAGCTTCTTACCTTAAAGAGCGGTAGCGGTCAGCACGTACTGGCAAGGGTCTAGCTCGTCGACAACCGGGCGGGGTGTTTGCTATTTCATTAAGCAAAACCGCTAACAAAAAAAATACTACGTGCTTCTCGAAAATTTAAACTCTACACAAAAAGTAATTGAACTGAATCAAAACTTACCCCAATAAATAGCGGAATCTACTACTCCTCATCACTCGACAGTTTCTGGCCTTTCGGATCTGATTTTGTGATCCATTATTTGCCCGCCCAACCATGTGTTCTTTTCTACCAATAAAATTCCATGAACACCCTTAAAGGGACGAACGGCTAATAGGTTAAATCACGCAAAAGTTTTAATGTTCATCTTCTGATTTTTATTCTTTTTTAAACTCATTAAAATACATTTAACATAAGCAAAATATTATAAGGTATTAATAACTTAATAACCATCTATCTTTGTGTATGTGCGTGTGTGTGTGCGAAAATTAGAATTTGTCTTTTTTCAACTAGCAAAACTTTACTTGACATTTTCTTTGATTTTCTTATGGCATTTGTTTATATTTTTTTTCCCCACTATCTACTTTAAAAGAATATTATTATTTATTAGTATGCTAATATTAAATTTTTTTTATATATAGTAACAATTACCTATATTTTTGGTTATGAGCACTTCAATGAAGAGAGAATAGTAAATAAAGAGAGGCGAAAGAAATTTTAAGATAATATATAGTTACGCACAATTGGTGCAAATAAAACTTACATGTTTGTTTTTGTTGTCCGTCCGCTGGCCAGTCGTCGGGATACCAACTCGAAGGGGTGGTTAGGGGAAATGTATTTAAGTTTACTCACTTATTTTTTTTCTTATCTTAAAGTTTCTTTACTTAGGCTGGAATTTACTTTTTTTCTTTTGTTTTAAACTTAACTCTCAAAATTTAATGGTGTTTTTTCTTCATATGTTTTCTTTTGTGGGTTCTGATCTGAACTTCTTAATAATTCTCTTCTTTTTGTTTTTTTTTTTGGATTCACGATTTAATGAATTTAAATATATAACCTTTCTTCCATACTTTTGTATCTTCTTATTTTCACACACTCACACCAACTTATTTTAGGTTTTAATACATTTTTTATTATAAATATATGTGTTCAGTTAATTAATATTCGATATATATTTTTTTGTTATTTTTTTTTTGTTTTGAAAACTAAAGATTTAAATTTTAAATTTGTGGTTGCATCCGAGAATGGTTTTGATTGTCTGCTTCGGGGTAGTTTTGTTGCATTCTGCGTGACGAAGGGGTAACTGGTGGAGCACCCAAGCTTCCTGAAGGAATGTGTCTACTCAAGTGAACCAAAAATTCCGAGAAACGCAACAACAAAATCAGGAACAATTAATGCTGGGACACAGCAGGTGTTCCAAAAGTTCTGCAAAATACATTAATGTCCATTAGTGAATCAAAACGATGCACTAAAAAAAGTGGTCGTATCAAAATTAATACTACGGCAAAATATTCGGTCAAAATTTAATCCGTGGCTACTTAAAAGTTAGATGTTTTGTTTTTAATGTTTATTTTACGTAACGAACAGTAACTTACTGTCACCGCGATGAGAATCAGATCACTAATAAATCAGAGAACTCAGAGAACTAGACTCAGAGAACTAAAATCAGAGAACTAGACTCACTAGACTAAACAAGAAGGTATTGAAGCGACGAACATTCGGAGTAGGGTACTCTTTTAATCCCTTTGTTGTCGAACTATTTGTCAGCCACAGCATAGAGTCATAAGAATATTGGCATCCTGTGCCTAACTTATAAGTCGTAATGATGCAATACAGCGGGTTATTGCATTATGCGATTTGTTGTTGCGCCAATCTTTTATGATATTCTTTTTGTTTTGAAGTACAGGGGGGTTACTCTAAACTTAAAGATAAAAATAAAGATGCTCGTTAAATATATATATATATTTATTAATTTTTGCACATCCTCGACATTTAGCTTGGTAAATTTTCAACACTGCATCCGCCCCAATGAAGTTTGTACCACAGTCACTGTATATGTCAGTGCACATTCCACGTCGGCCGATGAAACGTTGCAAGGCACATAAAAAGTGTTCGGTGGACATGCCAGTGACAGCCTCCAAATGAAACGCTATTATGGCAAGGCAAATAAAGGTAGTGATGTATCCTTTATACATGGTATTTCCAAGGTAATTTGAAGATTTTAGCTCGATTGCTCCGGTGTAGTCGACGCCTGTTGCAAGAAAAGGTCGCTGCGTTGAGTTGGTAAGTCACACATCAACTGGGTGGACATCTGTGGCTTATTTCGGAAGCATTTCACACAATGGCGAATATGGCTACGCACAGTCTTTCGACCACTAAGTATCTAAAACTGTTGTCGGATATATGCTAGAGTAAGCTGCACATCTCCATGCAGGGTATTCTGATGTGCGTTATCGATGACCAACCCTGTGAAGTGGTGTTTATTAGATAAAATAAGCGGATGCGAAGCGCAACAGAACGTGCAAGTCGTCCACGTACACGGAGCAACTGATTGTCATTTAAAAACGGGGTCAAGCTTATTAGTTGGCTCTTTATTGGCAATATTTGTTTGATCTGAATTCGTGATATTTCCTTTTCAAATTCAGCCTGTTGCACCAATCGAACGAGGCAGAACATACTTTGCTGCAGCTCATTGATGGTTATCGCTCCTAATTTACGGTTTTGTTTGTTTTTTGGGTGGCTGTTGTGACAAAATCGCATTAACAGCGCGTTAATTCGTAACAACTTTTTAAAAGACGAGTATTGATAAATTATTGAATCTTTAGCAATTGTGAAGTGCACATGCACCCTGTGCGGCTTTTCTGTGGCGGTCACTCCTGCAGTATCCAAACTGTTAATTTGAAGGCTTGGCCATTTTATCCTTGGTTGCTTGAGCCAGAGTGGGCCGTTCCACCACAATTGAAAAATTTGAAGAGTATCTGGCTTCAAACCTCGGGTAGCGCAATCTGCAGGATTCTCCGTGGTGCTTACGTGCCGCCATTGTGCTGGATTGCTGACGAGTAAAATTTTGCTGATCCGATTGGCTACATACACTGTCCATCTATTGATGTCCCCGTTGATCCAATGCAAAATGATGGCTGCATCTGTCCAGTAATAAAAAGGTGTATCTTCACTCAGCCCACGCATAGTTCTCCGCACCCATTCTGC
The DNA here is from genome assembly GCA_963920525.1 of Dichetophora obliterata. NCBI lineage: Eukaryota > Metazoa > Arthropoda > Insecta > Diptera > Sciomyzidae > Dichetophora > Dichetophora obliterata. Next base: position 117,825,647 of record OY986439.1, read on the forward strand.
AAGTTTGGTAGCAAGAACAGCTCCACATAATTCGACTCGAGGGATGGTCAATAGCTTGGTTGGAGTGTATATATTTGGTCCTTGTTATACTGGATTCGAATAAAGACCGCTGCTGCGTATGCGTTTGAGGATCCGTCGCAAAAAGTGCGTATTTCGATTGATTCAAACGTTTATGGCAAATAATCCAACCAACGAGGAAAAGAAATCATGCTGATTTGAGGCAGCAGAACAACAAAAGTTTGCCATGTTGTGTGCAGCGTTGTTGATAGCTCGTCATCCCATCCTAAGCCCCTTAATTGCTCTTCTGGTCCAATAACCTTTAAGTTCCATATTTGCTTTAAGATAGTTTTAGCAGCGACTGTTATGGGATCTATAAGCCCGAGCGGATCAAATAAACGCGCAATTGTGGACAGCACGGATCGCCTTGTGGCTGTGGGATTAATGGGGAAATTAATTTTACCATAGGCCGAGCGTTTTGACCGTTTCATTATCGTTAAGTTGCAAAAGTGAACTATATAATTGATGTTCAACTGGAATTGACTGAAGCAACTGTGGCGAATTACTGGACCACTTTCTAAATTCCATTCCAGCTGAGTTTAATGAACCAATAAGCTGATGACGCATTTGTAATGCAAAGTCTATAGAGTGACTGCCACTTTGCACATCGTCATCATATATCTCATTTTTGAGAATATCTTCTGCCAGCGGAAAGCGTGCCTTTTCATCCTCTGCAATTTGGTGCAGTACCCTAATCGCGGTATACGGTGCCGATGCGGTACCAAATGTAACCGTTGTCAGGCAGTATTCCTGTATGAGGCCATTTTGGTTCCGCCACAAAATACGTTGGTACTGAGCATCGTCGGGATGCATGTCTATGCATCGGTACATTTTCTGTATGTCTGCCAGAAAGACAAATTTATGCATACGCCAATTTAAGAGGACGCCTAACAGATCACTTTGCAAGGGTAGACCGATGCATAGCAAGTCATTAAGCGATCGTTCATTCGAAGTTTTGGATGATGCGTCGTAGACAATTCGAACTTTCGTGGTCAAACTTTCCTCTTTCACGACAGCGTGATGTGGTAGAACGCACGATGTTGTAGTCGGCTTGTTTGAAATTGTCATAGTGCAATGCGCTTCTTCCTTTGTAAAAGCAGGAACTAGTTGGTTGAGACGTACGTAATCTTCGATGCCATCTGCATACTGGGCACATAAATCAGTGTTGCGTTGGAGTCGGCGCTAAAGCTGATAAAATCGAATAAGAGCAATTTGCTTCGACTTACCTAAGGTATGGTTGGGATCATAAATCGACTTGAGTGGTAAGCGAACTAAATATTTCCCATTAGATTGACGTGTACGGGTTTTGCAGAAAAATTCTTCACACCACTGATTTTGTGCTGACATTGGTGTTTCAGTAGAACTTGCGCACAAGTGCTTCTAGTTCTATTGTGCTTTGATGGCAGTGCACCGTGATAGAACTTTTCGATGGCGACGTTGTTTAGCCAGATAAAATCCAACCCAAACACATTTTTTGTGCGATAGATTGGTCAGGCTCACCTATTCTTGTCTCTGGAAGCAGTATTTGTGCAAAATGTCTGCGCCTATTATAAGGTCAATTTTTTTGGCTGACCGTATTTTGGGTCTGCTAAGGTGAGACCATGCAGGTGTGGCCAATTTTCAGGGTCGACACAAGGACTAGGCAAATTAATTGAAAGTTGATTTAAAACATAAGCATTTTCTATACGAGTTGCATAATTTGCATCGCAGCAGGAGCGAAGTGTGCAACTGAAGACCGACTTCGATTCACTTTGCACACTGGGACCGACTCCACATATGTTTGCTAACGTAGGGATGCGTCTTAGTCCCATGCGTTGGACTGCGTTCTCCGAAATAATGGTTCCTTCGGAGCCCTGATCTATGAGTGCATAGACTAAAGATGAGTGACCAGTATCGCCATTGCAGAGGGTTACTAGGGCTGTCGCTAGTAAAATTAAGCTGGATAAACGTTTGTCAGGCTTGTACTGAGCGCAATTATTATTTATCTTAGCATGAGCGTTCGTAAAGCGCCTTGGAACAAATGCAGTTATTGAAGTAGCTACACTATCGAAACGAGCGGGTGTGGGCTGTCCACTCTGTGTGGAGTATGGTGTACTAATATGTGCTGATTGAGTTTGAGTTGTTGGCTGTATGGCAGTGTCTGCATCGTAAGTCTTTGTAACGATAGGGAAGTGCAGCAACGTATGGTGACATTGACCACATTGGAAGCAGTTTTTATTGCTGATGCACTTGGAGAGTACATGAGACTTGCTTAAGCAGTCGAGGCAAAGTTTAGCTTTATCAACTATGCTTTTCTTTTCGTAGTAAGGGACTGCTTAGTAAAGAAAATATGGACAATGACGAATAATGTGTATTTCGCTGCAGAGCGCACAAGACTCATGGTTGTTACCACTTGGTTTAGCAGTCATGTGGAAACTTTTCGAATGATGTGAAGCACGCGATGTTGATTTTGTCGAATTTACGAATGGAGTGTGTTTGTTGAAGTCCTTGGTCGACTTGGTAGCGGTCATGGCATTGTGAGCAATGTTACGGTTCTCGATTGCATCGATGGTGAACAAGCGTGTTGTCAAAAAACCTTCCAAATCTGCGAAATTTGGTACGTCGGTTTTTCCACCGAAGTGGCTCTCCCATGCCTGATGCGTTTCGGGCGCTAACTTAGTTGCCAAATAGTGGGCAATCCAATGATTACACTGGCCGATAGGAAGTTTTAATCGTTTAAATTCATTCACGCAGACATTAGTGACATTTAGCATAGCCTTAATACCGTCAGACCTTTCCTTTGTAAGTATCAGCAAGTTATATAACGAATTCATATGGTGCGAAAACAATACACGTGGATTGTTATATCGCTTACGAAGTAAGTCATATGCTGTTAAATAATTGTCATCGGTTAACAGCATTTGCTGAATTTCCACGTCACGATCGGCTGGAAGAGCATTTTTTAAAAAATGAAAATTTTGAAGAGAATTTAAGTTCAAATTGGTATGTTGTGAAAACTTGGCCACTCTATAAATTTTCCCGAAAATGAGGGAACCGGCAACTGAGGAAAATTAATTAATGAGGCGCAACCCTTTTGCGGCTCAGGCAGCTGAGTGGTAGATTTTTCGAACTGTTGATGGAGGATACATTTCATCGAGGCGTTGAGTGAGCGTACAGAAAATTTCCAAATGTGTCTCTTCAAACTTCGACGCAATTTAAGTTTTAAAATAATAATCGTCGTCTTCTATCTGGGAACACACATGGCTTTATAAGTCGAAAAAAAATCAGTTTTAATTTCTTCGATTCTTTTAAGTCGTTGTAAAAAATACGGCTGATTCTTACGTGCTACCGTATCTTTTTTAAAATTGGCAAATATTTTTTCGAGAGCCAACAATCTACTCAATTGCAATTTTGCAATTCGACGTTGATGTGAGTTTCGGAGTCGCATGGTTGATGCTACTCCTACTGCTTTATTGGAGTCGAACCTCAATCATGTTAAAGAATTTAAGCTCAATAGCACTGCACACACTTACCTTTGAATATCTCTCTCCTTTGAGTTCTCGTTGACCAAATCCAAAGATTTCCCTCTGCTGAGTATAACTTTAACAGCCGGTTATTTAGCAGCAATGTTAATAAGGAGTGCGTTGACTGCGAAGTTTCTGTTCGAAGGCAGCAGAAACTGCAGTGTAACATGCGTTGACTTCGACGGTGCAGCAGAAACTGGTGCAAACTGCGTTGACTGCGAAGCTGTGGCACCACCAGTTCTGTAGCTGCAATCAACCGAACGCGTACATTGTGCAGTACGTGGATTCCATCCGTCGTCGAAAGCGTGGCGGAGTATAGTCGTGCAAGTCGTTTGGCTAATTTGTTCGAAATGGTCTTCGAGCACAGCTATAGGATTGGAGCGATCTGTCCTCGAAGACTGAGTGCTGTCTTGAAAGATGTCTTTGAAGACGGATGCATCCGTTCGCCACTGGGTTATTTAATTTTATTTAATTTTTTTTCTTAAAAAAAAGATGTGTATTTTAATTGTTAAAACCAATTTTTGATCTAAATATTTGTTGCTTCGCTTGACCTTTTATTTTCTAAGAAATTTCATTTCACTTTTTTTAAATTTCACTTCGCTCAAAAATTTTGAAACGGCAACACTGCCACGCATTGTTTATTCGTTGTCTTTTGACGCGTTTGTGTTGCGAGAGTTTCAATAAGCTCCATGTCCGGCTCTATTCTTCTCTTTCTCTTCGTGCTCAGCTACCACAGTACAACAAAAAAAAAACTGATGAGGCTCGAGCAAGGTGAATAGTGAGTTACATATATATGCAGAGTAGACATCTGCATAAATGCATTAATTTTATTTGCCTTAACGTATACTTTACTTTAACGTACAACACTTCAAAGTAGCTTTCAAGCATGTGTGCAATAATTTCAACTTAACAAGAAACAGAAAAGTGTATTGTACAACATTCTGTTCAAGGTTGCACAAGTACGTACTCTCGTACCATTTTGGACACGTTTTTATTCTTCACGTACGAGGTACCACATTTTCCGTACTAGTACAATTTCATTTTCATCGCTTTTCTGTGTATTTTTCTCTTGGTGTGGCCACACTCGATTTTTTTTTGGTTCGCATTATAGCTATTTGGCAGCACTTCTAGCTTTTGGATGTTTGTTTACGTATGAAATGCAAAGCAACAAAAAGTGCGAAGGGTACGAAGGTACCAATGGTACTCGTACCTATCAGCTTGTATATATAAGCAAAAAAGCACTTATTTGAACACAAAAGCAGTTTTTTGAAGAGAAAAAGGAAGACTAGATAGAAAAGTAGGCAAAATAGTAGGCAGAAGAGTAACAAATGCCTGCATCGGTACTTCAATCAAAAAATCATGTGTGAGCAGAAATAAATCAAAAATTTTAGAGTGAGTAAATTAGAGTAAAAAATCGCGATATAGTACGAAAATAATGATTTACTGTACAACGTTTCTTTGCTATCTTTTTTAAGCTATTCTTCTTTTACGTACTTTTACTCATAGCTGCAGATATAATAAGTCCAAAAAAGGAAATCACACAAAGTGTGCACTAATGATGCCAGTTTGAGGCAAATTTCCCTTTTTGAGGGAATTTTAAATAGTCTTTTGAACTGAAAGGGAATAAGGGAAATATTTTGCTTGTTAGTACAAAAAAAGATAATTTTCAAATGGAGCACTAAAGGCCTTATTCTAATGATCTGCTATTGTAAATTTCTTTACAAAGTAGTTTGTTTAATAATTTATTTTTTAACATGAATTACCTCTTCGTGTGTTGACAGTTTTATCAAGTAGCTTTCGATATAATTTTAGACTGAGAAATCCTTATAATTGTAAATTAATTTGCAATTGTCAAATAAGTTGATAAATATAAGAAGTATATTGTTATGAATATTTTTTTGTTTATTTGTGATTTATTACTTATACAAAAAAAATTTATGAATTTTAAAAAATATAACATATTTTTTATTTTATTTCCTTTCATTCAATGTCTTGAATGTAACACAGTGTGACAGTCATTTTCAATTTCTTAAATTACTTAGTGTGGGTTGTATGTCTGGTTAAGCAGCAATTAAAAGTTGTCTAATACCCTCAAAACTTTGACTTACCGTTAAAAAACCAGTTTTGCATATATTCATGCACTTTCTACCCATTAACTCAACCAGTTATCAACTGATTCTAGATTTCATGCCAGTTTCGGAAAGAAAATATACATACCTTTTAAACGATATCCACAACTTTGTGGTATTGATGTATTTACTACGAGTATTTATCAAGTAAATGCCAATATTCAAATTTCTTATTTCAATTTAATCAACTTAAAAATTTACTGAAAATAAATAAATTCAACAAGTTATATAAAAGTTTTAGAAATTTAAAAAATACTTTGTCAATTTCAAGTCGATTTTGAAGTGCAACTTACACTCAACTTACTCGTAAATGAACAATATTTTCTAATATTAATACAGTTGCTATGCTTTTTGAAGAAACTGTGTCGAAAAAACATCGGCAGAGGTTAATAAGTTGGAAAAAGATCAAAAACTTAACATTTACTTGATAAATGCACGTAGAAACAATACAAATTCCACAAACTTTTATACATAATTTATTTATTAAAAAAACCTTGAATTGGCTAAAATGATTGAGTAACTGGGAAATAAGTGCTTGAAGGAGAGAGAGCAAAGGAGGTTTTATACGGTAAGTTAAAGTTTTTAGGGTTGTAGACAACTTTTATGCACCGTTTTGTGTTATACTCGGCCAGACCTACAACTTACATTAGGTCATTTTAAGAGAGCATGCAGTTTAGTTAGTTTTGTCGCACCCGCGTAATTAATATGAAATATAATTTCTTATAAAAAATACTTATGTTTAAACCACAGAAAAGAGTTTTTAAAACAGAGTCTATTATTCTTTTAGCTATATAAAAATATTGTATGTTTATAAACATGTGTTATGTTTTTTAATACCTTAATGAACCTTTGTACCTAAAATTTTATAGCTTAATAAAGTTATGTTTGAAAGATATTTTAAAGATTTTTCAAAATTTTTTCTAAATTTGTTTTTTTAAAACAAGTTATTGAAAAACTAATTTAAAAACATTTTAGGTGAACTGCTTTGAATTATATTGAGGCGGCACCCACTACAATTGTTAAATTTTTTTATTGCAATACATTTTAAGTAATTTAAAAACTAATTTAAAAACATGTCCTTGATGAACTGCTTTGAATTATATTAAGGCGGCACCCAGTATAATTTTAAAATGTTTTTATTGCACTATATTTTAAGTATTTGAAAAAATAATTTAAAAACATATAGTTGATAAAGTACTTTTAATGATATCAATGCGGCATATAATTTGATTTTAAAATTTTATTGCAAATTTTCATCACCTTACAACTTAATATATATATTAGCATGGTATATTATCAAATAGTTTTAGCTTTAGGCTTTAATTAATATTTTGTTGTAAAATATATATTTTTTCATTTACGACACTGAGCTGCAAGGCAGACGTGGTGAACACATTTGTGTACACATGCTTATCCACTGATAGACGGCCTCAAAACCTTGTGACACAGAATACGACAGTAGGGAAGTAAATTTAAAGGAGATGTTAAACGTGACATATTCTTGTTGTCATTTTGATCTGTATATCACCAACTTCGCTCATGAATCTAGACTGTGGCGTGCCCGTGTTTGGTATACTGCTTCCGACGCTCAAAGCACTTGACTGTGAATGCATGTTGCAGAGTGCGCCACTAACAGTGCCTCCGCCGCCACTGGCAGTGCTCTGTGAGGCAACGGTGACACCAGCGTTTCTGTCATTTTGAGACCTGTGCATTCGTAGGCACTTCCATGTATTGTGGTGGCCTCTTCTTGTAGTGATGTGGATTAATGCAAATTTCTTCCTTCTTTAAATGAAAATCAAAATCAAAATTCATCAGCGCAGAGTTCCTCTAGCTTCTCAGTCACTCCTTAGAAGAAGGATCTTATCACCTATTGGAAGCAGAAATAGTTCAGTGAAGAAAGGAATGATGAAATTATATTAACCATTGCAGCGTATTGCTTGCAGCAAATGAAGGTTTCATTAATAAAGTTTTTTGTTTTACATATATTTTGACGCTACCTTATTTTATGTAAATAAAAATATTTTGACATATTCTAAGCAGGGTTTTGTGATGCTTTAAATCAGTGCCGGGCAGCTTTGCACACTTGAGATTGTGTTTGTGCAGTAAAATATGTATTCATCTCACCTACGGAACGATCAAAGCTTCAGTGTTCAAGCGAATGTCAAGCAAATAGCATCTGCGTTTGCGTGTTCCTTGAATTTAAATGGAAGTATTTGCTATATTAATAGATTTTTACACAATTCTAAAAGTTTCTTTAAGATTTTTAAACCATCAGACTGAGCTGGTTCGAGAGCAGCAGTTCTTTCCGCAGCGCACTTGTTTAGGTTAAGCGTAAAATAAAATTGCGTGGCGTTTGGGTACGCAGCGCAACGCGCACTTGTTTAGGGTGCACTGTTAAGCTGTTATTGCTCATCGACACAGATATAACGTAAGATTACACTGTATAAATTTGTTTGTTTTCAAAATTTTTGGAAGTATGTATGAAAAAATTTTTTTTTAGAAAATAAAGGCATCAGAGGTAAAATTAAAAAATTATGCATAACAAGGCATTACGATAATTTGCATGGCCAATAAAAGGTAATTGTGGGGCATGCGATGGAGAAATTAATTAATTATTTAAAAGCGGCATGTCCACATACCATATCATATAGTGATCAGTTCCAAGTAAATATAATGAAAGCATCTTACGCTGTCAGTTTACCCTTGGAAAAACACAATAAGCAACATAAGCACAATATAAAAATATATTTATTTTTTACTATTATTTTTTACCTTACTACATTTCCGTCTGCTTATCTGTATTTCACATTATCCGTCTATCGGTCTGTTTCACTTTGGCATTCCGTCCACTACTTGTTGATTTAATTTCGCAATACAAATCCGAGCAAAAAATATCTCATAATGCCTAGTACGATTACTGCAAAAAGCGCTTTAGCACTACTTTGTTTTCAGTGTGAGCTTTAAAGCGCTTATTAATACATATTTAAGATGAGAAAGTATAGGTGTGCAAAGCTGCCCGACACTGCTTTAAATAAATGCATTTACAGGGTTTCGCTGTGTACTTTTATACTACGCATAGAAATAAAAGATAAGGAAGTGGTGTTATACTCACACACACTATACGTGTGTAGAAGGAATTTTCGTCGCTGAGGAAGAGAGATAGAGCGTCGTTATTTGACATAAGCCCTTCCCGAGCAAAAAAAAAAATATTTTTGAGGAAGAGAATCTGTCAAAACACAAGTTCTGCTTCATGAGCGCATTCATTATTTAGGGTGGCAAGGGCCTTAATTTTTTTTCATATTGGGATAAGCTTTAATAGTTATTTATTTGTTTACAGTTTCTTTGAAAACTTGACATGAAATTAAAGTGGATTAGCAACCTAAGGTTACAAGCTATAACTAGGTATTTTTATATATAAAAAAAAACTATTTAAAAGCCCACTGTTCGGAAAAAACTACACAAAACTATTTATTTTAAAAGAGTTTAATTTGGTATGTATTTTAGTTTTTTTAGTTTTTGTGTTATTTAAATATCAATTAAATAGTTTATAAAAAATAGTTTTTTGAAATGAATTTTTAAAAAATCATTAAAAGTAACTTTTGTCGTTTCAGTATTATTCTGAGTTCATGTCTTTTACATTATTTTAGCAATGCTTTTCTCTGTAAAAAAATTGGTAACGCAACATATTATATAACGGTGGTATATAAAAATTGCATAGTAAGCATATATCTATAAAATAAAAAATAATTTACGCCTTTATTTACTACATAGTTGAATGCGGCCCTGTTTGAATGTTTTTGTGTTTGTGTCAACTTCACTGTGTTTGTAAAATACTTCATTCCACTTCAACTACACCGCTTCCTTATATTTTACTTCTATGATACTACGTTTCCATACATACATTCAAGTAACCATTAGGGGGTTTCGGACGATCCGAGTTGTCATCCGACATGTCCGACGAAAAATTCACAGAAAATTTCTATGAACAGTCGACGACTTCATTCCATTTCAGGCTCTCAAACTAAACACATCGGCATAATAGCTAAGCAATTTTTAGATGCCCTTCAGAGACCTGCAGCGATGAACTGCAACTGCTTTTACACTCAGTACATACTTGGTTTTTGTATGACTTCAATATCATTAATACCATGCAACATATTCTACGCCATCGAGCTCACTTACAACATCAAGCATGTTGCATTAGCCAATTGTAACAAAGTCAAACACTGTGTGATGTGTGCTTCGACTTCAGTGGAAAGTATAGATGTTTGCATAAAATAATTATGTGTATAAACCACAGCGCACGAACGGCAATCGTTATAATTATGCATTATTTTGAGCTACTGCCTCGTGTACCATTGCAAGTTGATTTCAACTTCGGCTAAGCAGTGATACAAAAGTAAGCTTACGAACGATGAAATCAACGCGTACACTGCATTTTTACTCAAGTGTTTGTAGATTACTTCAGTATGAATAGAGTAAATAGTTTTAGGAAGTTTAAGGGGTAACTTATTTCGAAGATGATGTCAAACTTTAAAATTTAAGATGGCGGATAGAGTTGCCACCTAGATTTTTTTCATTTTTGCGAATTCTTGTAATTTTGAAATTCTGACAACGGATTTGGTTTCGAATATAATGTCACAGTTTTAAAATTTAAGATGGAGGTTAGGGTTGCCACCTAAATTTTTACCACAGCATTGCCACCTAATAATATGTATTTTTAAGAGTTTTAAACATCATTTATCAGTGTTAAGGGGTCGCTGATTTCGAATCTAAAGTTAGAATTTTAAAATTCAAAATGGTGGATAGGGTTGCCACCTTAATTTTTTGCAGTTTTATGAATTCGGGGCTTGCAAAAAAAAAAATCGTACACCAAAAATGGGTCGCTGAATCCGAATCCATTGTCAGAATTTCAAAATTATAAAATTTTGAAATAAAAGGGTTGCCACCTAATAATATGTCTTTTCAAGAGTTTTAAACGTCATTTATCAGTGTTAGGGGGTCGCTGATTTCGAATCTAAAGTTAGAATTTTAAAATTCAAAATGGTGGATAGGGTTGCCACCTTAATTTTTTGTAGTTTTATGAATTCGGGGCTGGCAAAAAAAAATCGTACACCAAAAATGGGTCGCTGAATCCGAATCCATTGTCAGAATTTCAAAATTATAAAATTTTGAAATAATAGGGTTGCCACCTAATAATATGTCTTTTCAAGAGTTTTAAACGTCATTTATCAGTTTTAAACTCTTGAAAAGACATATTATTAGGTGGCGACCCTATTATTTCAAAATTTTGAACAATTGAACAAAAGTTGTAGCTTTATTAAAGATCTGCATGCATACAAAATCTTATCAAAATCAGTGATTAAAGGTGTTTTATAGTAAAATGGCGTCTGATATAATTTCTTAAAAAACTAAATTTAATAAATATCTTCAAAAATTTACTAAACAAATTTTATTGCTCACTCACTTTAGAATTTATTTTAAAAAAGAAATCAGCTCAATTGAACCATTAGCTTATGAGCTACAAGCTCTCAAAAGTCACGCAAAGTAACTGCAATGTTACTGCAAATACTTTGTGTTCGGAGAACAAAATAAGCGCTGGTTTTTTTATGCAGGAGTTACGCTTTATGTCTTTGTTTTGTTGCTTGTAAATGACCATACTTACCATTGCATACCAGAAGTTGAAAAGACCCTGCGCTGGTTATCAAACCAACAACTCGAACATGCATTATTGTGGTCTTACGACACGCTCATACACAGTTGGCTTCAATGTTGCAAGTATGTTCGACACAACAATCGCAGCGCTTGCGTAGTGCGGTCAGACTGTCACTGTATTTGTTGAGGGTAGATTGCAAGTAGCGAAAATGCCATCGCTTGCAGATCACTGATGCCCTTATAATTGACCAGTAAGTATCCATACTTTAGAGAAATTTTAATTAATTATATCCATAATTCAATGTTTCTAACGTTTTTCATATTATCTTTCTATAATATTTTTCCGCTTCGTCGCTGTTCACCCGCTGACGCTTTTATTGAAATGAAAAAATGCAGCAAGTCGGATCGGCTTGCGTTCACATGCCCAACCTGTCGGTCCGACCGGCAGAAAAATCAAAACTTTCTGATTTTCATCCGACATGTCGGTCCGACTGTCTTATTTGCTTTCGAATGATCCGATTTGTCGTCAAGCATACCATATCTGTCCGACATGTCGATCGTCCGAAGCCCCCTATTCATTCGAATTAAAAAAACCTCTAAATAGCTTTTAAGTGGTTTGATTTCATTGGCTGCGTTCATAAGCCACAAAATTTACTTAACGAGTTGAGTAAGTGATCATTGTCAGTTTCTGCTACTTTGTGTGTCTGCTGAACGGTATGTTGCATTTTATGTCACCGCAGTGCTTTCAGAAATCAAATAAAAAGTAATCAATACATTCAAGAAAATAATCATCAATAAATTTTTTTTAACTATCAATATTTCTAACTTTAAAGCTCAACACGTTGAGTAAGAATATCGGAAAAATAATTCGCGGCCAAAACAACACGTTGAGCTAATCCAAAACTGATCAGTTGCGTTCATCAAGCACATACTCAACGGTTGCGCAACAGTTGAGTAAATTTTGTGTTTTATGAACACTTTTTATTTAAACACAAATCAACCAGTGTTGTTCAACGTACTTTTTCAGTTAAATTTTTTTAATTCACTATTCATTTAATCAGTTGTAAGCATGGTGCAATAATTATAAGGTGTTCTCATCCCATGACAATTTTGAATATTTTTCTGTGACATTTCTGCCCTATTTTGACAATTGAAAGGATTTCATATAAAAAATTTCACGTCAAATTCCAAAATATGGCAACCTATTTTTTCTGATATTCCGAATAGGGGGTTTCGGACGATTCGACATGTCGGACAGATATGGCATGCTTGACGACAAGTCGGATCATTCGAAAGCAAATAAGACAGTCGGACCGACATGTCGGATGAAAATCAAAAAGTTTTGATTTTTCTGCCGGTCGGACTGACTTGTTGGGCATGTGAACGCAAGTCGGTCCGACTTGCTGCTTTTTTTTATTTCAATAAAAGCGTCAGCGGGTGAACACCGACGAAGCGGAAAAATCTTATAGAAAATTAATATGAACAACGTTAGAAACATTGAATTATAGACATAATTAATTAAAATTTCTCTAAAGTATGGAAAATTACTGGTCAATTATAAGGGCATCTAAAAATTGCTTAGCTATTATGCCGATGTGCTCTGTTTGAGAGCCTGCAATGGAATAAAGTCGTCGTACATGCCGGACTGTTCGAAAGCTCAAAAAAATATGCTCTGTTAATTTGTCGTCGGACATGTCGGATGGCAAGTCGGATCGTCCGAAACCCCCTAATGAGAATACTTTATTATTCGTCCGAAACACCATGGTTGCAAGCATAGAAGTAAAATATAAGGAAGCGGTGTAGTTGAAGTGGAATGAAGTATTTTACGAACACAGTGAAGTTGACACAGACACAAAAACATTTAAACAGGGCCGCATTCAATTATGTAGTAAATAAAGGCGTAAATTATTTTTTATTTTTTAGATGTATGCTTACTATGCAATTTTTATATAGCACCGTTATATAATAGTATGTTGCGTTACCAATTTTTTTACAGAGAAAAGCATTGCTAAAATAATGTAAAAGACATGAACTCAGAATGAGACTGAAACGACAAAAGTTACTTTAAATGATTTTTTAAGAATTCATTTCAAAAAACTATTTTTTATAAACTATTTAATTGATATTAAAATAACACAAAAACTAAACAATTAAATACATACCAAATTAAACTCTTTTAAAATAAATAGTTTTGTGTAGTTTTTTTCGAACTGTGGGCTTTTAATTAGTTTTTTTATATAAAAATACGTAGTTATAGCTTGTAACCTTAGGTTGCTAATCCACTTTAATTTCATGTCAAGTTTTCAAAGAAATTGTAAACAAATAAATAACTATTAAAGCTTATCCCAATATGAAAAAAAAATTAAGGCCCTTGCCACCCTAAATAATGAATGCGCTCATGAAGCAGAACTTGTGTTTTGACAGATGTTCTTCCTCTCAAAAAGACTTTTTTTTTGCTCGGGAAGAGTTTATGTCAAATAACGACGCTCTATCTCTCTTCCTCAGCGACGAAAATTCCTTCTACACACGTATAGTGTGTGTGAGTATAACACCACTTCCTTATCTTTTATTTCTATGGTTGCAAGTAGGTAAGTAAATTTATTGAAACTTCACAACTTTTACCATTTAAGTACATATACGAGGTTGTTACAATTAGAGTAAATGCATAGAATTTTTGACATTTATTCTATTATTATAAGGAATACTTATTGAGAAAATGTATGAATGACAAATCGTCGCCTCAGAAAACGAATGTACAATGTGCAATTTGTCGATTTTCAGGTTTTAATGCAGTTTTATTAATTTAGATAAGCTCTTTCGATTTCTGTAATTATTTTTTTCTATCTCGTTTAGTTTTTGAGATTTTTAGTTTGCATTTCGTCGCATGTTACATTATTTTATCGTTTGGTTATGTATTTATTTTGACGAATTTTTGTTAAAAATAATTTTTGAAACTGTGTACTTTTAGTAATATTTTGGTGAAAAAAGTACGTTTTTTATTAAAAAAGGTACATTTTCTCAATCAAAAAGGTACGCATTAAAATTCTCTACATCACTGCTTTTAACTGTTAAAAAATAACTTTCCGTTCTGCCGTTAAAAAGCGCGTTCTGCTGAAAAATATTTAGGGTATACACTTCACTTTGTAATTTTCCGAAATAGGAAATTTACGAAAATTTCAGTGCAATTGTTGTTGTTCTGGTTTTCCGAAGATTGCTTAATCATCTATTGAGTTGATGAAAAATAATCGTCGGAAGTTTACGAAGAAAAGATGTGTTCAGTTCGCACAAGCAACTGTGTTTCATTGAAAAACAACATCCTGAACGGTATTCTTCAATAAAATTTCATATAGTTTAGTTTTTTCACTTATTTTTGGCATTTTTCACAATTAAACGACAACGACAAAGGTCTCAATAAATCAACAGTTTGCGCGTTGTAGTTTGATAAATATTTCGGAAAAAAAAAATTTAAAAGTAGTCGCTCACTTCAAGTCGTCATAAGTTTGCGATTTCGGAAAATTACGAAGTGAAGTGTATACCCTAATTATATTGATATGAGCTAATATTTGATTTTAAAGATTGATCGCTTAATTTATCGTTAATATTATAATTATAAAATAAACTAAGATAGATATAAAAATGGTGAAAATTGGGCCACAAAATGGGTGAAATGCATAAAAAGTGAGCATTTGCTCCGACTCGATTTTTCTAGTAAAAAAATCATTAACTCTCTTGATTTAACTTTAAAAATGGAGTCGGTGCACATGCTCACTTTTTATGCATTCCACTTCATAGCTCGGCTCCAGATCGTCTGAAAATAAATAACAAAAATGCATTCGAAAAAAGACCCTTGAAAAATTAACGTTGTTTTTGATCATATTCTTGCGTGTAAAAACCACACCAATTTTCCAAAGGCGCTTATTTTGGTAAAGAATGTGTAGAATTACAATACAAATAGATTAAAAAATTAAAATTGGGCGATTAGTTTCTTTGCAGTTGTGCTTTTAAAATTACTCTGGCTAGTTAAAGTAACTCCGGCGCACCGGCTTTTAAGCGCTATTAAATCTGTATTATTAACGGAATTGATTTTAAATTTTTTGTACATATTCTTGATTAGTTGCACAACAATAATCAATTAAAAAATTCATTCGATTTTATAAAAATTGTTTGCCTAAAACCTCCTTAAGCATGCAATATAAACGCTGTAGGATTTTTAATTGTTGGCACTTGTCGATTTCGAAATTTGAAAATTAAAATGCATTGTCTTGCAGAAGCTCAATTACAATTTAATAACAAACAATACATTATAACAAAGCAAAAATCAGCAGTGGTTCAAGCGACAGGCATATTAGAAGATTAATTAAAAAAAAAAAAATTGAAAATTGCAATTTACTTGAGAACGAAGATTTCAATGAAAATGTAACAAATTCTATAGGGAACTTTTCGAGTTGAGCCAAAAGATGAAAATATATGGGTCGAGGAGGGTGACGAAGCATATTCTGTCCCAAATTGTAGGAAAACATTGCGAGAAAAAATAAAAATGTTATTAGAAACCGATCATCGCGCAAATGTTTAGAGGAGTTATTAGTTATTTTAAACGAAGAAAATTTAGATCTGCCACTAAGTGCAACCGGGCTTATAGGTAGACCACAAAGTAGAATAATTAAACGAGTATATCCTGGCAGCTATATTCATTTAGGAATATTTAACCAAATAAGCAAAATTTCAAGTGAGTTAGATTTCTTTAATTTGCATGAAGTCCTTGTTGACATAAACATTGACGGTTTGCCACTATTTAAAAGCTCAAAGACACAGTTGTGGCCAATTTTATTAAAAATTGTGAATGCGGATTCTATTTCTGTTTTTGCTGTCGGAATATTCGTAGGAAAAAAAAAGCCTCACGATATCAAAGATTTCCTTTCTAATTTGATAGCTGAGGTGAAACATTTAATGGCAACCGGTATATCCATTCAAAATAAAACACTACCATATAAAATCAGAAGTATTATATGCGATTCTCCGGCTAAATCTTTTGCGTGTTGCACTCCTGGTCATACCTCCCGTTATGGTTGAATGCAATCAAGTTGCAAAAAAAAAAATCAACAAAACTTTGACTTATTCCACAGAGTCAGGTCAGTTTTTGTCTGATGAAGATTTTATGTCAAGAAAATGTCTAACCCATCATCATTAACTTTTTCATTGCACTCAAACTCCTTTTGAAGAGGTTAACATAAATATGGTAACACAAATACCACTTGACCCAATGCATCTCGTAGATTTAGGGGTCATGAGAAAGTTCCTTACCTGACTCATTCATGATAAAATTAATTTCAAGGTCGATAAAGAAAACAAAAAATCCGATCATTTGATATCACTTTGACCGAACATTCCTAAGGAGTTTGTTCGCAAACCAAGCGGTTCTGATGAGCCACTGAATTGGAAAGCAACTGAGTTCCGTCAATTTATTTTATACACGGGCATGGTTTTTTTGAAAAATAAAGTTCATGATGATGTTTATTATGAATTCCTCTTGCTACATTGCTCGTATAGATTATTATCATGTCCATTAAGTTGCACAAGTAATATTAAAACAGCTCATATGATGTTACAATTGTTTGTTGAAAATTTTCCCTTAGTTTTTGGAGAAAATAGAGTATTGCATAACATTCACGGGCTTTTACATTTAACGGAATGTGTTAAAAATTTTGGAGATCTTACAAAATTTTCGAAAATTACCTTCAAATTTTAAAAAAATATGTAAAAAAACTTACAAAAATCTTGGAGCATCTTAGCAGAAGAATCGATAATGATGTTATGGTGGTTAAAGAAAAAAATCAAAAAATTTAAACAAAAAAATAATGAAATTATCAGTGTTTCATTGCGCGAATCTTTCTTAAGTTGTAAAAGTCTTGACAATTTATGTTCCCTTATTCTCAAAATTCCAATTAAAGTAGTCGGTTTTAAAAAACAAGACGAATCTGTAGTTTTAATTGCACACAGGCTTCTTACGATTGAAAGCTTTTTAAAGAACCTAGTGATTCAATGACATCTTTTAGCGTAAGTCTTGTGGACCCTGATAACTTAGGAAGAGAAGAATATTTCAAAATAGAAGAAATTGAATGTAAATTTCTCGGTATTCCATATGAAAAAATGCAAATAATGCCACTTCTTCATTGTTCGTATTAAAGTTAGTTATTTTTATTATCATCTTCTTTATCACATTGACAAAACCATTTTATTATTAAATTTTTCTTAAAATTTTGCAAATTATATTTATACTGCTCGAACCAACTATAATAACAACAAATTAATAATATTATTAAAGATGGATATAAAGAAAAGAACTCTAAATGGAAGCGTCGAAAGTGTGCTTTCTAAAATCAAACGCTTCGAAGCAACTCAAAAAGAACTTCAAAATGACCTTCATGTTCGGAGATGAAAGACTTGCTGCAAAAAGTTATAAGCGACGTCAAAGGTATTAATAATTTTTATTTCTTATCTTAAAGTTTTACCATTAATTTCATCTACTTTGTTCTTACAGAATCGATGAAAACTCAAAGTAAGGCAATAATGGAAGTATTGGCATCCCAAACCGTTTTAATAAAAAATCGCATAAAGCAACAAACCGATGCTAAGATAGTCACATCGAGCTTTCCGATTCGCAATGAAGACGATCTCAATACATTAAATAACAACATATCTGAGGAAAACAAATATTTTTACGTAAGTATATTTAAGCTGCTTAGTCAAATAATGACCCAAAGCATCAAACATTTATTTCTTGTTAGCTAGTATATAACAAAATATCAACAAATATTTTGCTTATTGGAAACAAATGTGATCTTTTATAATTTGAATTGTTTTGCTTTGAGAAAATGGAAAAAAAAATTTAAATTCATAATATATGTTCTAAAACTCAAAATTGAATGCGTTATAAAATATGTGTCAAGTTTTGAAGAACTCGGCAGAGGCAATTGCAGTTGTTTTTTTCCCAAAATTAGAATACTTCACGTTACAAGTCACATTACGTTTAGTTCTTAAACAATTGTAAAATATATTTAAAAAACTAAAACCTTACATCGTCTCCGATTCGTAGATGGAAACAATGAAAGCGCTCATTGGAGGACGTCCGCAAAAGAAATTATTCGCTATTTTAGATGCAAATATAATTATTAGTTTCATTGGCGTCGGAAGCGGGGGGAAAGGGCAGTTGCCCTTCCCACTTTTTTAGCTAGATAAACAATTTAAAAGGAAAACTACAAAAGTTATTCAAAATATAAATTTTTTTTAAACGATAATATTTTTGTATTATATATTTTCCTCTTCTTTCTCTCTTCTTCGTAAGCATGCTTGCGGATAACCATTTTCTTTCTCTGTGTTTGCAAAAAGATAGAACAAAATGTAGAGTTTCTACGGCAAACCCACCACTTCAGTTTAAAAGCACCCATAAGCATGTAGCTTACCCCATGAACCAAGAAATAAAGATCATGCAAAGAAAAGAGCCGCCATATTGTAAGCAAAAACAGCTGATAGGTCTGACGTCATCGGTCACAAAATCTTTTGTTTACGATTAGTGATTGGATGTTGAATGTTATTTGTTAAAATTTTAAAGAGTTATCATATAAATGTAATGTGTTTTTATATTAAAACGAAGTGTGCTGTAGCGACATGCATTAATTGCAACAGCAAAAAAAAAAAAACAAATACGTTAGTTTCTACCGTTTCCCCAAGGCAAAAATTGCTTGTAAGTAATGGGAGATTTTTTGTCGGCTAAATGTCGACACTGCAATGGCAAGAATCTGTGGAGATCATTTTCTGCCTGAAGAATACGAAAGAAGGGTCCAAGTTCAAATGGGTAAGTACTTCTACATTTCCACGTAAATATTCTTTTAAAAAATGTTACGATAGGTTTTGGCAAAGCTATGCGCTTAAAGCCGGGCGCTGTCCCAACAGTTATGACCAAGGAGGTGCAGCCAGCAAATGCAGAACGATGTCAGCGAATTTTAAAGCGCGAAAACAAAAAAATCGTAAGTGCTCTGCTTCAGGAGTCGTTGGTCATGGAGAAGTTTTTCCTGTAGAGGAAATAGAAAAACTAAACAGGGACGCTTCTATTTCTAACCGCTCTTCAGAGCAGTTACTTCAAGCGAAAATATGGCAGCTATATTCGCAAGTGTAAGTAAAATTTAACAATTTTATGAATTCAATATTTTTAATCTTTTTCTTGGAGTGAACAGCGGTTTGAAAAACCTCGCGTGATACATCTGCCACAAATTGCACAAAGACGTTCCGAATATAAGGCTGGAAGAAGAAGCGGCAGCATCACTTAGTTAGGTAGATTATTTAAGCGAAGGCGGTTCGCCAAGCCAACGGAAGAGCTCATGGCGCATATGACTGCGTTGGAAAAAGTGTTCAACGACGTAAATGGCGACGGGCTGCTAATAAGCAAAAATTATTTGCAGACGCACATTACAAGTGCAGAGCATGTTATTTGTGACAACAAAATAAAAAAAATGTTTTTCCGCGCACGAATGTTTTTTAAAATAAGATTATTAAATGAAGAAATTGTGAACAATTCGATGCAGAGGAAAAGAAAATTGAACAAAACAGTTCAATAATAAAAACAAAGTGAACATCCAATTTTGTATTCTATTTATTTGCAGTTTTTCTTTTTACAGCGTTCTTTACATTTAGTTACTGCATGGAAATATAAACAAACAAAGTATTCAAACACTTTTTTCGCGAATTAAACTTATTAATTTTATAATTTTTTACTTTTATCCGAGTTTTAACATGTTTTGCATGCAAAACATATGCAAATTGACAGTTTCATAGCATGCTTGTGACCGATGACGTTGCACGAAAAATTACTTTTTTTCTCGCACTGCTCTTTGCGTGATCTTCTCTTATTGGTTCATGGCTTACCCTGCAGCCACACGTGACAGTGCAAGTTCGAAAAACTCAATACATTTGAACATTTTTACTAACACACTCACATTTGATTCTCTGTCTGCCTACTGCATAGAAGTAAAATATAAGGAAGCGGTGTAGTTGAAGTGGAATGAAGTATTTTACAAACACAGTGAAGTTGACACAAACACTAAAACATTCAAACAGGGCCGCATTCATTTATGTAGTAAATAAAGGCGTAAATTATTTTTTATTTTTTAGATGTATGCTTACTATGCAATTTTTATATACCACCGTTATATAATATGTTGCGTTACCAATTTTTTTACAGAGAAAAGCATTGCTAAAATAATGTTAAAGACATGAACTCAGAATGAGACTGAAACGACAAAAGTTACTTTAAATGATTTTTTAAGAATTCCTTTCAAAAAACTATTTTTTATAAACTATTTAATTGATATTAAAATAACACAAAAACTAAACAACTAAAATACATACCAAATTAAACTCTTTTAAAATAAATAGTTTTGTGCAGTTTTTTTCGAACTGTGGGCTTTTAATTAGTTTTTTATATAAAAATACCTAGTTATAGCTTGTAACCTTAGGTTGCTAATCCACTTTAATTTCATGTCAAGTTTTCAAAGAAATTGTAAACAAATAAATAACTATAAAGCTTATCCCAATAAGAAAAAAAAATTAAGGCCCTTGCCACCCTAAATAATGAATGCGCTCATGAAGCAGAACTTGTGTTTTGACAGATGTTCTTCCTCACAAACAGATTTTTTTTTTGCTCGGGAAGAGCTTTTGTCAAATAACGACGCTCTATCTCTCTTCCTCAGCGACGAAAATTCCTTCTACACACGTATAGTGTGTGTGAGTATAACACCACTTCCTTATCTTTTATTTCTATGGCCTACTGTCTGAGCTACTGTCAACGAAAATTCATAGACAGTGGAATTTGGCACTTGCGGACAGTAAAAGTGTTGTAAAGACAGATTAAAGTGTTGATTTTATTGTATTTTTGGGGAAATTTTTTTTTGATTTTTCAGGATATCTGCTATTTTAACAATATCGGTCGTTCCATGTCAAATCGGACGCTTTTGTTCAAAAATTAATTTTGACGATTCCGAGTTTTTTAAAATTTTGCACGTCGATAGAACTTTAAAAACAAAAAATATTTGCATACTTCTTTATTGTTTTTTTGCAGTTATACACAGTGGAAAATTATAAAGATAAACAAAAATTGTCATTTGGACATGTACTCAAACAACTATATCTTCCAAACAGTAAGTCCTACAAGAAAAAAATTAAAGACATATTTTAAAGATCCTGAATTGCTCTTTATTGTGGTGTCCTTTTTTACCAACACTTTCGAGAAAAATTCAAAATTTGTTGACCACTAAAAATTTCATTCCCATTTTTCAAGGCCAGCACCACTATTTTTTTGGCACTTTGAAAATGTTATCGTATTGAGGCATTCAATACAATCCAAAGTATCCAATTTGGATACTGTAAAAAAAACTATTAAATGAAGTTGAAAAACTTATTGCTTTGCTTTTGACTGTGCCTGCATCAGCAGCTTCATTTGAGCGTTCTTTTAGTGCACTAAGACGACTTAAAAGGTATCTTCGAGCAACTATGACACAGAAACGACTCACTCATGCGGCACTTATACACATTCACAAAGATAAAACCGAAGAATTGAATTCGATGGAGGTGGTGAAAGAGTTTGTTTCTCGCAAGGACAGAAAGAAAAATTTTGGAATAATTTAAATTGATATAACTTTTTGTACCTTATTGCATATAAACCATGTAAAGATATACCTAGTCTTGCTTTATTAAAGCAACCATTATTTCTTATATTTTCATATAACCATATGAAAGATCCTTTAAAGAATGATCTCTAATATTAAAATTGAAAGAACTTTTAAAAATAATGAAATTTTAATATTTTTTATATATTTTTATATTTTTTTTATTTTAAACTAAAATAAAAAATTTGTTTACTCACATTCATGTTTCTTTGAAGAAATTTTGGTGAACTTTTTTTTGCACCACCATTTGTACTGCCCCCCCAGATGAAATTAGCTTCCGACGCGCTTGATTAGTTTCAATATAGATGGAACGCACGAGAAAAAAGATTGAAGAACTTCTCAAGATTTTACGATGTTTTAAATGGTTCATACATATATCTGTGGTCGCCAAGAATTATGAATAAAGTCAAATTATCGTAAAAAACGATATATTTATTGTACTAACTCCGACCTTTTTTCTGAAATATATGGAACGTTACAACGGTAATAGGTGCAGAATTAGATGGTTATCTATTCTGTGCAAAAAATGTTTTCCTGCATGCTATCAAAGATTGGCAATGAAGAAAATTCCATACCGCTTTTTTATGATATTTTGAGTTTAGTCGTTATTCCTTTTGACCACAGAAATATCGACCGTAATAAAACTAACCCAGTAAAATGACAATTTCACTTCAAAAAAATTAGCACCCAATGATTTCTTTATGCAAATCTTTTAATTAAGGCATAACTAACGGCGAATCTGTAAATAATTTATCTTATTAATAAAATTAATTTGAATTTATTAATTAAAAGCCAAAAATATGTTGCTCATAAAAACTTATTTTTTCTTCGAGATGCATTTGGTGGTCCACAGGTAGCCGATCCAGAGAACGCCATTCGGAAGGCATTCCAACACATAAAAAAGCAGCACTTTCATTCACAGAGCATTCAAAGAAAGACAGTCAGAGCTAAAGAACAGCAACAAAAAAAAAAACTAGAATGATTTATAATATTAAAAATTGAATTTAAATGTAATTCCAGAATCGTAATTTTTATTTAATTTTTCTAATTCGTCTATTTTGGTGACAGGAATGAGGCCCGAAAATTTTTCGAAAAAATAAGACGCCTTGCCGATGGTTTTAAAACCGGGGCCTCTTCCTGCAAGGATGAAAACGGGAATCTAGTGACAGATGTCCAGAGTATACTGACGTTATGGAGGGAACACTTCTCTAAGCTTCTAAATGGCGACGCTGACAACAATCCCGCCAATAGAGATGATATTCCGGAAACCTCAATTTCGGATGACAGCGTCGAAGTTCCGCTGCCCGACTATGATGAAGTTCTGACAGCTATAGCTCGGCTTAAAAATAACAAAGCCACGGGAGCTGTTGGCTTACCTGCTGAGCTGTTTAAGAACGAAGGCGAAGCTCTTCGTGAAAGATTAAAGCCCATTGTAAATGAACTGATCGGACCTTATCAGTGTGGCTTCAGACCTGGAAAGTCCACCATCGACCAGATTTTCACGCTACGACAAATCTTGGAAAAGACTCAAGAAAAACAAGTCGACACCCACCATCTTTTTGTCGACTACAAAGCCGCCTTTGACAGCCCAATAAGGAAGCACCTGTACTCCACCATGTCTGAATTTGGTATTCCTGCAAAACTAATACGACTTTGCAGGATGACACTGAGCAACACCAGCAGCGCAGTTAAAATTGGGAAGGACCTCTCCCCACCATTTGTTACCAAACGAGGTTTCAGACAAGGTGATTCCTTCTCGTGCGACTTTTTCAACCTAATGATGGAAAAGATCATCCGAGCTGCTGATTTGAGACAGCTGCTTGCGTGTGCTGATGACATCGATATCAGTGGCCATAATACGCGCGAAGTTAGTGCAGTATTTTCCAGATTAGAAAGAGAGTCAAGTCGAATGGGTCTGGCGGTGAATGCAGATAAGACGAAATACTTGGTGTCAACAAACAAACAGTCCCAGCGTCTTGGAACCCACGTTACCGTTGACAATACCTCATTCGACGTTGTGAAGGACTTCGTTTATCTGGGATCCAGCATAAACTCAACCAACGACATCAGCATTGAGATCAAACGAAGAATAACTCTTGCCAACAGGTGCTACTTTGGGCTCAGTAGGCAATTGAGAAGCAGAGCCCTCTCTCGACGAACGAAAATCACGCTCTATAAATCGCTCATCATGCCCGTCCTACTTTATGCATCACAAACCTGGACGCTGAGCAGGTCAGATGAAAAGACTTTAGGAGCATTCTAGAGAAAGATTCTTCGTAAGATCTACGGACCGATCTGCGTCAATGGCGAGTACCGAATACGGTGGAATGATGAACTGTACGAGCTGTACGCTGACATCGACATAGTCAAGCGCATTAAAATCGAGCGGCTTCGCTGGCTTGGTCATGTTCAGCGCATGAAAGACGAAGCTCCAGTGAAGAAAACATTCGATTCGGTACCCAGCGGCGGTCAACGCAGAAGAGGACGACCGCATCTTCATTGGAAAGACCAAGTAGAGGACAACCTGATGAAGCTTGGAATTTCCAACTGGCACCAGCAAGCGAAATACAGAAATGGCTGGCGCAAATTCTTAGATGAGGCCAAGACCGACATACGGTTGTAGTGACAACTAAGTAAGTAAGTAAGTAATTCGTCTTTTTTATGTATTTAATTTATGTTCGTATTAAATCATGATTTTTATTTAATTTTTCTAATTCGTTTTCATATTTCCAGTAATTGTTTGTCTTTTCCAATTGATTTAATGAATTCATCTTTTTAATTAAAACAAAATAAAAAATTATCTCTTTGATATATACAAATTTTGAATTTGTACGCTTTCATTTTCAACAACAGCAAAACGATCAGTTTTAAATTTGTTTATTTGAATGTAATTATTAACTTATTTCAAATCAACTAACTTTCAAGTAGTTGAAAATATATGCAGACGAGAGTCAATTGACTTATTTAACGGACATCGCTATACAAAATATGTGAGTTCGTTCTATGGAAAAAAGTTAGAGTTTCAATCAGTTGTGGTTGACAAAAAACTACTTTCTCAACTACTTTTAAATTAGTTGATTTTCCTGCAGGGATATTTTATAAATGCTTTACAACCAAACCTTTTAAAAAACTATAAAAAAGTATTTATTTTGTTGCTCATATTCCGAACATATTAAGAATTTTTAAAAAATTTCCTATAAACTTTTTCTTTATATTATTTATTGCTAATAAACGTATAGTTTTCCTTCAGAGCTCAAATAATATAATTTTTTATTCATATAAATCCTTTTCAGTTTCAAAGCTTCCTAAAATCTCTTTCATTAAGTTTCCTTATAATTTCAGCATTTTCCTTTTCCTCTTATTAACACAATTGAACTCAATTTCTATCTACATGGCTGTATGTGTATTCATTTCACTACAGGTACTTGGCGTACCGAATAACACATTACTCACAGAATAACACATGAAATCAAGTTAATTTCATTTTGAGTGCTCTACTGCTTTTAGTAAAAAACACAAATGTTTTCTTTCTATGTTTACTTGTGCAGATGTCTAAAGCCTGGTTTTCACTAGGTCATTTTTCAATGACAAATGTTGTCAGACTAATGGAAACGTATTGTCATTTACATTTGTTGTCATATATGACCACTGATTGTCATATGAAATCACAAACAAGTGAGAACAGATAGAATTTTGCTCTTCAATCAATATATCGGTGTATGACAAGAAAAATCGAAATGCCAACATGTTGGCATTTTGTGTCAGTTGTTGCCTGCAAAAAATTTGGTTTTAAATTTTTTTTCTTTTCACTGCTGGCAAAGTTTTTGAAATATTGCTATTTTAATTGGTTTAAAAGGAAAGTGCACTTAAACAGGTATTATTGCAGTGCCCGGTGTTGCTTTAAAGGGATTTGTCGCAGGACGGATTTCCGGGATTCGGGTTGCGGTCGCTTTGTCAGGAGTTTGTTCACTTTTGTTGCTTCCAATTTGTGATAAGGATGAGGGAAAGCACTTGTGGTCGCCTTGTCAGCAGCCTGTCTAGTTGGGAGCAGCAAGAAGTAGACAGGCTGCTGGCGGAGCAACTGCAGCGGCGCGAATCAGTTTTTGGGTTTCAATCATGATTCAATTATTATAAGGTTATTCGTATTTTTTGAAGTAAGCTTATTTTTGATAAACAAACATATTTTGACAATCTGCTAACAGTGTTTTGTGCCGTTGGAAAAAAAAGGTATATTTCAGTGTTTCGTTGTGTAGTTTTCTATTGTAGTAGTTTTTCAATGATTTCTTGCCAAGTTAATAAGAAAAAGAAACTACGTAGGTGTTGCGTCGTAAATGTATGCTATGTTGTAAGTTTATTCTAGGAATTTAGAAAGCTCCTTTGCAAATTTAAAATAAAAAGTTATTTTTGCCATTGCTCAAAACCTACTTAGTGGATTTAATTAATAGAAAGTGTAATTTAGAAGAAAGTTAGTTAAGGCAAAAAAAAATATAAAGAAATACTAGTGATATTCAATGAACGCCGTGTTGTTGATGAAAACAGCGTATGTTCGGTAAGTTTACAGCAGCGAAAATTGCAATAATAAAATTGTAAGGGATTAACGGCACAAAAACGTGGTGTATACATAATGTGACAAACATTTTCAAAGCAAAAGAAGTACACTCACAGACTTTAAAAAGAGACACAAAAGAAGTACATAGAATAAATATAGGGTTACAAAATAGAAGTTCATCCACAAAAAATAATGAAGATATTAAAAGACGCATGAATAAATCCATTAAACAAAAAGTTTAATTTAGAAGAGATTCAAAATTAGATCCAGCTTACAATTCATTGTTTATTAAAATAGGAGTCCACCAGTTTGACGAATTCAAAAAAATAATTTTTTTGGAATTTTTCGCAATAGAATATAAAAATTGAATCTTAAAAATATACTCTGAAAGTCTTAGACCTAAATTGAAAATATTTTTAAAATTATAGCCAAAAGAAGAGAAAGCGTCGTAACGTATATTAAAGTGCTGTAAAAACTTTAAACACATTTTTTTCAAAACTACGTTTTCGAAACTTTAAGCACTAACTAAAAACTATTCGACCAATTACGGAACTTTAAAACAATCAATTTTTCAATAAGTTTATATTTTTTAAACAAATTAAAAAAAATTAGATATTACAAATTTTTTTTTCACAAGTCCACCATTTTTTATTTGTTTTTTTAAATATACATACTACAGGATAGTGCACTTCAATAAAGTCTGCCGAACGATATTCTCTTTGATTTTTGTTATTTTAGATGAACACGTAAGGCTGGTTGCTTCCCCCAAAAAACATACCTTATTTCGAGTACTCTTCTTTTATATAGATAACTATAAGCAAAATAATGTACAATCAAGTTAAAGAAAATTCTTTTGCACACTTTACGACATCAATAAAACATGTTTAAATTTCAAAACGATCGCATTTTATTTTCCTATTTAAAAAAATTTATGAAAAAAGTCAACATTTCTGTCGTCACACTGGGCTACTACCTTAAAATAAATAAAGTTACTTGAATCGAGTACAGAAACAAACTTTAAATAATTTTTTGCAGTAGTAAGAGAAGTATATTTTGAATAGATTTATGAAAAAATTGTCAAAATAATGTCAAAAAGAAGTACAACATGAAGTACTTTTAGCGTACTTCGATACAAGAAGTACAGCGAGAAAAAAAGAAGTAAAACACTCCCAAAAGGAGTACGGTTGGTCTTAAGCGACCGTGGTTTCATTTTTGTTTTGACAAATTTTTGTTTCTTTTTTCTTTCTTAACAATTTAAAAATTATAAATGCACTTACCATTAATGTATCTAAAATTTCTGTAAAGTTCTTAAAAATTTTGCGATAGCAATTTCTTTTTAATACAATTACGCAATTAACGAGGTTAATAAACTTATTAAGAACGCGCCACTAAACGCTCTTGTTTAGGTTTCATAGTTAGGTTTAATGTGTTTATTAAAATAAACGAACAAAATTATATTTATTTTAGTATTTATATTACTTATATATTTATTAATATAGTTTTCATTAAAGTTAGTAAATAAAAATAATTTAAAAAGTTATTAATGCACTAAGAAATTGGAGCAATAAAAGTACTAGAACAAAATTAATAGTAGTCAATGTTTTTTTAACAAAAAGAACCTTCAGGAGAATCAAAAACGCTCCGATAATTTTTCTCCGATATGAAAAAAAGTATGCAGAAATTGTTTTTATGATTTTCTCTTTCTTTAGAGACTCCGAACGGCGGAATCCAAATTTTGACCCGGTCTAATATATATGTCTATAGAAAAGTCGTAATTTACAAAATTATAGCATTTGAAGATACACATTTTAAAAATCTTGATTTTCTTTATATTCAGCCCTATCGGGAATAACTTTTCACACGGATTCGAAGAAGGGAGTTTTCATTTTTAAGATAAAGCTAAAGAAAATTTTTAAAATTTTTAATGCAATTTTGTCCATCAACGGTTTGTCAACAAATTTGCATTAAAAAATCTTCAAAATGTTCATAAGCTTTATCTTAAAACTGAAGACTCCCTTTTTCGATTTCCCGTGAAAAATTATTCCGATTGGGCTGATTTAGTATCACTAATTTGCAATACATGAATTAAATTTTTAAAGTGCCTTTTGCCTTATTTTTAAAATAACTCGATTTAAAAAAGTATTACAAACTAATTTAATACAAAAAGCATACACTAAAGGAAAACAATTTTTACTCTTTGAGGTCTGCCATTGTCTGCAGAGAGGTGACGACCGAACAGAAAAATTAATTCAATTGAAAAAACTTTTCTGTCTGAGTTGGAATTGAACCCGGGCTACCGCGGTTCTTTAGCTTAGGGGCCACGCACTCTACCCACTAGGCTACGGCCGCCGCATGGGACATAATGGGACATTCACATATATTTTTTCTGGCTGGCGAGACGACAACCCTTGGCGAAATTATGCCCTGGATCAGTTTGTAGATCATAGTAGCAATTAGTCAATTTTTAGTGAGTCATTATGTTGTTTTTTTTAAATGCGTTATTAAATTGTCCATGGACCACAATCTTACCAGTAATCTTCCAAATTCTTACTAATACATTGCATATTAGATTATTTATCAATAAGAAAACGAAAACTTTCAGCAAAAATGACAAACAATTTTTCAAACGCCACCATTTTATTATTTTTTGATCAATTTCAATAAAAGTGGTCTTTTCTATAATAACACTCTTACAAAAACAGGAAAATTTTTGATTTTTGGTTTCAGCTGACGCTCCTTGTTTAGTGTAAGTAAAATTTTTTAAAAAAGGTACTATTTTTCTCTGCAATTCGGCACAATCTGAAAAATTCCACTTTCATCCCTGGCTTGAACACATTGAAGACAGATGATAGACAACTGATTGTGAAAATATTGTAGAACAAGCAGCGTTTCAGCGATAGCGTATTTCTTCACGAGGCACACGAAAAAATGTTCCAATCTCTTTTTGAAGAGGCTTTCGATAAATTGCACAATTTTTTTGGGTTTAATTTTATCAATTAAATCAATTTAAATCACAAAAATTCACAACAGAATTTCAATTGACAAGTTTTGTTGTTTGCTTTGTTTTTTTTTTCGTAAACAACGAAATTTGACAGCGAAGTTACCCACCACAAGAGACAATTGTATCTACTAACACTACCTCATTATATATACCTTGATTGCTCTCATGATTTTTTTCTGCTCTCAGTTTCAAATAAGCCATGGTATAATTATTTGACAAGGTAACCGTGACAGTTTTTTGGCGATTGGTAGTTGTCAAAAACAAAGGGCTAAAAGAGTTGTAGTTTGCTGCTGTTGACCAGCTATGTGCTTATTTCTAACTTTTCTTTGATTCATTAAATTTGTTCGCAAAATTTATTGTAATGTATTTAGTTTGCTGCGATTGTCTATCGATGTTTAATTCGTTGATTATTTTTTCACATTTCATCGATTAATTGAATGAGCAGCTAATTTTGACAACTACCCATCGCCACTCTTGAGAAAAAAGCCAGTCTACGCTACTACCTTGTCAAATAATTATACCATGAAATAATCATACCAATTTGAGAAAACGTCAAAAATACGAATAACCTTATAATAATTGAATCATGGTTTCAATGGCCGCATTCAGCGCAGACAACTGTTGTGAACTGTAATGTTAGCGCTACCTTAGTTCACGATGTTTTTCTCTGAATGTGTTGCTACTCTACACGTCAGAAGTTAGATTCAATTTAATTTTTATGTAAATTTAATTCAATTGCAAAGGTTTCTCACTTAAATTTGCTGCGTTCTTTCTGCGTTTATTAATTTAACAGCGTCAGTAACAGCTGTTAAGCAAACAGTTGTGTTCATGTAGCATAGAATTTGTTCGCTCGATTAAAAGGCGTTCGCTACTTTATCAGTTTTAGTTAGCGCTACCAAATTTGTACATTTGACATCAGTGATTGTTGTCATTGAAAGTGACTTATGTACTGAACACATTGACGACGAGTGCAACAGTGCGAAACAACATGAAGAAAGAAACAACAACCTGGAAGTATCATTAGATTGTTTCATTCACGTATACACAAGAACTTATATTGCTCTGTTGTCGCACGTAAAATTAGGAAAAAATTCTAAACCGACGATAGCGACTTTGTTGCAATCACTCATTGTCGTTGCAACATTTTCAACACTTTCACCTCCATAAGAAAAGCATGTAAAAATAATTTGACATTTGACGCACTGTTGCTGTCGTCGTCAATGTGTTCAATGCATTAGTGAAAACCAGGCTTAATGCAGAGCGGCGCTTTAAAACAAAACATACGAAAAAAGAAATTCTTTTATATCTTGCACATGTATTGTCTTAAGGAGATTGCTAAGTAAACATTCGTGGCGAAGCCGTGGACAACAGTGGCGTGCTAGTTTATTATAAAATGAAAAAAGAAAAAGCATATTAGTTCAAATTTGGAATTGCTTATGCATGGGGTACTATTTTTTGTATTCAATTAATTGTTATAATTTCTTTTTCTTTTCGCTTCAATAGATATGCATTAGTGTTCATGAATTTATTATTTTTCTTTCAAAATATTACTTGATTACTTTAAACTACACCGAAAATTCTTTGCGCACAAGTCATGATCAAGCAGACCATAAAATACAAAAAATGTTTCTTTTAACCATGTATAAGTTTTGATTATATATTATGGACTATACTCACAATTCTAGCTATAATTCTGTATAAAACATGTATACAACACCGATCCTATATGATACTAGATTTGTAATTTCCATAAATTTTATGATCAACGAAATTGCATGTATTATGAACGAATTGATCTTAAAAGCATTTACAATTCATAAGCGTTGATCATTAATTGGTATGATCAGCAGTGATGCCAGTTCCAGGGTAATTTCCCCTTTTGAGGGATTTTTCAAAGGTCTTTTAAGGTAAAAGAAGCCCAATCATAGCAAATTGGGTGGACAATATGCTCAAACACAGGGCTGTCAACATGCAGAATGGTAGAGTAAAGACTAGAGGTAGAGTAAGTAGAGGATGTCCCCAGGGCGGGGTGTTATCGCCAACCCTGTGGAACATAACTGTGGACTCACTACTGGTTAGACTGGATGAATAGGGCATACACACGATAGGGTATGCAGATGACATTGCGTTGGTGGTCCGCGGCAAGTTCATTGACACCATCTCTGACATCATGAAGGGAGCACTCCGAATGGTGGAGGAGTAGTGTCGAGAACAAGGCCTTACCGTAAATGCAGGCAAGTCAGACAATATTCTCTTTACTAGAAAGAGGGTAGGCCTGAGTACAGAACCACTCAGACTTTTTGGAGCTGAAATCAACATGTCCACGAAAGTTAAATATCTAGGGGTAACCCTTGATAGCAAACTAAACTGGAACGAGCATGTAGAAGATAGGATTCAAAGAGCCAAGAGGGTTCTGTTCCAGTGCAGACGCGTTTGTGGTCTCAAATGGGGGCTAAACCCAGAGGCTATGAAATGGGTTTACACTATGATGGTTAGACCTGTCATCACGTACGCTTCGGTGATTTGGTGGACAAAAGTCAGCCAGAAAACCATTAAGAAGAGACTGGACAGAGTCCAACGGCTGGCGTGTGTTGGAATAACAGGTGCAATACGCACCACTCCAACAAGCGCAATGGAGGTTCTGTTAGGTATGCTGCCGTTGGATTTAGAAATAAAGAAAACAGCGGCGCTGTCCGCCCTCAGGATGTTGCGAAATGCTACGTGGCATGGGGCAACGGCCCTGCATGGTCATATTCGCATCCTTGATATTGTACAGAGAGATGTCAGGGAGGCGTTTATGCCTATGGATGGAAGGCAGAGAGTAAAAATAACAGAAAAATGTTATAAAACTCTTATAACGGATGGAGCCGTTTGTGAAGAAATCGCTGGTAGCGATATCAGTATATTCACAGACGGCTCTCTGATGAATGGCCGGGCCGGGGCAGGCGTGTACTCAAAAGAGTTAAGCCTATCCTGTGTACTGAGGTTGGGGAGGTTTGTGTCTGTATACCAGGCAAAAATGCTTGGCGTAGTGCATGCGCTGGACCACCTGATAGATGGCCGGATCAGTGGCAAGAAAATTGTCATCGCTCTCGACAATCAGTCTGTGATTAGGTGTATGCAACGGACAGACATCACTTCCAGGTTGGCCATAGAATGTCTTACAAAACTCAATAGGTGCGCCCAGACGAATGAGCTCACACTTATGTGGGTGAGAGGACACTCTGGCATAGAACAGAATGAAGAAGCTGATTCTTTAGCAAGAGCAGGATCAGCAGAAGAATTCTGTGGACCAGAACCACGTATCGCCATAGGCGACAATATGGTGGCAGGCCTTATTAAACAATGGACGGACTCGGAACACAATCAAAGGCGGCCGTGAAATGGTCTCGTAGTGAGGCAGCAAAAGTTATCCGATACAATCGAAGGACTTTAAGCTGGCTTACTGCACTGGTCACAGGACACGGTCCCTTCATGTACCATCTCGGGAAGATGACTCTGACCGAGGACGATGCGTGTAGGTTATGCCTAGAGGAGCCGGAAACAGCAGCACACATTCTGTGCCAGTGTCCGGCGCTGGCAAGCATAAGATTGACCACTCTGGGACGCCCATTTATTGGCGAAGCCGAGATTGGTCAACTAACCTATAAGGATATGCTTGAGGTGACAAAGGATGCTTACACGAGGAGCATGCTCACGTACGAGTACTCCGAGCAGTAGTACCCTTTGTCCAATAGGGGACGAAAAGGGACCCACTGTGGTCTGCTTCGGCAAATCCCCAACTTATTATAGAAGGTAAAAGGGAAATATTTTGCTTGGTAGTATAAAAAAGGGAATCAACAATTTAAAAAAAATATTTTTCAAAGAAGACAAGTTGAATATATTTTAGCCACTGATTGCCACTGATTGGTATGATAACTTTAATACACACATTTTAGCTCAATCGGACTAATAGTTTTTCCATAGTCTTTGACACCGTTTTAAAAAAAGCTGTTTTGATAAAATCGTGTATAAAGCTTTAATCGGACATGCAATTTGTTCTTTAAGTATACAGATGTTTATATGCATATGGGCAATTCCGTCAAAAGTGTAATTTTTTCATTTAAAAAATGGAAGGCAAGTAAATCGCTTGAGGCCAATCGGTACGACGTCATGAAATTAATTTGTATGCATTTTGTGTGTTGTGGAGTGGTTGCAAGAATGACACAGAATGTCAGGTTGATAATTACAGGAAATCGCCATTATTTGGGGATTGCAGACATCAGAGAAAACTAAACTACTTTTTTGCACGTTTTTATCTTTAACTTGATAACTAATTTAAAATGTTATACTCAATTCCGTTTTAGTCAAGTGCAAATTTAAACTTATTTCTTATACATATTATTTTTTAAACATATGTTTTATATGTTTTAAGAAAGATGTATTATTTTAAATTACCAAACATTTTTTTTTTATCACTCAAAACTGTGAGACCAAGTAAATGGACACATTTGGCGAAATTGCCCATATATTCGCTACTACCAAAGACACCGATATTAATTTTTAAACGTGTATTCTACATTCATATAGTAACCTTCTTATGAAAAAAATAAAGACCTGGTTTTTAATACTTAAACCCAAATCACCCTGAGTAATTTTTTTTAAAATTTTCAGAACGACCTGTTAACGCAAATAAAAAATAGTTTAAACTAAAATAAGTACATTTTAAGTGTTTGTGTTTGCGTTGCCATATGGCAACGACAGGGTGTTTCGGGTTAGTGAACTATTATACCTAAAATTGTATACTTAAAAAAAGTAATGTTTGAAAGATATTTTAGAAATTTTTCAAAATCTTAAAAGGAAAAGAAGGGAAATTTTGCATGTGTTTGTGGGAAATTATACATAAATATACTGGCAACACTGGTATCAAGTGCTTATAACCAGGGCCGGATCAAGGTAAATTTTGCTTGCTGGTAAACTTATTTTTGGCGCCCCCCGCCCTAACGCATAATTTAAAAAATACGCAGAAACAAATTAAATCCTAACTCTTTTTCAGAATTCTTTAACTTTACCAATACACTTGACAGTTTTAATGGTTTTATATCAATTTACATATATGTAGTGTTTCTGATACATAAGTATTTATAAATAGTAGATACATATTAATTTTAGTATTTCTTCACAGCAGTAGCGTAACTTGATTTTGTGAGGCCGCCCGCAGGTTTCTAAAAGCGCCCTGCTTTTTACTTTTAGAGTAAAACTGTGTTATTACTAGGTTACTAGAAGCGTAGCAGAAAACAAGAGAACTCTTGACAAACAAAAAGAGACTTTTTTAATTCAATGGTCATATGATGATCATCATTTATTACAACAGTTATATTTTAAAAACATCTTATTTTTTATATTTTATTTTGATAGAATTTATTAAAAAAAGGCAATAACGTAAGAAATACTTTTTATAATATCAAATATAATAAAATTTATAAGATTTCATCACAAAGCAGGTAGAAAAGCATCACATATTAATGATTTAAAAAAGTAAACAAACTTAATGATTGAATAAACGGGATCAATAATTTTTTTATGGGTGGAATGATAAGTTTCAGATGTTTAGTTGAAATGTTTTGTATTTGACGTTACCTGTTAACTAAAGAATTTGCTAACGTCACAAAATATGACCAACTGACTGATTCAAATAATATCAGTAGCTGACTTGCTGAAAATATAAAAGCAAACGGGTAAATCGACTCCGACTATAATCGAATTTTGCCAAACAAAGACAACTTTTGCTCAAAATATTTGGCCAAAAAAAGAAAGGCCTGGGTGATCGTAGAGCTATGAAAATTGGCATGAATATCTTTAAAGACAAAATTAAGAAACCTTGAAAAAGTACCACACAAATCCGACCTCTGCCACACCCACTTCCCATATAAACGAAACCCATTTTTGTCTGAAACTTCATTAGGTCTTGTCTCAAAAAAACGAAATTTGCTACATAAAGTTCTTAGATGATTAATTATATTTTAGTAACTCAACCTTGGAAAATACTACCTACTCAAATTAACAACTTTTTTGTTCATATTTGTAAGCTTTTTTGATTACAGCAAGGACATTTTAAAAATTGAGTTGTTTTGTGTTTTTCAATAAGTATAATTTTGAAAAATAATCAGCTGCCATACATCAAATATATCTTACATTTTAACTAAATAGGTCACCTTAAAAAAAATGTATATCTTCCGTATTAGCAAGAATTTTTTTTTTGATTTGGTGTAACGCAAGTCTAATGAAGTTTTTGTGAAGTCAATACTACTCAAAATTATTTTTTAAGCTTTTTAAAAATTGAATATTTAAAAATTTGTATCCCACTTTTAGTGTTTACTTTTATGATAAACTTAAAACCATATTTTAAAAATGTAAACAAAAACAGCAAGGTTGCCAGACATAAGAAATTTTAAACTTTATTCTGATATAAAAAAAAAAAATATATATATATAATTTTGATAACAAGAAAAATTTTATTTTTAAAAAATGCAACTTAGAAATGTATTAGATTTTTGGCCGCTTATTTTATACTGTGCGTCGTTCTCCACTTTATTTATCATTTTCATCAAGGAACTTGACGCCGCCACTGGCTTAGTTGCGCCCGCCCACAATGCGGGCTCTGCGAGCCCGCTTTTTACGCCACTGCTTCACAGATGTACTTTTCTAGCTTTCATCATCGCGAAAATCTTTGTAATACTGGCAGTGTTCAGAAAATTTTTTCTATGGAGATGATAGCTAGTCCATTTAAATGTTCTTGAGAAAGTGTAGATCGTTATAATTTTTAATTTGGAAAAACTCCTCTCCCCACTTGCTACGCTCATTGGTAATGTTAGTATTATTCGCAGCGATAAAAAAGTATTTGGAAAGATGCCCATAATCTTATTTTTAGTTATAAAATTCAAAGCATCTGCCGGAGAACTTCTAGATGGAAGCATGGGCGATAAAATTAAAAGTTCTTCATTTAAATCTTGGGTGTCAATGTCACGCCCGTTTTCATGAGTTAGCATTTTTTGCAGGTTGAAAGACTTGTTGGCTGTTCCCCAGTTCAGAATTCTTCCCCAGTTGTTCGAATCTTTCTTTCAGGGATTCGATCGTGATGTCTAGAACGACGTAAAAGAAATTCACCTTGAAAGATGTTATTCCTGATGCGACAGGTTCATTGCTACCTTCATAATCAAATTGCTGCTTTTTTTTTCTTGAACGAAGAATTCTGGATTAGAACCAAGTTGATCTGCTAATTCTTTCGCATCAGTTAAAATACTCTCCTGTTCTGAACTCTTGCAAAAAACTTTTGACGCTTTTGATAAGTTTCATAGCACTTTTCGAATCAACTGATATTTCTTGCAGCTTTTTGCTGACCATGTTGATTTTAGAAATAATTGAGTACGAAGTTATCAGACTGCAAAGAAATTTAAAACTACAGGGAAGTTCACGATCTTGTTGCATCGTTGCAAATGCAAAATAAACAGCTTTTACAAAAACAAAATCTGCCCTTACGTATTTTTTTTGCAATACCCATTGTGTACGATAATTCGGTGGTGGAGAATTTAATACACAGAATTTAAATTTAACAATGTACTACTTCGATTTTGTCGCCTTTTCAATTTTTTCGCTCCTTCCATTTTTTAACTCTTCATTTTCTCGCTCTTCCAGTTTTTGTTTCTTCTCATTTTTTCGCTCTCCTAATTTTTGTTCTTCTAATTTTTTCCCTAAGGTAGATACTTACTTAATTTTTTGGGACTTAATTTTTTCGCCCCTCGAAGTTTGGCGCCCTAGGCGACCGCCTGATTCGCCTGCGTCTTAATCTGGCCCTGCTTCAACGAAGAACATTGTTGCAGTTCAAGCCCACCGAAATAAACAACGATATTTTTAAAATTATCGTGTTTATTAATTGTTTTTCTTTTTTGGCCTGAACTGAACCAAATTATTTTTCAGTAAAAATTAATTTTTTGAACATTGACATTAAAAAATAACATATTATTTTATCGAATCTAAAATAATTTAACAAGTTTTTAAGCTAGTAAGTTTAAACGAACAGAACGAGTATTTTTACGAAATATTAATTATTAACATCCCCACCCCCGTGAAATGACCACGGAGGGAAGACTCACCACCGCCACCACCGATCACAAACTATTTGAAATCGAGAATTGCAAGCTTACACACGGGCCTCTTAAATGTTCCATCGTTTGTCTTAAGAATTGCAGATCTCGCTACACCATCCTTGCCATAAATTAACTCAATAACTCGACCACGCTTCCACTGTGAACGCGGACTTTTATCGTCACAGACCAAAACGAGACATCCCACTTGTAGTGGTTCCGTAGGTAAACACCACTTCGTTCTTCTGGTCAGTTCAGGAAGGTAGTCCTTAACCCATTGCCTCCAAAATCCATTTTTCATGTTTTGCAATATTCGCCACTGCTTACGTAGATATCCAGGTTTTGACTCGTATTCTCCTGGCGTCTGTGTTGAATTAGGACATCCAAGTAAAAAGTGATTAGGAGTGAGCGGTTCTGGTTCTTCGACTGTAACGGGCAAATGCGTCAATGGCCTTGAATTGACTATGTTCTCAGCTTCTATTAATACACTATAAAAGGTTTCTAGACGAGGCGTATGTTCCTTGAGGATAACGGAGAGGGCCTTTTTAACTGTTTGAACAAGACGCTCCCAAGCTCCACCAGCACTCGGATTTGAAGGTGTATTGAACTTCCATTTGATTCCTAATGGCGATAATCCGGCGGTGATTTTGTCGTGATCCAAAAAATCCGTTGCTTCGCGTAGTTCCTTTGTAATTCCTACACAATTTCTACCGTTATCACTCCGTATTTGCACTGGTACTCCTCTTCTGTTAACAAAATTTCGGATACATATTAAACAAGCATCACTAGTCAGGTCAGTGGCAATTTCGAGATGAACGGCTCTTACCGTCATACATGTAAACAACGCCACCCAGCGTTTTTCTCGACGACGATTTATGGCTACTTCAAACGGACCAAAAAAGTCTAAACTACTATATGAAAATGGTCGAATAAATGGAGTGACTCTATCTTTCGGTAACTGACCCATTTGTGGTTGGTTAGGCTTTGCTTTTATAACCTTACAAAAGGTACATTGCGCTTCAACACTACGCACTAACGAACGAATTGATGGTATCCAAAACCGTTGTCTAATCTCGTTGATGACAGTAGAAGTGTTCATATGGTAGAACTTTTTATGGTATGAAATAACAATAAGACGCGTCATTTGATGATGTTTTGGCAAAATAATAGGCCTTCTCGAACAATTCGGCAAAATCGTGGCATTGTCTATTCTACCACTTATACGTATGACACCTTCCTCATCTAAATAGGGATTTAGCGTTCTAAGGCTACTGCTTTTAGAAATGTTTGTCTTCTTGGTTAAAGATGTGTATTCACATGCAAATGTTTCTTGTTGCACCCAGCGACATAAATGCACTTCAGCCTTTGCCTCCTCTTCGGCAGTGAGTTCACCCACACATTTTTCATTATTGCCAAGTCTTTGTTTCAAATTGAATATGTAGCGTAAAACCCATGCTATAGCACGCCTCATTCTGTCGAAATTAGAAAAACGCTTAACATTCTGTGTTAATACACTTGACTTGTGCAATACGCACATACGATTTTTAGATTTAAGTCCGTCAGAGCTCAAGTCCTTCTTTAACGTCATACGTGACTCGTCAGGCCACTCATCCTCTCCGCGCAATAGAAAACTGGGTCCAGACTTCCATCTGCTTTCTGGATTATAGCGTACCGGAAATTTTGCTCTTGTCGCATCATCTGCTGGATTAAATTCACCAGGACACCATTTCCAGTTTTCTATGTTAGAAGATTCCAAAATTTCAGCAACTCTATTGGCCACGTTCTGTTTATAATCACGATGATCTGACCTTATCCAACGAATTACGGTATGTGAATCGCTCCAAAAATGTACTCTATTTATGCGCTTTTCATGATAGTTTGTTATCATAGTCTTCAAACGAACTGCAATAACTGCCGCTTGTAGTTCCATCTTTGGGATCGTATGAAATCGCGTTGGTGCACATGCAGTTTTGCCTGTAATAAATGCTAAACTGATGCCTTTGGATCCAACAACTCTCCAATAGGCCACAGTAGCTAAAGCTTCCTCGCTAGCATCGCAAAATATATGCAGTTCTACATCATCGCTCTCAAAATTCAATGAATAACATCTCGGTACCGTGAATTTTTTAACTTTTGGTAACTCTTCTAACCAACTCTTTAATTTGGTATACAAAAAATCAGGTAACTCTTCGTCCCATCCGATACCAGACTTCCATGTACTTTGCATCAACTGTTTTGCATATATAGAAAAGTTCGCTAGGAGGCCGAAGGGATCGAAAATTGACATCGTGACGCTAAGTAATTCACGTTTTGTTGGCCTGCGTGTAAAATCAAGTAAAATCATTTCAGACGGCACTTTGTGAAACTTTAATTGGAATATAAAATCGTCTGATTTTGACTGCCAGTACATTCCGAGAATTCGTTCTACTTTATCACCTTCAATACTTAGAGAATCGTTAGTAGCAGTATTGTACACAGTGCTTAAAAGTTTTTTGGAGTTTGACAAGATATTGTGCATTTCGAAGCCACCAGCCTTATGAATTTTTATGACATCCTTAATCACTTGAATGGCTTCATCTTCCGATTGAAAACAATCTACGTAATCATCAACATAGTGTTTTTCTACTATACCTTTTACAGCTCTAGGATAACTGGTTGCAAAATCTTGCGCGTTTATGTTTTTAACGAACTGCGCTATCGTCGGTGAACATGTAGCCCCAAAAATCATCCTTTCCATGACGTATGTGTCCACTGGTTTTGTTTGATCCCCGTTTCGCCACAGGAATCGTTGAGCGTCTTGATCTTCTTTGGCGATACCGACCTGGTGAAACATTTCTTTGAGATCACCACAAACTGCAATTGGTGCTTGTCTGAATTTAAAAAGAAGAGACAACAAAGGTTGATTGATGTCAGGACCTGATAATAGAGCTTTGTTCAGCGACATGCCTCTTACTTCAGCTGCAGCATCAAACACCAACCGAATCTTTTTCTTATTTGGATTTTTTACCGCAAAATGTGGAAGATAAAAAGTTTTTGCAGTTCTTTTTGTTGCTTCTTCGTGTGTCAAGCGGCGTGCGTATCCTTTTGCAATATATTCCTCAATTTTATCGCAGTGCTCTTTAGCTAAATCTGGATCTCTAGCTAATATCCTTTCTACTCCCTGAAGGCGACGCATTGCCATTTCGAAACTGTTTGGAAAGGCAACAAAATCCTCACGCCATAACAGACCAGCTTCAAATCGTTCTCCTTCGCGTTTTCTTGTAGACTTTAGAAGAGAGAGTGCTCTTTCTACATCTCTTGATCGTAGTGGTTCTAAATTTGGCTTTACTCCAAAAGTTTCGACTTCAAAATAGTTCTTCATCATTGTATCTAGGTTATCTACCGGGTTCGGATTCCGTAAAACTTTTCTTACATGGCACAATGTTCGTCTATGATTCTGATAATCATCTTCTACTGGACCATAGACCATCCATCCCAATCTGGTTTTTGATGCTATTGGTCCTGGACTAATGGATGTTTGTGGAGTTTCAATTGGAACAGTTAAAAAAGCATGAGTTAAACTAATAATCAATTTAGGTTGAACTTTATTATAACTTTTTATATTAGATACATCAACAATATTATTGAGTTTAGTAACATCCAATGTTTGTATCGGCAATGTTAAACCAGATGATACAAAAACTCGTGACATATGGTATATTTCTGCATTTTCTTCAATACCGCTAATTGAAAATTCTACTATTTCAGCCGGCTCCCGCGTTGTTTGCTTATTTATCCACTGCAATTCAAGGACATCAGTTGGTCCGTTCACTCCCAGCTCGCGTGCGATGTCTGCATCAAGCATTGTCACGTTAGCTCCATCATCTACAAATGCGTAAACAGTCAAGATTTTGTTCTTGCTGTACAATTTTACTGGAATGATTTGAAAAAGAACCGAGTCGTCCTCTCTGTTTGATTCAGCAAGACAACTTCTACGCTCTTGTGAATCGACGGAGTTTGATGTTAATGATTTATCTGAAGAGTCGGAAACTTTTTCAGAGTGTAGGAGTGAATGGTGAAAATGCGAACAACCATTTTTTCCACATCTGCGCTTAGTGAAGCATTTTGTTACTTGGTGACCAAATTTTAAACAAGAAAAGCAAACGCGAATCGATTTTACTTTATCCCAGCGTTCTTCGAGGGTTAAATTTAAGAACCGGGAACAATTAGCTAGTGACGAACACTCACCATCGCAAATACAGCACTTCTTTTGTACGCTAGTACATGCAAACTTTCGAACTTTCCCTTGAACTTGATTTCCGATATTTGG
The DNA here is from genome assembly GCA_963920525.1 of Dichetophora obliterata. Taxonomy (NCBI): domain Eukaryota; kingdom Metazoa; phylum Arthropoda; class Insecta; order Diptera; family Sciomyzidae; genus Dichetophora; species Dichetophora obliterata. Next base: position 117,867,691 of record OY986439.1, read on the forward strand.
CACCGAATTTGCAGGCATAGAATCTGTGACCAAATTTACGAGTTTCCTTATATTACATAACCATAAACTAAAGTCAAGGATAGTAGGTGCTTTCCCTAGCATTATGCATCTCTCACCCCATTGAAGTTGTTTTGAAATGGGCAGTTTTGTAACAAGCTCGCTTAACAATGTTGGGTTTGTTAAGTGATGATCGCCACGTGCTGTTTGTAAAAACGTAGCCATGTTCGTAATTTTATTTGCGAAACTAACTAATGATACGAGATCACCTTCAACTACTGCAGAAATCGCACGTACCTTTTGAATCTGGGACTTAATGAGTTGTTCTGGGCGACCATACGTTTCCTCTAATGTTGCGATAATGTACTCAACATTATTTGAATGACTTAAAAGTGATTCGACAGTCTCTCGTGCGTTTCCTTGTAGAGCTTCTCTAAGGCGCATTATATTATGTAGAGGGGAATATCCAAACTCTCTAGTTGTACTTTCGAAGGCTTCAATAAAGGTTTGCCATTCTTCTGGAATACCCGCAAATTTAGGCAAAGGATAGATCTTTGTATGGCGTTGATACTGTTGGGCGTACGGAATGGAATTTAAAGAATGTTGCTGGCATAGTTCAACGGGCGTTGCTATAGGTGCCGTGTTAGATATTACGTTATACATTGGCAAAGATTTTGTTTGAGAGGTATATAAAGACGTAGACGGTGACAGATGCGTCGGCTGGAAGGAATATAAAGACGCAGACGGTGACAGATGCGTCGGCTGAGAGGAATATAAAGACGCAGACGGTGGCAGATGCGTCGGATGAGAGGAATATAAAGACGCAGACGGTGGCAGATGCGTCGACTGAGAGGAATATACAGACGCAGACGGTAGTAGATGCGTCGACTGAGAAATCTTCTGTGCTAAATACGCTGGAGTTGTTGTTTCCATAGCCGTTGGCGTTGACATAGAGGTTGACATAGACGTTGACATTGGTACGTATGCAGATGAGGACAAGGGCGTGTGTGAAAACATATTCAAAGGGGCTGACCGAGTTGTAGACATAGTTGTCATGAAGGCTGAAGTTCTAGGCTGACACTCAGATATATACATATTTGACATTGAGTAAGGCACGGATAAAGACGACGGTGTAATCAATTGCTGAGATTCATGAATAGATTGAGTAGTAAGCAGTGGCTGGGGGTAAGGCAAAGACTGAGGTAAAGTCTGAGGCGCCTGGTATAGTATATTGACGCCCGGTTGGGAAGGTATGGAATGAAGCGTCGGTAGAGACACAGGATGATACTGAGGCGGTACATTCGATGACGGCTGCATTGATTGAGCCAAAGTGTGACTTTGGATAAACATATCTAATTGAGATTGCATCGATTGCATGGACTGCATGAATGCATTTTGCATATCCAGTAGTTTATTATTAATTATATTTGTTACCTTGGCAAATTCTGTCGCATTAGTGGCATTAGAAGTGGATGCAATACCGGTAAAATCAGCAGTAGACGCAGCAGCGGTGGAAGCATTGCTGGATGCAGCAGTGGTTACAACATTGGTGGTGGCAGTAGTGGCGATGGCTAAAGTCTCAGTGGCGAAAGGCATCTCGGCGAAGGACATTAGTGGTGAAGACGGCGGTGAATGGTTCACAGGCATCGTAGGCGGTAGTCCCTTGAGTCTCTGACTAGTCCGCTTCTGGTCCATAAAATGTATTTGGTGGAACAAAGTATCCAAGAAGTTCCGACTCCAAATAAAAAAGACAATTAATAAAAATGTTGCAGTTCAAGCCCACCGAAATAAACAACGATATTTAGTTTTAAAATTATCGTGTTTATTAATTGTTTTTCTTTTTTGGCCTGAACTGAACCAAATTATTTTTCAGTAAAAATTTATTTTTTGAACATTGACATTAAAAAATAACATATTATTTTATCGAATCTAAAATAATTTAACAAGTTTTTAAGCTAGTAAGTTTAAACGAACAGAACGAGTATTTTTACGAAATATTAATTATTAACAAACATAAAGAAAACAACACAGAAGCTTTATTAGAAAATGAAGTTGCACAGAAAAGAAAAAATTTTGGCTACAGCCTGGTTTAAGTGCAAACAAATAAATAAAGTTAATAATTAAGTGAATTGCAGTGAATATATTAAGGTTATAGCTTATAAGAAATTTATATCATGTGTATGCAGCAGTAAAGAAAAGAAAAAATGTGAAAAGATTTGGCTAATTCTGGGTTAAGTGCAAACATATTTATAAATAAAGTTAATAATAAAGTGAATCATGGGCGTAGACAGGATTTTATTCAGGGGGGACCAGCCAGGTACATGTAATGAATATTTTATTGGTATTCGTACAAAAACAAATGTGTCTTGTACTAATACATTTGTTACATTTACGAATGATACTAATACCTAATAATGAAAATTTTTTTTTCTGAGCTGCGCTTTGAACCGCGGTTCTTTAGGTTACGGGCCTCGTACTCTCCCAGTAGGCTATGGACTCCTTGCAATCATACATTTTCTTCTATTCGGCATTTGTTCATCAAACTAGGCTAGACGATTTCGGTTGTAAATTTTTTTAACTCAACTTATACTTCGTACATTCTATGAATAATGCGTACGTCAACCTACGAATGATTTTTATCTACTAATTCTCTTAACACTCATATTAACTTTGACAATAAGCAAGTTTTTGTTTTAATATCATTGAAATAGTCAAAAAAAAAGTAAAATAAATTTTATAAAAACATTAATGTTTTCCCAAAAGTTGGCCTCAAAAAAATCGTATTTCTATCATAGAGATGATACAATTTGGATGATTTTAAATTTTTCCTAAACTTAATAAAATTGCTATAAATCCTGCAGCATCTAGATTTGAGAAAGTGGCAGCAATCTAGGCGAGGGCAAAGCTTCTAATTCAAAAGCGCAAGAAAAAATACGGAAGTTCTGAATAAAGTAGGCTAATTTTTGATCAAGGACTAATTTTTTGAAAAAAGCTGATAGCAATTTCGGATTAAGCAAACAATTTTACATAAGGATTTGTTATAGTCAAAAGTTTTTTAATGACTTAAATGAAAAAAGGAAACTCGATTTTAAAGTCACATTTCTTCAAATCCACGTTTTTTAGTGGCGCCCACCCAGTTTGAGAATTGTGTGGACTTTTTTTCGCGTCACGTGCTTGTATTACATCCAGGGCTCAAAATCAAGCCTTGCAAGGAGGTTCTGAAATATGTTAAGAAAATGTCTGGAATGTCCAAGACCCGTCTAATAAAGATGTACCTCTTTTTATATTTATTCATACCTTTTGAATTAAAAAAAATTTTCTTTAAAGTCATTCATATAATAGATATGTTTCTGAACTCGATTACAGAAACTTGCAAGCTGCTAGAACTGATGCATGATTAAAAAAGAAATAAGTGCATTGGTGTCAAAAATATCTGCCTCAGCATGCGGGGAGCATTGATAAAATAGTGATAACTCTAATTGTTGCGGATTATATGGATTTTGACCTCCTAAATCCAAATCTGAATAATTTTAGGGCGCTCGCAATTGGTTTAGGAGTTATTGACCTCCAAAGTTAAAAAAGGTCTAAAAATCTGTTTTTTTTTAGTTTTCCAACAAAAAAAATATATTGTTTAATATTGGGAATTGTTTTTATTCTTATTTTAAAAGTTGAAAACTTGGGGGCTCAATATTAATTATTATTTATTTGCTTTTGTAAAAACTATTTTTATGTATTACATGACTAAAATAAAATTTGAAAATGTTTCGGGTATGATACGAGAAAGATTTTTACTAGTGTGGGAATCATGTTACCAAAACTAGTAGCAGTAATATCAGACAATAGAATTGTATAGTAGTTTAAATTTTCTTTATGCGCATTCTAGACTCCTTTATGCCTTCCATCCCCCTAGAACAAATCCTGCGGACGCCCATGTTTGTGTCTCATCATATATTAACCCTTTGACGACCGCTCCTGAACCGCTGGGAAATTTAAAAATCTGACACCGGATTCGTATTCAGAGACCTCATGTTACTAAACAAAGGTGATGCGAAAAAAAAGAATTCCACCTGCAAAGGTGTGAAAAATCATGGGACATATATGTCCCATTGGTCGTCAACGGTAAAAATTTATGAACCATTTTTTTTTACGTTGGTAATGCAAAAATGCAAAAACACGGTCTAATTCAAATTTGAATGCTAAAAATGCAAAGCTTACTGCATTTTTTTTGTTTCTTCGTTTTGGTTTTTTTTTGTTTACTGTTTGTGGGTTCTTTTATTCTCATTATTGTATATATTGTACGTGTCTCGTTCAGTCAGAAAAAGTAGTTGTTAAACGCGAGCGTTTTAAAAAGTGAAAAACAGTCCTTCATATCAAATTGTTTGGAATTTCATAAAATTTTGGTAAGTGACTTGCCTTTTTTGGTTCGTGCTTCAGAAATATTGTCGGTTCAATTTTGCAGTTACACAATGAGATCGCGCCGTTTCTACCTCACTGAGGAACAAATTATTCAATTGCTGAATGTCGATGATAGCGATGACGATGAACGTGCTTTAGAGTTGGATGAAGAAGATATTGCTTTTCTTGAGGAGGATGCTGCCACCCTACAGCCCGGAACAGAAATCGTAATCGATGATATCCTTGCTGAGAATGAACAACCGTCGACTAGCGCTGCTGCGCGTGAAAAGTCAGCAACACTACCGCAAGTTACATGCGAGAAGCTACCAAAAACTGAACCAGTAACTTTCAAGTGGAAAAATGCGGAGGCTAACTACACTCTACCAAAGTTTACTGATCCAGATTTCGAATACGGAAAAGTCTTGTTGCCAATTGCTGCACCCGACAGTGGCGTGCCGAGTGTTTACGATGTGTTTAGTGCAGTTTCCAACCTAGATACAATGCTTAAATTGATCAAGCGACAGTCGGAAATATACGCTGAGCAAAAAGGCAAAGTTTTCTTGATTTCTTTGGCTGAATTGGAGGCATTTTTGGGCATTATTTTGTGCATGACAATTCACCGTCTCCCAGACACTAGGCTATACTGGTCGACATTGCCCATTTACTCAGTGCCAATTATTTCAAATGTAATGTGCCGAAAAAGATTCGAAGAAATTCGCTCTTGTTTACATTTTAGCAACAATGTTGAACAACCATCTCGAGATAATCCATCGTACGATCGAGCGTACAAAATTCGGCCAATAATCATTCATTTCAACAAAGCATTCGCGAATGCAATGTGCGAGACCAAGTGCCAAGCCATCGATGAACATATGGTAAAATTCAAAGGACGTAACATAATGAAGCAGTACATGAAGGATAAACCAATTTCATGGGGATTTAAATTGTGGTGCCGATGTGACTCGGCGACTGGTTACCTTCACAAATTTGACATATACACAGGCAAGAAATCGCAAAAAGAAATAGGCATTGGCGAGTCAATTGTTCTGGATATGGCGGAAGGTCTCGATGGCATGGGTATTGAATTGTATTTCGATAATTTTTTCAACAATCCGAAATTGCTTTACACGCTAAAAGAGAGAGACATGAGAGCCTGTGGCACTCTTCGCTCCAACCGTAAACAAATGCCTAAATTTGATGGAGACAAGGAATTCAAACGTGGCGAATTCCAGTGCATGGTAGATAATGGTGTGGCCGTGCTGAAGTGGATGGACAATCGTGCCGTATTTTTGGGATCTAATTTTCTACCCCCTTTTGAATCAGTCAACGTAAAACGACGCCAAGCTGAATCCGCCACAAAGATCGATGTCAAATGTCCAGTTGCAATTCAGCACTACAATAAAGGAATGGGCGGAGTGGATCTCATGGATCAAAAAAAGGTTGGTCGATTTTTCTTTTTTTGGCCAAAAATTAAATTCTAATTTGTATTTTTATTTTATTTAAGTCTTACTACGAACACGATCGCAAATCAAAAACCAAATTCTACTTGCGTCTTTTCTATGATCTTTTTGATTTGAGTGTGCATAATGCATACATTGTTTACAACAAAATCTCGACATCGAATAATGATCCATTTTCTGTCAGTGCATTGGAATTCCGTGCGCAGCTGGCTACTCAATTGATCGATTCGTTCAGCAGTCGCAAGAGACCACCACCTACTTCTGTAACAGAGGGATCTAAACGAGTCAAACTTGCGCAAGTCCCCACACTGTCCGGCCATTATCTTTGCAAAAGTGAAACCGGACGTAAGAGATGTATTGTCTGCTCCAAACAAGGCAAGGAAAATCGAACAAATTCTATTTGTGCCATATGCAAAAAACCATTTTGCTTCAATAATGAAAGAAATTGTTTTGAAATGTATCACAAAAAATGACTTTTCATGTAATAATTCAAAATGTAAGCCAAATTGTTTTTTTTTTTACTAATAAATGAACTCGTGAACAAAATTATAAAAGTTCTTAGATTTTTACCGTTGACGACCAATGGGACATATATGTCCCATCAGATTGGTTGATGGTGTGGGTGGTCGAAGTGCACCATCTTTTTTTTTTGTGGATGTTGGAAAGAATAAGGTTGTCCACAACTTCTGTCAAAATTTTGGACCTGTAGCTCCATAACCCTCCATTATATTGCAGCAAAAAAATAGATGGAAAAAAGTTAAGATTTTTCTACTTTGGGGTGGTCTGGTAGGCAAAGGGATGCACCTACACTAAAAAATTAAAAACTTTTTTAAAGCCACATTTATTCCCTGTTAAATAATACGTATTTGAGAAAAAGAGGTCCAGTAGTTTTTTCAGGAAAAATAAAAAGGTAAATGGGACACCGGTGTCCCATTGGTCGTCAAAGGGTTAATGTACTTTTAATGCAATTTTAAAGACAGGTTCACATTCTACTCTTTAAAATTATTTGATACAAGGAAAAAAACTGCGTTTATAAAATACGTCAAATAAGCCTGTAAATACGTCAATCGTCATATGAGCCTTAAAATATGTTACGTCAAAATGACGTATTTAATGTCAAACTAACAACGCTGATGCCAAGATCTAATAAATCCAGCAATATAAGCAAATTCCACCGAAACCCAGTTTCCATACAAATAGTGCGGGGTCCTTTTTAGACAATTAAGAACAATAACAAAGTTATTAAGATTTTCTTTATGGTTTTAATAAGATTTCCTTTTTAATGAAAAGCCTACAAAAATCTTATTTATTTTGTTTCTTTTTATAAGACTCTATTTCATTAGGTTTTTGGCTCTGGAAGCAAATTAATGTTGGCCCTGCTTCGTAATCAACTGACACACGTATCAAACGTATTCCATCCTTTGAATTATTAAAACCTAACAAGACATAGGTCTTGTTTTAATAGAGCAGTTTTTAATTCAACTTTTAACTGCCCACCCTGCCCACAAAGTGTTCAATAAACACAAATAAAAGAAAGAAAACTTAAACTTAATATATTTTATTAAGCCACCAAAGTGATGATATTCTTCTAAATAATTAATATTTATTGCAACATTTTGAATTTATTTACTTCAATTTGGAGCAAGTTGTGACATTAGCTGGAAAATCCTTAAAAATTTGTATTAGTTCTTTTGTTTGAACCTCCATACATCCACCGACTTGGAATGCAGCACCGGGTAAAGCAGTCATCAATTTTACACTTGCAACAAGCTGATGGTTTAGACTGTCAAAAGCTTTAATAAGCTTATAGGTACAAGAAAAGAAGCCAAAAGTCTGTCCATCAATCTCCTCGTAATCACCGAGGCCATCGTCACTTGGAGTTTCACGATTGCAAACTTTTGAGTTTAAATTAATGATATTATCACTTAATACTGCGACCTCAGTCAAGGCTTTAACAACATTAGAAACTGCGTCAGTTAATTCAACTTTGCATTCGAAGAGTTTTACAGGATATCTTATTACTTCTCTCTTTATGTGCATTACATTCTTAATTGCACAATTTATACCCTTAAGAAAGCGTAAAGCCTTCCAAACAACCCAAAAGAATTTGCTAAAAATATTAACAGTCTGACCTTGAATTGCAACGGACTCCTCAGGAATCGAAAGGCCCTGTTCAAAAGAGTCTACCGCAGCAGCCTGTGTGGAGAAAAAGCACAAGAGTTCCATTAATCAAATAAAATAAAATTTGTATGTCTATAGTATGTATACTCTATGTATTTAGTACAGCACTCTATAGTACTCTATACTCTAAAGATGTAAAAAATACAAAAGTTTTCTCACATTTACGGCTACCAGACAGAATCCAGCAATAAGAAAAAATACTGCAAACTTCATTTTTAGCAAACTTCGTCGTAGAACAGCTCTGAGGTACGACTAAGCCTTTTTCTGGATGGCTCAGGTCTATTTATAACAGTAATATTTTAACATTTTCTTTTAAACTTCAGTTATTTTTTTAGCTTATCATATATTCCGCTGGATGATTATCGCTGGATTCTTGAAAGAACTGCCAAAAGTGTTGTTGACAAAGATAAGCAATGGCCAAAGTGACAAAATTATGTGATACTTGTTTGTTTGCAAGTCAGATTGATCAATTTAATCAAAGTACGATTGAAAAGATGCGATTATTGTGCGAACGTCAATAGGTGCTTGACAATAGATGCTATCTATAATGAAGTACAGGGGCCGTACAGGCAAGAATTAGTGGCCGACTAAACTATGTATATTTATTGCAAATTTTTACGCTTGTTTATAAACTTATTCTTAAATTTAACATGGTAAAATATTTAAGAAAATATTCAATTGTTAATTAAATCCCTTTTGATTTTTAGATTCGGAACTAGGCTAAGATTTGACTGTTAAGTCCCCTAAAAATAATTGCGTTTATCAAATGAAACTTGAATTTTCAAGTTTTTTTATCGATGTCTCGAAGGCATAATATTCATGAGTGATAGTATTTATTTCCACTAAAGTCTAAAAAATTCTGAACCACACAATTACTAAGAGCAATGATTTGTTTTTAAAAACTAGCTGATATACCCGGTGTTACTCGGGGGAAAAAACGTAAATAATTTTTTAGTGTATTTATTCACCCCAAAAAAATTTTTACTATCTCTTACCGTTTTCCTGTAAAATAATATTAAATTTTCACTCGAATATCGAGCGATCCAAGTAGCAACATGCCTTAACTCCTTTTTTGTGCAACTCATATCAATATCATTGAAAATCTCAAAGATTTTTGGGTTGTGGCTTTAAATGTGTTAATGTTGAGAATGCCAGAATAAGACGTAGTAGCTACATTTGCGCAAATTGTTCCATCTAAAGTCTTCTATTTTAAAGAAAATGAACATTTACTCTGAACATTACCTTGAATGTCGGATTAAATACGTGTTCTTCGATAATGTCTGCCCCAAATGAAGTCATTTGAAAACAGTCATTGTATTTTTGTGCGTTCGCTAGAATATGTCGTGATTCTGGTGGTTCGCCACGAAGCAATGAATGCAATGGCTCAGGTGGCGGTGTCAATAATGGCAATTTCACTTTGCCATTAAGGCAGCACAATCCAGGCGTTTCTCCAGCAAACTTCAATGCGCCGCATTGCTCGCAAGCAACGTCCATTGCACCAATGCGAACGAAAGCTGCTCGATTCAAATCAACACTTGAAGCATTTTTTCTTGCGCGGCGGAGACTATCTCGTTGTTGATCTGTGCGATAAGCTCGACGATTTCTACTTGCCAACCGAGCCGTTTCACGGGCTGCCTCTCTGCGCTCTTGTGTTTGAGAAGCACGAAGTCGAGCCATACTTACGCGGCGCTTTTCTCGTGCAATTTCTCGTTCTTCTTCAATAGATTAATTCGAAATGTTTTGAAGCCTAATTGCATTACGGCTTTGGTGGGAAAGATTAGATCTTTTGGGTCGCGGCATTTTTAACAATAATACTCGCACAATAAGATTTATTAAAACACTCGCACAAAACAAACAAATCGACCGGTAACCTTAAATATGCTTTTTTTAAAACAAACCACAGACAACATGAAACAAAAAAATGTACACTTTCGCGACTTACAGCTATTTAGTGACAGGCAGCGGCGCCGAAATATTCCGAGAGGTTCTTGTTTTTATTTTACAGAAAATGATTTTTATTAATATATATGCACATGACAAACACGATTGGTTTGAGTCTAACGGCCGATTTCTTCACAGAGTTTTAATGCTAGACCGAGTACTAAACCTATTTTTAGTTCTCTCCCGAGTACTTAGTCATTTCTTCACAGAGATCTAAGGCATAAAAACTGATACTGAGCTGATACTGAGTTTTAGCTGGAACCCCGAAATCGGATGTCTAGTAATCTTAAAACTCGGGCTTGCGCTCTTTTTATTTCTTAACAACAAAATATAGAACTTTGTTTTGACTATTGTGTCAAGTTTTTGATTTTAAAAGTAAAATATATTTTAAACAAATTGTTTGCTTTTATAATTTCTTTCTAATAGTCGTCCATAAACTACGTTACTGATTTTCTGGTTTTTTTTACCCCCTCCTCCCCCTGCGTTACTTTTCGTAGTGCTTTTCAAAACCCCTCCCCCCCATAAAGTAACGTGACATATGAAATTAATTTATTCGAATGATTATATATTTTGACTAGCTCTGACAATTTTCACTAGTATTAGTGACTAGTATGACTAGATACATTAAAGGAACAATTGGAAAAAAATCAATAATTAATATCATCTGTAAAAGCTATTCCATCTGCGATCCAAGATTCGATGCTCTCAATCACTGGGATAGAAGAAGCTGGTAGCTTTGTTGAGGATTCTTCAAAATAGAATTTTTCATCGGATTCTATGTCGACCCATTCAGGTGAATCCTCATTTCTAACGCAAAGAAATTCACCTGGTCTTTGACAGAGTACCCTTAAAGGCTGCACCCGAGCTGCACCAAGTTCTGTGTTTTTTTGTAAATGCTTTCTGAAAATTGATTTATTTAAATAGTATTTTTTATTCCGATTTATTGTAAACGATATAATACAAACTTATGGCAATTCATAGAAGTTTTAAAAACGAAATACAAGCCGCAGGTAGGACACGACCTTGAACCGATTTCTTCTTTCTGAGAAGGACAGTACATGTCGTACGGTATCTCCTTTGATCAAGAACATTCAGGCCTTAATGTCAAAGCCTGTCGCAAAAGCAAAGACCCAAATTTTTCAGACGTGTGCTGAGATGATGAAGGAATACCAAAAGGTTCCTGTGTCGAGGGAAATGGTGGTGGAAGAAATCGTTGAAACAAAAGTTAACCATCAATTTAGACGATCAAACATAAACATGTGAGGTTAAAAATTTTTGAAATGATTGTGTTATTAATTAGAGGTTTCTCGTCAATTTTTTGAATTTTTGGTAACGTTGCAATATCTAAACACCTTCCCCCCTACCGTTACTTATCGTAGTGCGTTTCAAAACCCCTCCCCCCCCCCCCCTAAATTGGTAACGTAGTTTATGGACGACCCCTAAGTTGTGTTAAAAAAATTAAGCTTTAAAATATAAAAAAAGCAAGTCCATTGCCGATGGCATGTTCAAGTCTAAATTGAACGAGTTCCTCACTCGCGAACTTGCTGAAGATGGTAACACCGGAGTTGAAGTGCCCGCCACACCATCGCGCACTGAAATCATCATCGTGACAACAGAAACCTGCTGGGAGAAAAGGGATATCGCATTCGATAGTTAACTGCAATGGTACAGAGGCGTTTCAATTTTGAACCCGGCCGTATTGAGTTGTATGCCGATAGTCGCAACCCGTGGTCTTCACGCCATTGCTCAATCCGAGTCACTGCGCTATAATATTACCGGTTGATTGGTTTCGCGTCGCGCTTGCTACGGTGTGCTCCGTTTTATTTTTGAATCTGGAGCAAAGGGCTGTGAGAACGTAGTCTCTGGCAAGTTTCGCGGTCAACTTGCAAAGTCTATAAAGTTCGTCGATGGTCTGATGATTCACTCTGATGATCCATGCAACGACTATGTCAAAACTGGCAATGACAACAAAAATGTCACTGTTTTTTAAGCGACTCTCGTGACAGACTTTAATTTTGGTTTTGTCTGCAACTAACCACGAAGCATGGTCCATTTGTAGTTTTGACAAAAACAGGAAATGTATCATATATAAACTTTAATATTCAAACAAGACTTACTCTTGTCCTTAGTAAGCTGATTCAGCACCTCGCTGATGATCTATTTAAATTTTTAAACTCATGTGTTTCCACATTCATTTTTAAGACAGCGAAGAGGAATTCTTCCCTCTAACGACATCATGTGCAAAAAATGGCGTGTTCAACGAAAGGAAATGCTTTCTACATTCCATGGAATGTTTCATGCTTAAATTTGGGTATGTTTCCATTTCCTAGAGGGTTGGTATACAGGCGCGTCGGAAGCGAATTTCATCTGGGGGGGCAGTACAAATGAGGGCAGTACAAATGGTGGTGCAAAAAAAGTTCACCAAAATTTCTTCACATGAAACATGAAGAAGAGAGAAAGAAGAGGAAAATATATAATACAAAAATATTATCGTTGTAAAAAAACTGATATTTTGAATAACTTTTCCTTTTAAATTGTTTATCTAGCTAAAAAAGTGCGGGGGCAACTGCCCCTTTCCCCCCGCTTCCAACGCCAATGTTGGTATAAACTCGATCCGAGTATTAGTGTCTAACACTCTCTTTTGAAAATGATCCAAGTACTATATAAGTGAAGAAATGACAGAGTTCTAACTTTTATTTGAACCGATTGAATCAGTTGAAACTGAGTTCTAAGCAGAACTCGGACTAGCTCGATTTGATACTAGGTAAAGAAATCGGCTGTAAGAAAAATATAGTACACTGCTGTCATTGTCATTTCACTGTTGTCATTTATTTTTATAGCTCTTTATTTTTATAGGTCAGTTTCTTCACCTCCTGCTAAATCTAATGCTATATCGTGGAAGACTGCTACATATAGAAGAGATTCTAAATTTTAGGATTCCTGCTAAATATTTATGTTTCTTCACTATAGCTTCTGATTTAAAAGACGAATTCTAGACTTAACATTTAAGTAGTTTTTTCCCAATGGGAAATTTAATTTTTCTAAGAAATTGACACATTTTGGCGGAAAGTTAGAACTATATTTTGTTACAAAAAAGAAAATAATAATAAAATTCAAAATAAAAACGGTTTGTCTGTAGCACAAATTTACAGAAAAACTATAATTTACGCTTCAACACCGAATTGTTAAAAATAGTCTGGTCATGTGTTGACCCAGGCAAACGACTAACTATGTCAAGCACTTTTAAATTAGCGGACGCTACCCTTTGCACGTTTAATGAAAACCAACCCTTTCGGTTTCGATAAACCTCAGCATGTTCGCCGCCCGGGGATTGCATCCGAATGTGAGTACAATCAATTGCACCGATAGTGCATGGAAATTTTGCGATTTTGTAAAATGCCGTTGATGCTAAACAAAATAAATAATAATATATCAGCTACTTTTATTATAAAAACACAGACTGTGCATATGTACCTTCAGCCATTTCTTGTTCGGTTCCTGGCATTCAAACAAATCCTTTGGAATGTTTGCAAATTGCTTTGGCTTCCCGCGGCAAAATACGGCAAATAGACGAAGCAGACACTCTAACAAAATCAGCTATCGCAATCTCCATCGAACCTAATGCGCAAAACCGCAGCAAAATCAAAATTTGCGCTATTGGCCGAATGTACCGTGACCTTTAATTTACCAATAATACCAATTATCATTTTGTATTAATGATACAATATTTCAATTCAATACCTTTCGTCGGTAAATTTCTAATCACTATCAATGAGTGCTAGAATTTTTGCTGCAGTGGGTTTTGTTATGCGAAAGCGGAATAAAAAATCGGTGTCGTCCCATTTATCCATTTTGATTCGCGGGAACATTTTGTTCTGCCGACGAACCAACACTAGCATTTCTTCATCTTCATCCTCCCCATCAATCTCATCGTCTGTTCTCCAATCTTCCACCTCCCACACACTTTTTAATAGAGACAAGGTCATAATTATTGCAAATTATCGACTGGTGATGAAGTAAAATTAAAGCTGATAAAAGATAAAACCTCGAAAATCGCTTTCCAACTCAAAAATCCTCCTTGCAAGTGTAAATAGAAGGCCAACATTGGCCTTCCAGATAAATCGCCTGCTAACGCTAACTGACTTCTAACCGGTGGCGTAAAAAGCGGGCCCGCAGAGCCCGCATTGCGGGCGGGCGCAACTAAGCCAAGGGCGCCCTAAAGTCCCTTGATGAAAATGGTAAATGAAGTGGAAAACGACGCACAGTGTAAAATAAGCGACCAAAAATCTAATATGTCGATTAGGGTGGGGCGATTTGAACATCTTAATGGGCGCTTCGCGTTTCTGATTCTTGAGATTGTACTGAGCAAAAAAGTCAACTAGACCATACGTCTACGGTGATAATCGAGCTTCCAGATTTTGACTTGCAGTTTTTTCTCAGACTTTTGTCACTTTTTTTTGGGATATTTTGGCCTATAACAGCCAAACCATTGAGATTTTTGTCTTAGTGTTGGATCGAAAATCTCAATGGTCCAAAAAGAAAATCCAAAAAATATCAAAAAAAACGTGACAAAAGTCTGAGAAAAAATTGCAAGTCAAAATCTGGAAGCTCGATTTTCACCGTAGACGTATGGTCTAGTGGACTTTTTGCTCAGTACAATCCCAAGAATCAGAAACGCGAAGCGCCCATTAATACTTTTTTCCTTCCATACTAATCGCCCCACTCTTGTCGATGCTTGAATTTTTCCAAAATTTGTATGGCTTCCAATAAAAAATATCTAGGGTGAAAAAAACAAAATTAATTTTTTTAATAGTAGTAACCGTTTCGTAATGACAAGCCGTCAAAGTTACATTTTTTAAAAATACAATTTTTCTTGTTATTCACATTTTATTTAATTTGGTTTTTTATATCAAAATAAAGCTTAAAATTTCTTATATCCGGTAACATTACAGTTTTTTTTCTACATTTTAGCATATGGTTTTAAGCTTATCGTAAATGTAAACCCTAAAAGCAGGATACAAATTTTTAAATATTCAATTTTTAAAAGTGTTTTAAAAATAATTTTGAGAAAGATTGACTATAAATTTTTAAGGAAATATCATTAGAACTGCGTTACACCAAATCCGAAAAATTCTTGCTAATGAATAGGAAGATATGTATTTTTTATGGTGACCTGTTTAGTTAAAATGTGTGTTATATTTGATGTATGGCAGCTGATTATTTTTCAAAGTTTCGACTTATTTACAAACACAAAACAATTCAATTTTTAAAATTTCCTTACTGTAATCAAAAAAGCTTACAAATATAAACAAAAACGTAGTTAACTTGTGTTGGTACTATTTTCCAAAGCTGAGTTACTTACTTACTTACTTAGTTGGCGCTACAACCGTATGTCGGTCTTGACCTAATCTAAGAATTTAGTTACTAAGAGTTACTAATATATAATTAATGGCCGTGACATTCGCCTATAAAATTTTCCATTTATTTATAATCACAAAAGAAATTAATGTAGCAAATTTCGTTGCTTTGATGAAGTTTCAGGCAAAAATGGGTTTCGTTTATATGGGAGGTGGGTGTGGCGGATTTGTATAATTTTTTTAACATTTTTTGATTTTGTCATGAAAGATATTCGCGCCAATTTTCATAGCTCTACGATCAATCCTTCTATTTTTGGCCAATAACGGAGACGTTACACTGTGCGACGTTTGCTTCCAAACAAATTAAGATATAAAGGGTCCGCCATCTAAGGTTTTTTTTTAACTAGTGCTTATTTCGTGAGTGGTAACACTTAGCTCATGTCTGATTTGACAGATAATTAGTTTTATCCTTCCGCTAAACGAATATGGTTGTGTATACGCTTGAACAACGCTGAAAAGTAGGCCTGCGATCGACTTACAGAAGATGCCGATTTTGCCAAAAAAATCATCTTTTCAGATGAAGTTCATTTTGATCTTGGCGGGTATGTAAACAAGCAAAATTGTCGCATTTGGGGCACAGAAAACCCGCACGCATACATTGAAAAGCCGCTGCACCCAAAACGAGTCACTGTTTGGTGCGGATTTTGGTCCAGAGGCATAATTAGGCCATTTTTTTCGAAAATGAGCAAGGAGTGGCCGTTACAGTCAATGGCGATCGTTATCGGGCCATGTTGTTCACAAAAATTGAAGAGGAGGATATTGGCAACATTTGGTTTCAACAGGACGGCGCTACGTGCCACACAGCCGAAGCTACACTCGATGTTTTGCGCCCTGTTTTTGAAGATCGCATTATCAGACGCAGAGCTGATGTCGTTTGGCCACCTCGGAACTGCGATTTGACACCGTTGGACTATTATTTGTGGGGTGCCCTCAAAGATAAGTGTTACGCCGACAAGCCAGAGACAATTGACGCTTTAAAGAACAATATTCGTGAAGCCATTGGTGAAATACAGATGCACACAATCGATAATGTGCTTAAAAATTGGACCGAACGTGTAGGCTACTGCATGGCCAGTCGAGGCAGCCATTTGAATGAAATAATTTCCATTACTAACCGGAAAGATTGTACTTTCAAATAAAAAAAGAAATTTGTGAAAATATTCAGTAGTTTTTTTTTTATAGAATTTTCAAAAAAAAAAAAAACGTTATTTGGCGGACCCTTTACTAAAATATTTATTTCCTTCGCAAAATAATATTGCTTAAAATTAACAACAATAAATAAAAAATCATTTAATATATGAGCTGAAATAAAATTTAAGTCCAGTATAGACGATTTCTCTGGGTGCAATAATCGACGTAAAAAAACACGGACTATTTTGAGCAAAAGTCGTCTTTGTTTGGTAAAAGTCGATTATGGTCGAAGTCGATTTATCCTTTTGCTTTCATATTTAAGTTGGTCGTATTTTGTGACGTTATCAAAATCTTTAAACTAATCATTTCAAGAAAATAATAGATCTCATTTATTCAAACTATCAGTTTGTTTAACTTTTTTAAATAATTAATAAAAGTTTTCTTTTTACCTTCATTGTGATAAAATATTTATATATATATTATAAAATTTATGATATTTGATATTATAAAAAGTATTTTTTACGTTGCTGCTTTTTTTTAACAAATTTTATTGAAATAAGATATAAATTTAGTTATAAATAAGATATTTTTAAAATATAACTGTTGTAATAAAGGATGACTGTTGAATTAAAATAGACTCTTCTTGTTCTCTATTTTTTTTGTCAAGTGTTCTCTTGTTTTCTCCTAAGCTTTTAGTAACCAACTAATAACAATGTTTTTCTCTAAAAGTAAATAGCAGGGCGCTTTTAGATACCTGCGGGCGAGCGCACAAAACATAGTTACGCTACTGCTTCTAACTTAGCAAACGATCGTATTCTAAACTCTAGCTAAGTCGGTGAAGAAACAAAATTGTTTTTGTAATTTAGAAATTTCCTCCTAGAACGATTTCCAACTCTTTACAGGAGGTGAAGAAATTAGCCCTTAGTTCCAAAGCTATCTGATATCAAAAATTTAAAGTGTATGGGCGGAGCCACACCCCTTTTCCAAAGCCCATCCCAGTTTTCCAGTAGAAGGATATCACCAAGTGGCAACTCTATAAAATTTTACACCAACGCCCATAAAATTTTACCAGTAGAACGGCAAGTAAAAATTAAGGTGGAATACCGAATTCCGTTGCGCTGTGCGACCTATAATTCCAAAACTATTCGATATAGCAGATTTTATTTGTGTGGGAAGTGCCACGCCCCCTGAGCTTTTCCAATATTTAAATAGTTATTCTGCTATTCGGGATGAACACAAATCCAACAAATAAAAGATCATTAAAATCGGTCCAGCCGTTCTTGAGTTATAAATGGTGTAACAAACCCGACTTTGTTTTTGTTTTAATAGATTAGAGTTCTCCAGTGGTTATATATTATCTGTTGATTCGATACAAAATTAATGTCAAAGACATATGTTTGGAGTAGTTCGGAGTAGTTTGAAATATTTGAAAAAGGTTTTCACAGAAATTATTTTTGAAGTTCTGTTATAATATACAATATAAAAAAAGCTAATGATTTTCCATGACAGAAATTGTTTATTGAATTATGTGTCAAAATGAAGCAATTTCTTTCAGATAAATTATATATAAAATAAAAGAGGGTGGATAGTGATAATTAAAAAAAAAAATTAATAAACAATAAATCAACTGTTGTGAACTTTTATGATAGCGATACCTTAGTGAGCGATGTTTTTCTCTGAATGTGTTGTTACTCAAACGGCCGATTCCTTCATCGAGTATCAAAGCGAGCTAGTCCGAGTTCTGCTTAGAACTCAGTTTCAAACTAATTCTCGGTTCAAGAAAAGTTCGTACTCAGTCATTTCTTCACTTAGTTGGTACTCGGATCATTTTCAAAAGAGAGTGTTGGGCACTAATACCTGGATCAATTTTATACCAATTTTATGCTACTTTATATGAAAGCTTTGTCAAATAAATTTGTTAAATAATTTGTTTTTATTATTAAAAGCAAAACAAAAAATTACTTGGAGGCATAAAAAAGCGTTGTTCAGATTGTGGCAGGATGCTGCTGAAGCTAAATAAGGCCAAGAGTAAGCTATAATCTAGAATATTGGAGTTGTTGATATTACACAGTGTTGCGCAAAATAATAGCAACAAAATCAGTGCGCTGCTACAAAATCGTGTATCTTTTTAAATATTGGGGACACACAAAAATTATTACGGGAACCAAAACATATATTCGTACATCATATGAAAAACAAATCATATTCAAATTTGGTATTGTTTTTTTTTTTTATTAAATTTAAAATTAATGTGACTACATTCAATTTATCTGAGAGCAAAACATAAGCAACAAAATTTATATTTGGTGTAAGATACATTATTCTTGATAGCCGCTGCACATCTGAGCGACATCGACTCTATTAAATTAGATATGTTGGGATAAGGTATTTGTTCCCAATTAAGTTTCAGGGCTTCATACACTGCAGTCTTATTGAAAAACCTTTGACCAGAAATTGTTGCCTTCAAAATCCCGAAAAGATTTTCGATGGGTTTCACGTCATTGTAATTGTGCCCGCCAATCAAGGACTTGAATCTCATTGCTTCTAATATAATCTTTGATGAGCTTTGAAGTGTGCTTGGGGTCGTTATCGGGCTGAAACGTTTACTGTGGTGGAATATTCCACTCTGCATGTGGTCGCATCTTGCTTTCTAAAATGTCTTTATATACAAATCGATCCATAATTTCATTGATTTTTGAAATGGTTCAACTTCATTATAGGAAAAACAAGTCCAGACCATAATACCACCGCCTCCGTGCTTAACATTTGTTTTGCAATTTCGGGCTTCAAGTCATGTACCTGGGCGGTGCGGTAACGTGCCCATCCCATCTGAATTAATCAAGTTGAACTTTGATTCATCGCAAAAAAACGGTGTTCCATTTTTGAACGGTCAAATTTAGGTGCTCTTTTGCAAGACAGAGTCTAAATAACAATTAATTGCAACTCGTTGTCACAATTTCAGACAGAATTTTATAAATTATAACACCTCACCTTGTTTTTTATGCTAGCTGTAAGCAAATTTTTCTTTGCCGATCTGTAACCTCTTAAATCGTTCTCAACGGCTCGTCTTCGAACAGTGCCGTGATGGATATCTAAATCAAGTGGCCGAACAACCTCTTTGGATGTGGCAAATCGATTTCATTTAAACACGCCACAAATATTCCTGTCATCAAGCAGCGATGTCTTCCGTGGCCACCCTCTTTAATGTACCGTTGTTACGTCTTTTGTGATGTTATACTTGTTTATTAATCTGCAAACTATTGATCGATTAATATCAAACTATTTCGCGTTAGATATTCGCGAGTTTCAGATTTTATGTTCGGAAATAATTTGTAATTTTGGAGTTCCACAGTATTTATGACGTGCCATTATAAATGGAACAGTCAATGTCGCAACTAGCACAAAACAAAACCAAACTTAAATACTTATGACTTACAAACAACACGTGCTTTACAATAACGGAACTTTTACCAATAATTCTTGGAACTTCTGTTCTCTTTTTATATTTTTCAAGTTTTGTTGCTTTTGTTTTGCTCACAGACAAATTGAATGTAGTCACATTAATTTTAAATTTAATAAAAAACACAAAACCAAATTTGAATTTGATTTGTTTTATATATATGATGTATGAATATATGCTTTGATTCCTATAATCATTTTTGTGTATTCCTAATATTAAAAAAGATACATAATTTTGTTGCAGCGCACTTATATTGTGGCTATTGTTTTGCGCAACACTGTATATATTTCCTTTTATTGTAAAACTACATATGGGCCGTGCTTAGCTGCCGCCGTCAGCTGAACAAAACCGAAATTGAAGTCTGGCACGAGAGTGGATTTTAATATGATGGCGTTTTAGGTTGTGCACTACTTTAAGACTTACGATATTACAAGAATTTAGAAGCTATTGAGCTGGCACAACACAATCCAGAGCTCTCTCTACAAGTGGGCATTACAATTACGAGGAATTATTGCTGGTCATCCTGGTCATCCTGGTCGAGTTGAGATGACTATGTCAACCAATTGACAGGACAAAATTGGACCCAGCTTATTGCCTCCGAGATTTTTTAATAGCAAATAATTAAGCCATGATTTAGTCTGGTATTTATTTATATATTTTTATATATTTAATTTGTGTATCAATTAAATATATCGGTCTAGCATTAAAATAAAGTGGTGGTCATGAAAATAGGTAAAAATAGCTACTCATCATTTATTCTAGATTTTTTAATATTGTTTACAATTACATCTAGTTGCCACATAGTAGAAATTTTCTCAAAAAAATCAGTTGCTTTACATGGTCGGTCATATCTTCCAGTTTTGTTATTCTGATCATCAGACAAATTAGGAAATATTTGATAATAGTACCATTACAAGGAGAACCGCCCAACACGATAGTCCGTATGCATTCTAGCGTGCTTAGTCTTCTGCCAAATGATCTCAGAATTGGTAATTGCTATATTTTCAACAAACGCTATTTTTGCGCAGAACAACATTAGACTGCTATATATAGCTATACATTGTCACGACTCTTGCAGTTTTCGTCTTATCACCTCGCATATGATACAACTCTTTCTCTTTCAAACCAAATCCTCCTGAGTCGTAGGTATATATGTATTCGATAAGAACGAAAACACGTCTGTTATTTATAAAGCACAATTGGCCTATTCTAAGCTGAAGTTCCGTAATAGTTTAGCTCCAGGAATATCGACTGCTAACAAGAAGCCATCGAAGTAAACGAGTGCATTAGTTGTCTTTTAGCCCAACACTTGATTTGAGGACACGCAACTGTTGCATGGCATTTTTTTAGCAGCCTTCTATAGTTTCTTCAGTCTTCTAACTGAATAATCCGAATCAAAATATATAAGACTTCATAAAAGTTTGTGTTTTGTTTTTTGCAATTATAAATAAAAATTTGACACTTCCACTCAAATTATCAAAACAAAGTTCTATTTTTTGATGTTAAGAAATAAAAAGAGCGTAAAACCGAGTTTTAAGATTGCTATACTTCCGATTACGGGGTTCCAGCTAAAACTCAGTATCAGCTAGATCCGAGTTTCAAATTGAAGTTTTTCTGCCTTAGATCTCCGTGAAGAAATGAGTTAGTACTCGAGAGAGAACTAAAAATAGTTCTAATACTCGGTCCAGCATTAAAACTCTGTGAAGAAATCGGCCGTTAACGTTAAAAAAGTTGAAAATTATTTAATATAATTATCATAATTGTTTAATTATGTAAATAACTTAATTGCAAAGGTTTCTCAAGGAATTTTAACACAACAGTCAGTTACCAACTATTGACTCCGTTGAATGCGGCCATTGATTTCTTTTTTCATTCGCAAAATGCTGACTTTGACAATTTTGAATATGAGAAAGAGAACGTTGTCCGAAAAGCATCTACCCCATTAAGCCCCTTTAAATCCCGGAATTGTCTTTCCTTTATCCCGGGATTTTTAAGTAAAAAATTTATATAACAAATATTTACACGAATTTAGTTTAATGTTAAGTTGATATGAATATAGAATTAGAAAAAACTTTTATTGAGGCTGAAAAAGATTGTTAGGACAATGAGTGTGAATCACTGGAGCACACACTTTACAAAGTCTTAGAAGAACTTGCAACATCGGGAAGTCAGCTATGTATTTAAAAATTGTCAAATATTCTGACTTAGGAAATATTTTTTTTGTATGGTGAAGGCAATTGTGATCGGAACTTACAAATTGCTTACGACTATTAAACAACTATTTCTCCAACTAGCATAGAATCAGAATGGTGCTTCTTATCAGCGGGTTATATTTGTAATAATATTCGAACAAAACTCTCCAATAAAAATAAAACGCGTTGATGTGCTAAATGTATTACTTTGAAAATAATTAAAACAAAAAATTTATTTTGAAAACTCTTTTCCAACCTTAATTTGCCTTAAACACAAAAAAACATAAAGACGGTAAACAAAAAAAAAAGTGTAACATTTATATAGTAATACCTTAGTGTTCTGTCTTTTTTTATATTTTTTGTTCTTTAACCCTTTCAATGGCTAGCCTAAACTAAGAACAAAATAATTTTTTTTAAGGTAATATTCCTATCATTTAGGTCCTTAAAAGATGAAAAAACATACCTTTCATTTTAACCTGCGCTACCTACGTTTTACAAGCTTGTGGACAAAGTCTTTTTTTTAATTCCTCAAATGTTTCTCAATCCTTTAGATCTTTGTTTTTTAAACCCTATGAATATTATTATCATTTAAGCCATAAAAAGATAAAAAAACATAAATTTGATTTTTGTCCGGCAGATTTTGTCTTATAAAATAGGCAAAACAAAAATAGTTTTTGCTTTTCTTCGGCACAAAATCAAAAACCCAACTGACTTTAATGTCAAATATCTCTCTAAATTTATTTTTATCAGGTTGGTTCATCTTTTTTTTATAAAACCAAACGTTTTGATTTAAAAAAAGCTTTGCAAAATAAATACATATAAAAATGACTTTCTGAAGTGTCCAAAATATTGGGCTGAAAATTAATTATTAATTAAATTAATACAATGTGCTAGTCATTAATATTATTTAAGTTTTTTGTGTTTATTAACAATGAGGGTATTCACAATTGTGTGGTATAGTAGCATTGTTGTTTTTTTGCCATAGTTGAAAATCACAATTATGAGCACCCTTTAAAAAAGAATTTGTGGTCGGAAACCTCCAACTATAGCTTTTTGTTACTATGCAAATAAATTAACTACACAAGTTGATATATTTTATTAATATATGACATAAAAAAGTTAAACTTGCATTTTGAGCTTCTTTCATTTTAGCAATTAGAAAATAACTGGCAAACGATCAGTTGTTTATGGAACTTTAAAAACCACGTTCATTAAACTTATCATTGTTCTAATTAAAACTACCACACTTTTTGTTTTTAGAGATTTCATGTTAAACAGGAAAAAATATAAAAACCGCTCGGTAAAGTGTGGTACAATACCACGGAGTTTTTTTAACTACACTAAAAACAACGCAATTCTGAATACCCTTAACCTTCACCTGGCATGCTCATCCTGAGTAACATACCTGGACTCGTGGGTTACATACGAACCCCAGTGATTAAAATCTTTGCAAAAATTTAAATATTGATTATTTTGTCTCAAAAAAAAATTCGGAGATCATCTTTAGATACCACTTTAAACTATAGAATAGTCCAAGTTGAAGAAAATAAAGATCAGCGTTCATAAAAAATCCGGCAAACTATAAAAAAAATTCCAACGAAATCAAAACGAGAAAGAACGTGGGATATGTACTACCCCACGAGGCCAGGTGAAGGTTAATGTGTTTTGTTTTGCTACTTTATAAATGAATTAGTTTACATTTTTTAGTTTCAATTAATAAATAACAAAAAATTGTATTAAAAACGTTTTCCCGAACTAATTCCGAACTTATGCCGGAATCCCGGGATTGAGATTTTCATTCCCGAAATCCCGGGAATTTGCTACCATACAAAACGCACCCATTTCGTCAAATATTTTATAAAGTCTTATTTCCTTAAAAATTCTACTAAAAGGAAAGGGATTTTTTTTTCATTTTCAACAAGGCAAATGGCTGTAAAAATTCAAAGAATGTCGGCACAACAAAATTCGAACACTTCAACCTGTGCTTCAACATTAAAAATAAATTAAAAAAAATTATGACTACATTGAGAGGTTAAATTACGTGCGATGGACTCTCGACATATCCCTCTTTAAGAATTTTAATAAAGTTTGGTTTTGCTTTTTTTTTAGTCGATTTCTGCACACTGTGTTTAAATTCAAGAAAAATAATATTTGTTATTAAATTATAAAGTCGGTTTTTTTTTGACAGTGAGTGTATATTGAGTGTCCAAAAAATGTTTCTTTAAATAATTACTTTAAATTTAGATTGGGTACTTAAGTAATTAGGTAGTAAAGTAATTATGTAATTAAGTAATTAACAAACGAATTTAATATATTGTCCTTTTCTTGCCTTAACCATTTTTATATTATCTTTAGCCAATGCCTCCCTTTTTTACTAAAACAAAAAAGTTTATGAAACATTTACTTAACATTTACGAAAAAGGAAACTGCATTTGTGAAACAGTGCAGACGATTTGATCATCATGGTTAATGAATTTATGTAGAAATTGCTTAAATTAATAAAATTAAAATGTTTCTCTTAGATAATATCATAAAATAAAAACTTTTTAATAAGTTTTAATTTTTTGGTCACGGTAGATTTTTCTGTCGAAATGCCCATATAAAGCTCAGTTTTGTTATTTAACTGTAAACAGTGAACTTTTTTGCGACTTTATGGTAGTCTGGCGTAAACTTTCCACCCTCTGAAACGTCTGTCAATTTTTGTATGCACATAAGATATGGTTATCTTTAACATAGTGAAGTGCCAGTCTTGTTATTATGCTTTATTTTTATCAATTTTCTCCTCTATTCAAGGTAGCAAAGGGCTAAAGCCACCAATGGAGGGTTGCCAGACTTTTGGTTTCCTTCTCAGTATACTCAAAGTAATTTTCGAAAAAAGTTTTACGCTTGTTATAAATACTGTTACCAAACCCATTGCTGACTCTTGGACTTTATATACCAAATTTATAATTACGATAGTTAATAAATTACGGCTCTAAACGTGATCACAAATAGAAATACGGACAGATAGACATACAGACAGGCAGACAGACAGAAACGGTTAAGTCGCACCAGTAGATGGTGTTTGTGAATAGATTATTTACATTTTTATACCTGCCACGCCTCTTTATGGGAATCTGCTATTAAAATTCAAAAGAATTTTTCAAAGGAAAATTTGGAATTTTCGTCGAAATGATCGACAAATTCAGAAAAGGTCTATTTAAATTCAGAAAAGATCAATTAAAATGCAGAAATTTAATTTGAATAGATCAGAACAGATTAATTGTAATTCAGAATAGACCAATTGATTTGATGATAATAACTACGGCAGAAATTAATTATTTTTTTTTAATTTCAATCATAGCCATCCCTGGTTCGATAACTCAACTTAAAAGTCAAAAGTTGAGTTATGGAACCCAAAAAGGGCGTTAACACAATATAACAGTACTACAACAGTAAAAACTTTTGAATAACTCATTTAAAATGAGTCATTTGGTCCACTGTAAGCGTAGTATAAAAAATTTGAACAAAATTTTGCTGAAAATAATTTCATCCTAGTTCCATTCAAGTTTTCTCCAAACTAGGGTATCCAATCCCGGGATCTTCTTTTCTTAGTCCCGATAGTCCCGGGATTGCAAGATCCAAAATCCCGGGGTTTTCGGGATCCTGGAATTGCCTCCACTGCAAAAAAATTCCAAAATATTCCAACAAAAAATTCAATGATACTACTTAAGAAAAAATGTATGTGATTTTAAAAAATTTTTAAATAAAAAACTTTCTAATACTATCTGTACGAAATAACACAATGGGCCTTACCAATAGTCATTTTAATGCCGACTTCAAATATAGTATAAGCTTTTTGACAACAAATTCTATAGAAATAATGTCAGAAAAGCTCACACTAAATTTAGAGTAAATATTAAGTCGACTATTGGTAAGGCCCAATGTGTAAAACACATGATGTTTCCTAAGAAATACTGAAATGTGATATTAACAATATAAAAACAACAATTTTTTCTTAAGCTAGCTGTACAATATATGAAGTGAAAATATCCAAATGTGACCTTAAAAATTAAAAAAACAAAACTTCCTTAAGGGAGGATATATTGTACATGTAGTTCGGAATTGTTTGGCCCTAAATTTTTTTGCTTAAAAAAAATAGTTTATCATCTGGAGAAAATACTGTGAAAATTTCAAATCTGAATTCGAACTCTAAGTTCCTCAAATCGAGCATGTAAGCGAGGAAGTAAAACCGGCTTCTAAAAAAAATGCCACGGAGCGTCGAGTCATACGGCAGGACAAACGGCACTCATTCAGCAGCAATGAGGCCAGAACAGCTCGCAGACTTGAAATCATGAATGCGAACGAGTTATACGAAGAAGAAGAAGAAGAAGAAGAAGGCATACTGTATGGTACAGAAATAGCTGACTAGCTGATAATTGCTGTAATTAACAAGGAAAACTTTAAACCGCTTTTTCTCCACTTTTAATTTTTGCCTTTTTTTCTTGCTTACTAACAAGGCTAAAAAAAATATATAACATATCGGAATGATGCAAATTGCATTGTCTGTAGTAATAAATTCTCTTCCATGTGAACCTACATGTTTGCAAAATAGTCTTTTTTACTATTTTTAAAGGAGGGGGGGGGGGGGAAAGTAAATTTTTTTCCTGTAAATTAACACTTTTTGTTTAAAACTGCCTTTCATTTTTATTTCATCATTTCTTTCGAGTTTTTTTTAGTTCACATAGAAGATAAACTTATAATAATTTCAAAAAATTTTCTTTTTTTGATTTCAGACACGAATTACGAGCTCCATCTTGTTTGAAACCAGGAAATTTGAAGATAGAGGCGCTTCAGCAAATACTTCACATGTTCGTCATTTTGTATAATTTTTACATGAAACAATTTATGTAACATCTTCGATGCCACCTTTAAATATACCCACAATACCACGATGATTGATTGTTTCTTTCCTTAAAAAAAAAACAGGAAAAACACCTCAGTTTTTATCGTTTACTTGTATATCCTCCCTTAAACAAGCTGAACAAAATATCACAAAATTCTTGCTTAGACATAATAAAGTTATACTAATAAATTTTTTTTTTAAATAATTTTATGAAAATATCAAAAAATTTAATGATGCTACCTGAGAAAAACTTGAATGTGAACTGTAAATTTTTTTAAATAAAAACCTTTCTTAAATAAGCTGTACGTTTGTACGTAATAACACAATGTTTTAAGCACATGATACTTTCTTAGAAATAATGAAATGTGATATTAATAAAAAAATTTTTTTTAACTACCTGTACAAAATATAAAATATTAAAAAATATAAAAATATAAACCTTTCTTGAACTAACTGTAAAAAATATTACAAAATACTTAAAAAACTTAACTCAACTTAAAAAACTTTAACTTAAAAAAAAACTAAAATTTGACCATAAAAAATAAAAGAAAACAGTTTAACAGTTTAAAAACTCACTAAATATCGGTTATTTAAATTATTTGTTTTCCGAAAGTCTTATTGACATAGTTTGTGTTACGGAGACTTGGTTTAAAAAAGATACTGAAGATGATGTGTACGCACTTGAAAATTTTAATATTTAAAGAAATGATCGAGATAATGGTTTGAGAGGAGGGGGATTGCTATATATTTTAGAAAATTTTTACAAAGCAAAATTGTTTTCAAATCGAACTTCAATGATCAAGTAGAATTCCTCGGGATTGAACTTGGAGACGGTTCGCAGAAATGTATAGTTATTTGTGTTTACAATCCTCATAAGTCATTTTCTTTAGATACGCTTTTTACAACTATATCTGAATATAGTCTCTCATATGAACATATCCTTGGCCGTATTCAGCGCAGACAACTGTTGTGAACTGTAATGGTAGCGCTACCTTAGTTCACGATGTTTTTCTCTCAATGTGTTGCTACTCTGCACGTCAGAAGTTAGACTTAATTTAATTTGTATGTAAATTTAATTCAATTGCAAAGGTTTCTCACTTAAATTTGCTGCGTTCTTTCTGCGTTTATTAATTTAACAGCGACAGTAATAGCATCTGACAGTTAAGCAAACAGTTGTGTTCATGTAGCATAGAATTTGTTCGCTCGATTAAAAGGCGTTCGCTACTTTATCAGTTTTAGTTAGCGCTACCAAATACATATGTACCATTCAGCGAATTTTTACACAACAGTTGCCAACTGTTGTCTGTGCTGAATGCGGCCATTATGTGCGACGACTTTAACGATCTTCTTCTAAATGACTCGCGAACAATTTCCTTTTTTAACTCAATAAGCTTTTGTGGCTTAAGTCTGGTAAATAAATGGCCAACACGTTTCGCTCCCAATTGCAAGTCCAGTCTCCTTGATCTTTTTTGTGTGGCTGATCAAACACGCATATCGCATTTTGACCAATTGTCTTTGGCTGGTATTTTAGATCACGATATGTTATTTATTTCTTATAACATAAATTTAAATAAGTCGTCGGTTGAATCATGTTTGTTTTATCGTGACTTTAAGTCCATAGACACATATTGTTTATTCAATGAAGCTAGCATTTTGGAATGGAGGTATTGTTGGTATTTTTCTAACATCGAAGATAAAGTTGAACATTTTACAACTCTTCTAAATTATTTATATGACAAATACGTTCCCACAAGAAAACTTGTACTTAAAACTCTAAGCATCCATGGTTTTCGCACGAGGTTGAAAAAGCTATTAATAGTCGTAACAAAAATTATAGGAACTGGATACTTAATCAAACTGAATGCAACTGGGCTACATTTCGCAGGTCTAGAAATGCAGCAACACGTATCTTACGACGATCGAAAAAAAATCTTTTTTAAGTACAAACTCAATGTGAATTTACCTGAAAAGGTTTTGTGGAAAAACTTAGAATCCATAGGCGTAAAGAAAAGAATCTCTGAATGCAGTGTGGACCCCAACACCCTGAATGAGTTTTTTCCATGACAGTAGTTCTTTTTTAATTGATCATCGTCTTGTAATTCAATGGCCGCATTCAGCGCAGACAATAGTTGGCGACTGTTGTGTAAAAATTCGCTGAATGGTACATATTTGGTAGCGCTAACTTAAACTGATAAAGTAGCGAACGCCTTTTAATCGAGCGAACAAATTCTATGCTACATGAACACAACTGTTTGCTTACTGACGCTGTTAAATTAATAAACACAAAAAGAACGCAGCAAATTTAAGTGAAAAACCTTTGCAATTGAATTAAATTTACATAAAAATTAAATTTAATCTAACTTCTGATGTGTAGAGTAGCAACACATTCAGAGAAAAACATCGTGAATTAAGGTAGCGCTACCATTACAGTTCACAACAGTTGTCTGCGCTGAATACGGCCAATGTATAGAAAAAATTAATTTTAAAACTGTTTCTGAGGAAAATGTTGCAAGGGCAATACAATCTGTCAAGTGCTGTGGGAAATGACAACGTCAATCTTAAATTCGTAAAAATTCTTCTTCCTTTTATTGTTCCGACAGTTAAGGCCCAGTTATAATAGACGTAACGTAATGTAGTGAAATGTCACTGCAGCAGTGTGTTCTGTCACGTATTGTTTCAATCAATACTTTTCTTATACAAGTGATTATAATAGAAGTAACGTAATGTAACGGGACATAAAGATCCGTTGGATTTCGATTTCTACGTTACTTTACATTACGTCTGTTCAAAGAACAACTAAACATTGAGGCTAGATTCGATTATTGCTCTATTTTATATTGTTGAACTACGCTTTTTGTTGAGTTTTTGTTATTAATGTGATAGTTTTATGTATCCACAGCTATGGATGATGAAGATATTTAATTGTATTTGTACAGGAACATGCAATTATTTACGACAAACAACTGCCTGGCTACTGTCTATTATAATTGCTACAACGTTTTCTTACATTACGTCCCGTCACGATGACAGTTGACAACATTACGTTACTTTACATTACGTCTATTATAACTTGGCCTTTACACATTTATTCAATTACGCTTTTACGTCCTCAACTTTTCCCAAGCAATGGAGAATAGCAAATGTAATTCCAGTTGCAAAGTAAAATAATCCAAGCCGTGCTGAACATTTTCGTCCAATAAGCATTCTTTCTGCTTTATCAAAATCATTTCAAAAGGTTCTTGCATATCAAATTGTTGAGCATTTAAATGTAAATAAGTTGCTGACAGAGTATCAATCAGGTTACAAGGCGGGGCACAGTTGCACTACTGCGGTTCTTAAGATAATGGAGAATATTCGCCCGGCATACGACAACGACGAGCTCACCATTCTAGCACTTCTAGACTTCTCGAAGGCTTTTAATACCGTCAACCATGTCATTCTTTTAAAAAAAATTAAAACATTAATTAAATTAATGAAAACGTATTTAAATAACCGATTCCAACGGGTGATTAGTAAGGATCGCTCGTTGGAACTGAAGAATACATTTTCTGGTGTCCCACAGGGACACCATCTATATTGGGACCCATTATTTTCAGCATTTTTGTTAATGACATAGTATCTTGTTGTCAGAATACCTCAATTCACCTGTACGCAGACGATGCACAAATATATATTTCAAGGCCAATAGGATTGTCAGAGGACTTAATATTTGGCATAAACGAAGACTTAGCTTCCATGGAGGCCTGGGCGGCCGAAAATTTTTCTATTCACTTCAACGCTACGGCGTCGATAGCTTACCACCTATAGTACAAGTCTAGGATATAAAATTAACAATGATTTAAGCTGCATTGATCACGTAAACCTTACGATTTCTAAAATATACTGTGTTCTTAGAAAACTATGGCACACGACCGACTGTATACCTCAGGAAACAAAATTAAAGCTTGTGCGCTCTTTAATAATTCCTCATATTAAGGTGCCCCCAGACTATATGTTTCATACATATGACATGTCAAATAAAATTACATACCGAATTTCATCTGTGTGTCAGAATTAAGTTTTTGTCAGACAGCTTTTTTCTTTTGTCTCCACACTATCGACACGTCATTTGAAAATAAAAAACAGCTTTTGAAATTTTTGTAAACCTTAAAGCTCTTAAATGTCCTCTTGTAGCCATTCAAACTAAGAATAAATTAATTATAAATCAATTTATTGAATAAATATCTTAATATTTGCCTTTTCTTCCATTTTCAAATAAAAAATTTATCAAATTGACATTTTGTACAGATAGAAAAACATACGAAATTAGAGACAGTTCTAATTCAAAAATTTACAGACGCAAATACAAACGACATTTCAAAACCACATTTTCATATGTTCCACACTATCTGTAGCTAAATCCATTTGTAATTTTTTGACGTGTCATATGTATGAAACATATAGTGTAGAGGTACTTTTACATGTGGTGAATTAGTTTATGGAAACCTCGATGCGGCTTCAAAAAGAAAGTTGCAATTTGTGATAAATAACTGTGCAAGATATGTTTTTAATAAAAGGAAATTCGACCACATATCAGAGTTTGCCTCGAGAATTCTTAACAGTGATCTCAAGAATTATCTAAATTATCGCAATCTACTCTTTTTGCACAAACTACTTAATACACGTTGTCCCGAATACCTGTTTAGAAATTTACGTTTTGCGTATTCTAGTCGTACACTTAATCTTATAGTCTCCGAATTTAAATCTGTTATGTCATCTAGAATGTTTTTTGTTAGCGTTGTGAAACTCTGGAATATGTTCCCAAAGTCTATTAAAACCGAAAATAATGAGGTACGCTTTAAAAAGGCTGTGTTGAATTTATTTAAATAATACAAAATTAACTTTTAAATATCGTTTCATAAATTATATGTTTTTCTATGTTTAATTCAGGGGGGAGGTATATTTTTTAGCATCTAAGAACTACAAATACATTTAAAAATTAAGTAAAATTTTTTTCGAGTGATTTTTACACTGTTGATGTACTTTAAGAGACCTATAGTCTCACGTGTACAATGATTTCTTATAAATAAATAAAAAAACTTCTTTAAGCAAACTGTACAAAATATCACAAAATTCCTACTTAGAAATACTAAAATTACACTATATGTACGTTAAAAGACACACTAAAATGCTGAGACACGTTAACTTATTTTTTGGTCGTAGAATTTAGTGGCATACTCAGTTTTTCCCAATCAGATCAAAATCTTGAGATATTTGCAATTGAAATTTAGTCACTTTAAGACCCATTTTTAGCTATATTTTCCTTATTTTTGTAAACCAAAAATTTTGACCACCACCGATTTTGCTTGCATTTTCAGAATTTAGTCTACTTATGTAATAAAAATACTAATTTGAGCAACAAATTTGTAGATTTTTTTGAAAGTTTTTACGTTCAACATTCGAATTTGGTCCAAATGGAGGAAAAAGCGAAATTGCTTAACTTTTGAAAAATCATAGATTAGACAAGGCTAATTCGATTGTCACGTTGGAGGTATTTTTGAAAAAACAATAAAAATTAATTGTTAAAAAACTATACAAATTTTTTAAATGAAGGTCAAATGTAAGTCAAATATCAAAACTCTGAATAGCTCGAGACTTTAATCTGATTTGTAAAAACTGAGTATGCCACTAAATTCTACGACCGAAAATTAAGTTTACGTATCTCGACATTTTTATGTGTCTTTTGAAAAGTTGAAAATTTACCTACAGTGTTATTAAACTATTCTTTTTTTTTAAATAATTTCATGAACCTTCTGAATGATCTAATTTATTAATTTTTTTTAAAGAATTGATTTTTTTTTAAATAAACAATTATTACTATCCAAACGTTTAATCGAAATTGTGTTTTTTAGTTTTTTTATGTTTAGTTTTTTTAAATAAACAATTATTACTATCCAAACGTTTAATCGAAATTGTGTTTTTTAGTTTTTTTTATAATCTTCTGCAATGTCTTGTGTTGTAAAACAAGGCATAACTACTTTGAAACTTCATATTACGTCTTTCAAAAAATTCGTTTTCTAAGGTTTGTCAAACCCAAAACGCAAAATTGAAGAAACGTCCGAAAATTATTTCGTAGCTATTAAAACTTTTGCGATTTTTCATAGACAAAATGTACAATTATCTTTTTAATAATCAACTTTCTTAAACAAGATAAAAAAAATTATCTTAGAAATTAATTTTTCTTTATTTTTGTGGTTGGAGGACATATCAGAAATTTAAAGTGGCTACCAGGACACAAGATTTTTTTTTTTGAATTTTTCGCTTTGCATTATTAAAGTTAATAAAAAGTTTTTAATTTTTAAAAACGTATACAATGATCGATGCTTATGTCACATTTTGTTTGGAATCGGTATACCAAAAGAAAGAAAATATCAAAATTTGTCTAACAAGATAAATTTTTTTAAATTTTTTTTATTTAGTTACAGAGTAATATAATTACAATTTAACTACTTAAAAGCAATAGCTGCTGAGTTCTTAAGCTTATTGCTAAGATATTTACAAGTATGAAGTAGTAAAGATATATTTTAGATGGAATTATATATGGAAGCATAGATTAAGTTTGCATATAAATTTTATGAGTATCTTGATGTTGTCAATGTTTACGTTTTCTAGAATTTTGTTGAAGTCTGGGTTACCAAAACTTTGCCGTATATCGTTTATTGCTTGACAGTTTACAAGAATGTGTTGTAAGGTAAGGTATTCAGTGTTGCAAAAATGGCAGGTGGGGAGACTGCTGCGGTTGAAGAGATGTTCGTTTGTTAACTTTGTGTGTGCAACAGAGATCTGCAACGGATAGCTTTTTTGCGACTCCGAAAAAAATAAGTACAAAAACCTACTCACCCTTAGTCATGAGTCGCATCGGGAAAGATCGGGTTTTTTCGGTTCATAAATACTTATGGTTGTTGTCGTCTTGCTGATACTTATCCTCAGCGTTGCCATATGGTCCGATATATCGGATATGTTACGATTTTAATACTTGAATCCGACGTTCCGATATTTGACCAAAATTCTTCAAAATGTTACGATTTCAGAAAAAGTAGATCCGACGTCCGATTTTGCATATATTTTTATATACATAAAAAGAAAAAATTACTATAATAAAATTGATGGCAACTTTAAAATAAAAAGATGCGATGGTACTCCTGCATTTGCAATAATGGGAAAATTTCTTTTTGAATTGTTGAGCTTACCGAATTCCCCTGCTAAGGTTGAGCGAACTTTTAGTTAAATAAATATTAATAAAACTAAAGTTCGCAATACATTAGAGTTAGAAGCAATGGAAGGAACTCTGCATACAAAAAATTATTTGCGTATGAAAGCTTTTAACTGTTTTAGTCTCAAAATTGATAAAGAATTGTTAAACAAATTTAATAAAGCATTGTATATATGACTTCGAAAAATTAATATTTTTTTATAGATATTTTTTTTTACTAAAATCGAATTTTTTGTAGTTTTTGCTGGGTAAAACAACAAAATTTTTTCGTTAATTTACTTGGAGCAAAAACTTTACATTCATAGAGTTAAAATTGAAAAATTATGTATTATAGCTTTATGTATTTCATTTTTACCGAATTAAGAGATCTACATTAAACCAAACTGTGTCGCAAATGTATTTTTAATTTGATTTTTACTCTTTGTTTGTGTGTTAAAAAATATTTTCAAAATGTAATTTATTATAAAATATTTTCTATATTTATAATGATGATTGAATTGACTTTTGAAAAATGTGATATATTTATTTATTTATATTATTTATAAACCTTAAATATACGTCATACGTCTAATAAAATGCAATATTTTATTTGTTTTTTGTGTTGTAAAATGCGACTGAAAATTTCTTAGTTCTTGTTTTCAGAGTTTCACAAATCCGATGAGAAATCCGACGAGCAGAGTGCAAAAGTTACGCTGTAAAATTTTTTTTCATGGCAACACTGCTTATCCTACTTGCCGAAATACTCATAATCGACACAAGCAGCCGAATCACTCGGCTCATCTGCCGCGGATATGAAAGAGAGCGCAGTAGAGCGCAGCAGTAAATAGTGAGCGAGTTTTTTGTATTTGTTTTGTGCTATTTTTTCCTAAGCCTATCTGAATAACAGATGTGTTATTCTCGTGTTGCTTTTTGTTTTTATCTTGCACAGTGAAAGCTGCGCATGAGGTAACGTTGTTAAGGCTTAAAAATAATACGCAATTTCGATAGTATCGTAAGTGTCATTCATTTTCTGCAATCAGCAATTATTATTAAATTTTTAAAGTATTTTTTTATTTTTCTGTAACCTTAAGTTACCAAATCACACGCGCATAATTTAAATTAAACTTCTATGGCACGTGTTTACGCACAAGAAGCAAACAGACACGTGCGCCCCATAGTGGTTAAGCCCCATACAAAAGTTGTCAATAAATGGAAGGACTCATCGTAAACCAATTACATTTTGTGTATTATTTGGAATTTGCCTTATTAGAATACAGTAATTATCGCTTATATGCAATTTGTTTATAAGCATATTCCGCTTATACGCACTCGAACTTGAGATATTTAACTTTCTCATTTAAAATAGCCAGAATTTTTTCGCTTATAAGCATTTCGCTTAGGAATTTTTAAAAGCAAAGTCATAGAAAACTAACCGGTTATATGCCGGCCGTACTGAAATGTCATAAAAATTTCGATTATAAATTTCACATCTCTATTGAGCTGTCAAATATGAAAAAGCCCATCACTGTCTTTGAAAGTGTCAAAGTTTCTAATGTTTTTCCTGTGCAGTTTTAAAATGAACAAAAATAAAAGAATAACCTTGTCACTCAAACAAAAAGTTTCAACTATGAAGAAGTTGAGACAAATTAAATGAGATAGAAGAATATACGTATGTGCCAAAAATGCTGAAATGTACAAAAGAATATAATTGACTTTTTTCGAGATTGAAAGAACTTAAAGAATTAAGTGAAGTTTTATGTAATACGAGCCTGGCTATTCCAAAATTTAATTTTTTTTAAACCTATTTTTTATATATATTTTTTAAAACTTTTGGCTTTGTTTTATTAAAACTTATTTTGTTTATATTTTTTAAAAAGACTGCTAGAAGCGGCAATTTTATTTAATATAGTATTTATTTTTTAAAAACGCTTATTTGACAAAATGTAATTTCTAAAAAAATATAATTAAAAATTAAACCAATTCATAAGACAATTTTTATTGAAACAACATTCCAATTTTTATATATGCTTCGTGGAGGCATGTAACTGAGTTTTAATATAAGCACAGTGGATGCATATAACCGAGTTTTTATATATGCTTTTCCGCTTATAAGCAGCAAAAAACAAGCAAATAGAGGTTATGCTTATAAGCGATAATTACTGTACACACAAAAATATTTTTAAATCCGCCCTCAATCACGCCTACCTCCCATACAACACAAATATTTAAAACGCCATATTTTTTTTTGTCTTAAACCAATACAAGAACCATTCTGTCAGAAATCTTCAATATATGTCTATCATAAAAAAAGTATTTTTGGCACGTCCACCTCCCATACGAAATTTTCCACTTCACGTGTTTTCCCGTATTCCAAGTTCAATGAAGCGCAGCATCTAAACTGTTTAAATTAAAGGTTTATATTATTCAAAAATATTATTTGTTTGCTTTTTATAAAAACAAAAAAAAAAAATCATCAAAAAAAAGCTTATCGTTTCGTTTGTATTCCAAGAAAAGGAGTGAACCTCATGCTTTTTGCCACAAATTGGCACTGGTTGTAAATGTGATACTATCAACAGTTAAAAAAGATAATAGCATAATTTTTAGCATTGTGATAAAGTGAGCACAGGTCGTGTAGCATAAAAACATGGCTTGCATACGGAGAAAACTGCAAAATTAGTATTGTGGTTAAGCAAAACTTGCGCTTGATTCTAAGCCACTTCAAAATTATGCAAAATTTTAGCAAAAACTAATCAAAATGTGCTATTCCAATATATAATAACTTAGCAAATATTTGCTTGAATTAAGTAAACGTTTGCTATTCCCATTTATAATAACTTAGGAAATTTTTGCTGAATTCAGTAAAAATTTGTATTCAATCAAAATTTTGCTTTTTCTTAAATAAACGAGGAGTGATTGCAATTTAGCAATCTTTTTCTTAAATCACATTGTGATTGAGCAAAGTTTTGCTGATTTGCTTTTAAGCAAAACATTTGCTTGATTCAAGCAAATTAATTTTCTCCGTGTACGTATTCTAATTGTGTTGTTTAGAATCAAAGAATATATATTTCACTTTCAGCTAATTGAAGATGTTTGAAGAACATTTCTTGACCAAGGAATTTGAATGTTTGAATGGTTTTGAAAGCATTTTATTGTGAAATTCATTAAAATGTTTCATAGTAAGCTATAAGATAATGTGAATTAATTTAACTTTATACATATCACATTACTGTTTTACTATTTCTATTTAGTTGTAATTATTTAAAAAAATATTTAATATATATTAACATAGCAAATTAATAGACTGAGAAACACACTATAGAATACTTAAGTACTCTGCAAATATATAGTATTGCAAAAGAAGAATCATAACGTTTTAAAGCATTTATCGTATTTAGTAAGTAAATGCTTTCACTATTTACATTAAAAATTAAACGATTTTAAATAAAAAAATATACCTTTATATTAATATGCCGCACTTTCGTAAGAAGTGATTGTTAAAAAAAATGCCTAAAATGATACTAAAGAAAATGACTATAGTAATAAACCTTGAGACTAAGCATATCTATATTTTCTTCTAAACGCATTTACCAAATGTTGTTCTCTTGAAAAATATCAATATTTTACGAAATTTTTTCAACATTTTTACATCAATCGTATTTTAAGGCGTCTACACAGAAAACCTATATACATATATTTCTGATAAATATTTTGGAATCTTGCGAGTTTGAATATTCTTAAACAACGCAAAGAAAAAAATAATCACAAAAAGATATCATCAGTTTTGGTATTTATTTCCAACTTTTAACCACTGTGCGCCGGCCTTTTGGTTTTGTTTTATTTTTGTTTATGTCTAACAAACCAAAATCACAAGCGTTGTTATTGTTTCTTTCTCCATAGAGTGCATTAATAAAATACCAAAATCTCGTTTCCGAGAAAAAACAAACAAAAAATGAGAGCTCACATGGCCTGCAGACAAATACTTACGAAAAGTGCATACGCAAAAAAAAAACTAATTAACGCTAAGAGACGTTGGCAGAGAAGGAGCGGTACTCAGAGTACACTCAAAATACATTCGGATCGAGCGCTTTTGTAATAAACTGACTCAACGCACTCATTAGAAACGGCTCGAAATGGATCGGATCACGCCGCTCTCGGATATGAGAATGTACTTATAACCAGTGTGACCAGAAGATTTTTGAAAAAATATGCTTTTTGTTAAAAAAAGTATGCTAAATATTCCACTTTCAATTTTTATATTCCACAAAAATATTCCACTTTCAATTTCAAAGATATATATCTAAATAAGTCTAAATATGCATATAAAAAAAAAACACAGAAGCAAGTTTAAAAACATTTATTTATTTGATTACTATCGCACTTAAATTTATAAAACATAAGTTAATATTAAATAAATTATATTTACGTATTAATTCTGTGGTCAAAAGCACTAAGCGCTTAAGTCAAAAATTGCTGTTTCGAGTAATCTCGTGTTAAAGTTTTCAATCGCCATATGAATTGTATGAAAGAGTCTTTTGTTTTTGTGTCATAACTTTGGCTAGGGTCATGCTAGAAGCTCCAGATTTTGTGTGCTTATAAAGCTATATGCTTGAAACACATCTACATCAATAACTCAGTTTGTCTTAAGTCGACTTAAGCGCTTAGTGCTTTTGACCACAGAATTATTATACGTAAACGAAGCATATATCAGTTGCTTTGTACTTTACAAAAGTCTTTTCAAAAATTATATTCTCTTAAAAATATTGGGGGTTGGAATTAATTTTAAAGGTTTTTTTTCGGTTTTTGAGCATTTATTTAGAAACAACGGTACAATGTATATTATTCAAAGTATTGTCCATCGTTAGCTATAACATTTTCCCATCTTTCTGGCAGCATATGGATTCCGCGCCGGAAGAACGATTCGTCTTTTGAGGCAATCCGCGAATCGACCCATTTTTTGGTATCCTCGTAAGAAGTGAAGCGCTGCTCAGCCAAGCCATGCGTCATCGATCTGAATAGGTGGTAGTCGGAAGGGGCTATGTCTGGGCTATAAGGCGGGTGGGGTAGCACATCCCAATTCAGCGCCTCCAACGTTTCCTTGACGGTTCTTGCAACATGTGGCCGTGCGTTGTCATGTTGAAAAACCACTTTGTCGTGTCTTTTGGCATATTCCGGCCGTTTAACCTTTAATGCTCGGCTCAATTGCATCAATTGTTGTTGGTAGCGTTCCCCAGTGATGGTTTCGTTAGGTTTTAGCAGCTCATAGTACACGACACCCTTCTGATCCCACCAAATACACAGCATAAGCTTGGCGCCATGAATATTCGGCTTGGCCCTCGATGTTGATGCATGGCCGGGTGGTCCCCACGATTTTTTTCGCTTAGGATTATCGTAATGGATCCACTTTTCATCGCCAGTGACAATACGATGCAAAAAACTCTTCCTTTTATGCCGTTGAAGCAGTTGTTCGCACATGCAAAATCGCCGTTCAACGTCTCTCGGCTTCAACTGGTACGGCACCCAATTTCCTTGCTTTTGAATCATTCCCATGGCCTTCAAGCGTTTGCCGACCGTTGATAAGTCGACTCCCAATGATTCTGACAATTCTTGAAGGGTTTGACACGGGTCTTCATCGAGCAAAGCCTCCAATTCCTCATCTTCAAACTTTTTCGGCTGGCCCGGACGCTCTTTGTCTTCCGTATCAAAATCACCACTTTTAAACCGACGGAACCAGTACTCACAAGTAGAAATCGATGGAGCATAGTCCCCGTAAGCCTCAGTAAGCGTGCGTTGTGCTTCAACCGCTTTTTTCTTCAAATGGAAGCACAAAAGTAAACCTTCCCGCAAATTGCGTTTTGTTGGAACGAAAGTCGACATGTTCACAGAGAAAAAAATATATGTTGTTTACACTTCAGTGGAATGACACATACTGAAAAATGAAGCTTAGACAATGTGCTTTGAAATAAATATAGTCACAGGTGTGCCCGATGCGATCTATTGATAGTTACGCCATCTCTTAGAAAACCTTTAAAACTAATTCCAACCCCCAATAGTTAAATACTTTTCTCACAGAGAAAACTTCATTTTTAAATTAGAAACATATAGGTGTATAACATATTGTCACCTACAATATAAAAACTCCAACAACGTTTTTAATTTTTTGTAGGAGAAGCCAAAAACGTTTTAAAATGGGACATATTTTAGATTTAAAAGCCGTTTTTTGGACAAATACCTAAAAAATATCTACTTAATAAATGAAATTATGAAGAAATTATGACCTTAAAATCTACTATATGTGCTATTTTAAAACGTTTTTGCCTTCTCCTATAAAAAAATATAAACATTTTTATGGCTTTTTTAATTTTAAATAATGATATACAATATACAAAACTGAAATTCAGGCACATCTTTGAGGTCAATTCTTAAATTGTTGCTTGTATTATTATCATAGAAATTCGCATTTCTAAATTTTTTTATTAAGCTATCTGGTATTTGATAGGTATTACAACACTTTTTTGAACATGCAGCCATGTTTTTACATTCAACAAATTATTTAAGAGTTTTTCTTGCATTCTATTTTGAATTTTCGTTTAAATAAGAAAGATTAATATAACTAAAAATTTTCTCAACCTCAGCATTGCTAAATGGTAAGCCAAGCGAGAAAAGCACAAATTTCGATAAATCTTCAGATTCCGAACTTTGATCAATAACTTTTTTTCTGCTTTATTGTTTTGAATCCACATTTTAAAATAGTTAAAAGAAATAGCTATTGTTAGCAATAATAGTGGTATTCACGATGTGGTGCATTTGTGATAAATTTTTGCAATTTATTGTGAACGAACCTTCAGTAAAGTACATATTTTTTTTTAAATCAGCTGATTTTTGTATGTACTTTTGTTTGGAAATATTAATTTAAATCCTCATTTGACT
Source organism: Dichetophora obliterata (assembly GCA_963920525.1). NCBI lineage: Eukaryota > Metazoa > Arthropoda > Insecta > Diptera > Sciomyzidae > Dichetophora > Dichetophora obliterata. The sequence continues at coordinate 117,908,908 of OY986439.1, forward strand.
AAAGGAAATCATACAAAAACTGAAATGAAAGAATAAATTATATAAATTTTTATTAAATAAACTCACAGCGTAGCCTTTAGCTTGCTCCATGCTGAGTAGAAATGCTTGTACAATCAGCTGATCTAATACACAATGAAATTTACACAGAATAAAATAGTGTTCCATAGTTGTATATTTTCCACAGGGTTGTATTTTGAAAACTGTGCATTTTGTTTTTGTTATATTACAAAATTTACTACAAATATCAAATTTATCAAAAATACACAATACAAGGGAAAATACAACACATCGTGAATACCCCTAATGTTTTCTTAAGTAAATTACTTACTGCTGTAACATAATACATAAAAAATCCAACCAAACAAACATATAAGCAAATTTACTTCACTTTTTAAGCTGCGTGAAGTTATTTAATGAATTACAATAAAATTGACAACGAAGAAGTTAACCACAAAATTAATTCCTTATATTGCGTTTTACAAGGTGGTTCAGAGATGAAAAAATATAAAGTGTCGATAGCCAAAAAATAACCATTTAGTAACCAAATAGATATTTTTTATAGCAATTTTTGTGAATTTTGAAAAATATAATCATACGAAAAATATTCCACTTTTTATGCTGCATATTTTTATAAAAAAAAATATGCTTCCCGAAGTTAAAATATGCCAAAGTGGAATATAATATTCCACTCTGGTCACACTGCTTATAACCGAAAAAATGCTAATGACCCGAATGCCTATAAGTATTTTACACATATTATTAAGTATGGATAGAGTTCAGAACAGCACGACACTCGGGTATGATTTGAGTATCCGAATTCTGTCGGATATTCATTGCAGTTCTTTGGTGTACAAGTCGGCATCTGGTATATATGATGATGTGTCCTCTTGAGATTGCCAGCGGGTTCGTATGCAGTCCACTTTTGTATCATGCTTTTGCTGAAATGCTTGTAGACCATCTTCTTGATGTCTCTTAGGTTTATTGAATTTATAACTTTTACAGGAGCTCTTTTTGCTAGCTTTGCTGCTGTATCAGCAAGAGTGTTACCCTGTATTCCAATATGACTGGGTATCCACAGAATTTTGATGTAATCCTTGTTTGTTATGAGAATGTCTCTTATTTGTGAGATTGTGTGGCCATTGTTGTTCACATTTATAATTGCCAAGAGTGTAGAAAGAGAATCCGTGCAAATTAATGTTTTTTAGAAATCAATGTAATTAATGTGTAGAGCGTGTTTGAAAAAATGTTAAAAAATGCAAAAAAATTGTTTATTTGGAGGTCAATAAGAGTTCAATAAATATACATGGTCCTTTGATTTTTCATATGCCGAAATTTGTATACTTTTTAAGCAGTTTTTGGTATGCTTTGCGTGAAAAATAAAAATTCCCAGCAATAAACGTATTTTTTTTTGTACCAAAAAGGCACCTTCAGGAAAATCAAACAAGGGCTCTACGATTTAAAAAAGTATGCAGATACCTTTTTTAACTTTTATTCTAACTCTTAAGACACAAAACGGTGGATTATAATTCTTGATCCGGTCTACTGATCTTATAATGAACCTATCTATGACAATATACTACTGCCTGATCCTAAATGTTTTTATCTTACTTTTGTTTAGGTCCGCAGAAGTTTTTTTTTTCTCCAATTATTTGTATTTTTTACAAGCATTTTGGAAATATTATCACCATAAGAGGTTTTACAGACCTTTTTGCCAATTTATATTGCGGTCTAAGTGATCCGGGGTATGTGCGTTATGTTTTTCCTCGCTCATTCAATGGCTGCCACCTCAATCTAACCTAGCCTAATTTTCGTAGAGGATTTATGAATGTGAAGCAGATTGTGCTGCCAAGTAGGTACTCATTAATCCACATTTAAAGAAAGAAATTTCACTATCTGCCTCAAGATCACACAATAATAATATTATATCAATTTTATACACATTTGACACTTTTTTGACATATCTTGCGATAAGAATTTTAAAGAAGTGAAACGTTCCAAAAGTTAAACTTTAAACCTTTTAAATTAACTGAGCAAAAACATAAATAAAAAAAAAACGGTAAAATCACCGATATAAATAGGACTGTCTCGTCCGAAAAAGTTCAGTTGTAGCTCATTGTGCATACACGACTAAAAGTAAAGATGAAGTTTGCAGTCTTCGCTCTAATTGTTGGACTCTGTCTGGTTTCCACAAATGTAAGAAACTTTCTGGATGCCATGTGAATTCGTATGTTCTGCATGATTGAAACCAATTTTACATTGCATATATTACTCATGTGTTCTTAATAAGTTTTTTGCTTATTCACTTCTCAAATAGGCTGATACGATATCCCCGGTATCCAAGGATCTCTCCGGTGACTATGTTGAAATTGAGGGTTTAACTTTGTGGAAACCATTCCACTGGACCTTCAAGAAAGTTTTGCGTACCGCTAAGTATCTTCATTGTTCCATTTTTGTCGTCTACCAAATGGAGAGAGCCACAGAAAATTATATTGCGAAACTGCACTCCTGTACTGTTGAATTTACCGATCAACTTAAGAATGTTGTCTTGGAATTGCAAAAGGTCGCAGACATAACTCATAGCATATTAAATATAAACTCGGAAATTTGCCATAATCCAGATCCAAGCGAAGTCATGCTTGTCGAGCCTGAAGATACCGATGAACCTGATGTATTCTTAACTAAACCGAGTTGCTACTGGAAGCTATTGAAACAGTTTGACAAACTGGAGCATCAATTTGTAGCTGCATCGAAATTGGTCTTGGCTTTGCCCAATGATGCATCTAAAACTGGTGATTGTATGAAAGATGCTACGAATAATCTTACAGCCACTTATGATACTTTCAATGAACGTATTGGGGGTTGCACTAAAACAAAATAGAATATATATATTTGTTCAATAAATATTGGTCATTCAGTATAAAGCCGTCACTTCGATGGCCAACCAAAAAAATTCGATTTCGTTATTTTTATTAGTGTTTTCTTTTCAAAACTCTCTTAAAATCAATATTTTTATAGTTTTATTCAAACAAAATTTTAATAAATAAAATTAATAAAATTTTGTACTGTATAGCAAAAGTTTTTCTGATCCGTGGAGTCGTTGGCACATTAGAAAGAGGATGTTAAGAAACCCGTAAATCCGAAAAAATTTTTAAATATCCTAGACCGCTCAAAGCAAAAACCCTTATTTTCTGCAAATTTTTTTAAAGTCTCACAATCGATTTTTTAAGGCTATTAAAATCTGGCAAACATATAAATTTATAACAATTTCCTATGAAGAATTTACCGCTGCATCAAATCTATTTACCATAAATTCCAAAAGTTGCATACGTGACTCCAGCACCAATCCAATTGATGCAGAATTGATTTTTGTTTTTGCAATATTTATTCTAAGTATCGCCAACGAACAAGACTGAATAAGGTAAAAAAAACAAATACCATATGGCTGCAGCCACACAGAAAATAAAAAAATTGATTTATTACCTAAACTTGATTAGGTAATCTAAAATTTTCTACTTCACCCAATCTTTTGGGCAACTTTTCTACTTGCACAGTTCTAATGCAAAACAATCATGCATTAGGTTTTTTACATAATTAAAAACTGTAAATTCGACTGAAATTTTGTTTTGAAAATAGCAAAATTTTTTATATATTTTACCTAATGCAAGTTGTTGAATTCGTACTTCACTTGTTATAAAAAATAAAATTATTTTGAAATTTTTTTAAATCATTTTTCAATAATTTTTCAACAATAATTTTTTTTCAAATAATTTCGAACGTTTCATTGAAAAACAAACATACTTAAAAAAACATATTAAACTTAACATCTATCGGATAAATAAATTGTATTCCCTTATACTACTGGCAATGGAGGGGGACCAAACAATTGTTCTGCCAACAATCAACGTTTGCTCCCAGATGATGAAGCTCCTTTAGGATTTCGGGCTGGAGGAGCATATTCCTGGCTTCACAGGTATTTATACTAGCATAATTTCAGCGAAATGTCGCTAACAATCCCTTTTTATATGGGGACTTTATTTAGCTATGTCCGTCTGTTCGTCAGTCTGTCTGTGATCACGAAAACAGCAGTAATGTTACAGCTATCTTACCGAAATTCAAAATACGTATGTATAAGATTTTCATTCAAAAATAAAGATCAAGTTCGAAAATGCGCCAAATCGTATGAAAACCACGCCCCGTCACTTTCTAACAAAGTGACTTTACCAAATTGGTAAATTTGTTTAAATGTCACTTGAATTAATAGAATGGCTTAAATTTTTTGAAATTAGTTTAAATCTTTACTAACCACTTAATGTTTGAATTTTAAAAAAAGACCGAAAACTTCACCCAAAATTTTTTAAATTTAATTTTCATTAAATTTTTATGAAGTCTCCGATATGGTTTGTATTCACTATTTCACATAATTATATTATACTAGCTGAAACCCGGCGCGTTGCTGCCACTCTCCCTATTCAAACGCCCATAAAATGTTATCAGTTAAACAGCATGTCTAAATTGAGGTCAAATACTGAATTCTGAGACTGTGCGACCTATATCCACAAAGCTATTCGATATAACAAATTTGGGTTGTATAGGAAGTGCCACTCTCTCTTCATCACCGCTAATAGAATGTAATCAATTAAACTGGATGTCTACATGGAGGTCGAATACCGAATTCCAAAACTGTGCGACATATAACTCCAAAACTATTCGATAGCACAAATTTTGATTGTATGGGAGGTGCCACTCTCCTTTTCCCTACGCCCATAAAATTTTAGCAATGAAACTGCATGAGTACATTGAGGTCGAATACTGAATTTTGAGGCTGAGTTACCTATAACTCCAAATCTATTCGATATCGCAAATTTGGGTTAAATTGGAGGTGTCACGCCCCCCCGACAAACTCTAAAAAATTTTATCAGTAAATCTGCAAGCGTAAATTTTGGTCGAATACTGAGTTCCGACGCTGTGCGACCTTGAACTACAAAGCTATTCGATATCACAAATTTTCGTTGTATGGGAGGTGCCACTCCCCCTTGATCAACGCTCATAAAATGTAATCAATGAAACTGCATGTGTACATTGAGGTCCAATACTGAATTCCAAAGCTGTGAGACCTATAACCCCAATGCTATTTGATATCTCTAATTTGGGTTAAATAGGAGGTTTCACGCCCCCTTGTCGTACGCCCATAAAATTTAATTAATGAAACTGCATGTATAAATTGGGGCCGAATACTGAATTCTGACGCTGATATTCAATATCGCAAATTTACGTTAAATGGGAGGTGCCACGCCCCTCTTACCAATGAACATAGATTGAATCAATGAAACTGCATGTGTATATTGAGGTCGAATACTGAATTTCGGCGTTGTACGACTTATAACTCTAAAACTATTTGATAGCACAAAGTTGGGTTGTATGGGAAGTGCCACTCCCCTTTGCCCTACGACGACAAAATGTAAGTATTGAAAATGCATGTATAAATTTAGGTCGAATACCGAATTCTTACGCTGTCAACCTATAACTTCAAAGCAATACGATATCGCAAATTTGGGTTGTAAGGGAGATGTCACGCCTCCCTGTCCAACGCCCATAAAATAAAACCATTGAAACTGCATGCGTAAATTGAGGTCAAAAACTGAATTCCAAAGATGAATTCCTATAACTTCAAAGCTATTCGATATCACAAATTTGGGTTGTATCGGAGGTGCCCCTCCCCCTTGTCCACTCCCATAAAATTTCATCACAGAAATGGTACGTCTAAATTGTGGTCGAATACCGAATTTCTAAGCTGTGCGACCCATAACTCTAACTAAAGCTATTCGATAACAACAATTTTTTATTTATATGTGGGAGGTAAAAGGGGGTGTGGCATTGCCCCTTAAACCATCTTGTACTCAAAGCAAAGCGTACTTACAAAATTTGAGCTCAATCGGACCAATGGTTTCGAAGTATTTTGATATTTTCTTTAAAGTAGGCGTAGATGAATTGTGACCACGCCCATTTTTTCAAAGTTAATTATAGTTATCATACGAACTTATTTACCAAATTTTAATTTCATACGACCAAAACCGTCTTAAATACAGCATTTTTATTGATTTGTGGGCGACAAAAGGGGGTGTGGTACAAAACCTGCAAAGATACACACATGCAATTTCTTATGTGCACCCTCCACACAGACCCCAATCACCCCTGAAAATTTCATTGAAATCGGGCAAGCCGTCTAGGAGGAGTATGCGAACAGGAAGTTTTGCCACTTAATTTTATATATATAGATATCAAAACAGTGGGCGCAAAAGTGGGCGTGGTCAATTTTTCTTTCAGTAAACACTTAAATTGGATTACTACGAACATTTGAAAAAAAAATTATCCAAATCGGTCCAGCCGTTTTCCGATTTTAGATAAATTGAAAAAAGTGGGCGCAAAAGTGGGCGTGGTCAATTTTTCTTTCCGACAAAACTTAAATTGGATTACTATGAACATTAAAAAAAAAATTATCCAAATAGGTCCAGCCGTTTTCCGATTTTAGATAAATAAAAAAAAGTGGGCGCAAAGTGGGCGTGGTCAATTTTTCTTTCCGTAAAAACCTAAGTTGGACTATTACGAACATTAAAAAAAAAATTATCCAAATCGGTTCAGCCGTTCTCAACTGATGCAATTACCAACGAACGACATTTGATTTTTATTTATATAGATTGTGATAACTTTGGCCAGAAAGTGTTAATAAAACAAATCGCGCTATTTTTCTAGTGGCTAAGCAATAATATATTAAGCCACCTAATATATTTCTCTCTTTATCCCATTTTCAAATCCGTTGAAATTTAAATTTTCGTCAAGTTATTTAAAAAAAACTCATGTGATCAAAACACAATATCATAAGAATTTGGTTATTTTATATTTTTTTTAGAACTTGAGTAATCTATTCTATGCTACAATTCGCGGGAAAGGGATTATATTAAATTTCAAAAAAACGGAGCGTTTTCAACTGAAGAACGGCACTTGCTTGTTACAATAGTTGCGGAAAATTGGCTACATCAATATAGAAAGATTTCAAAAAAGAGCTTTGAAATAGCTGCAGAACAAATAATAAGTTTATTTCCATGTGAAGATAAAGTATGTCAGGGAGTGTATACAATAAAATTGAGACAGCGATTTAATTTTCCTCGTTTCATACGTGGCAAACATGGTATATTCAACATGATATATAGGTACCGAAGCTGTCAAACACCTGGTATATTATAACTTGCAAGTTTTGTTATTTGCTTTGCTTTTATTCTTAAAAAGCTGATTTTGACAAGTGCTGTCCTATCACAAGAGAGAATTTTATCTACCACTTCTACCAGGTTCAATATATCTTGCGTGGCAAGAATATTTTCTTCGCCTCTAAAATTATTAAAAAGTTTATCGTGTACACTCTTTAATCTTACATTTTCAAAAACAAAATAATATTATTTTAATTCAAAATGTAGTATGTATACACTGGTTTTAAAGGGACACGCGGAAAGTTAGCGGAGAGGTATTACGCGCTCTCCAAAAAATATAGGAATCAGGGTTTTTTAAAAAGTAGTTATAATTTAAAAAGAGCAGCAGCCCCCGAAGAAATAACTCAAGAATCAAATGTACAAGGTTGGTTAGAGATATAAGAATAATTTATTTTAAAAGATTATTTCTATTTATTTTACCCTCTACTAACAATTTTCAATTCTGTAGCTATATAACAATCAGATGGAGAAATTGCTGGCCACGAGATGTGGTTGAAAAACAATGTGTCTCCTGAATCACTTAATAATACGAAATAAAAACTTATTTTTAATCAAACTTTTTATTGTTGTTATCATGTGCTAACTATTACCAACTATTTTAATCACTTTGTCTTATATAAACTCAGAATAACTCTATTTTTTCTTGTGAACAGTTATTTGCACCTGATTTTGCAATGTTTTTGTTATTTAAAATGTTATGTCTAAATAATTATTATTGTAATTAGTCATAAAAAATAGGTAATAAAATCACATTTTAAATTTCAAAACTTATTCATCTTTTTTTTATTTATTTCGATTGGTTTATGCATTTAGTTGGTTATTTGCTCCAACAATTAAGTTTCCTTAACTACATTAAAGTAGAAAAATTATCTAAGGAATTGGATGAATTTTCTAAAATAAGTAGTTGTTTTCCAACTCTAAAGTAGATATGGTATCAAAATAAATAGTTTATTTTTCTAAAATATTTAGGTGCCGTTCCTACTCTTAAGTAAGAAAGCCATCTAAATAATTAGACGAATTTTTTTAAATAAGTGGTTGATTTTCCAATTCTAGAGTAGATATGCTATCAAAATAAAGAGTAGATTTTGTGAAAATATGTAGTTGCCGTTTCTACTCTTAAGTAGGCACTGCCATCTAAATAAATAGATAGTTTTTCTACACTTAGTAGGTGGCTTACCTACTCTGAAGTGGACATTGCTTCAAAAATAAATTGTCAATTCTTCTAATTAATTATGTGTCTTATCTATTTTATGGTTGAAAATGCACCTAAAGACTTAGGTGCTTTATTTACTCTCGCAGTTAGAGTACCTAATTCAATTCCAATATTTTAGCATTTTGAAATTTATAGAGCAATAAGATGTTTGCAACCAAAACTTATTATTAATTCGGTTTATATTGGTTTAAACATATTAAAACAGTTAAAACTTTAAAGTTTGGCAATTTCATCAGTTGTTGTATTTGTCAACATTTTTGAAAAATTTGCTTTTACTCAAACAGCTGCTATTCATGGTGAGATTTTTAAATGAACGATCTTCTTCTTTTTCTGCTTTTTCCTGCTGGAACATCGTTTGCAAACAAGAAAAATAATGTATGGATTGAGTGTTTTAACATTTTAATCTTTAAGTTGTGATAAAGGAATATGCTGAACATTCAAATAATTACATGCTTGCTCTTATTTTATTATATATCGTTTATTATATATTTTCACACTTGTTGTATTTGTCAGTGGCTTTTTATTTTCACCACTGCGCCATTTTGTTTTCAGAGTTGCCAACTATCACTGTTTTATTCATAAATTTTTTCATAAAGGGTGTGTGTCAAAAGGAAACTTTTCAGTCGTGGTAGGATAGAAAATATCAGGTTGAATAAAATTTGTGTGTGTTGAAATAAATTTGTCTCTTTTGCAGTGTCAAATGGACGATGAAATTTTGACAGTTGCAAAGTTTGACGTTTCACATTTCGGTCGTGTTTTAGCGCAAATATTTTATTTTATTTGCATTTTATCAATTTGCGACATATTTAATTCGAGAGCTTGTACTTGCAACATATTTCGTAAACTTGCAATATTGTAAGCTTAAAAAACTTAAAAAATAACAAATTAATGAAAAAAATGAACGAAAGTGCTTGAGTTTGTGTGAGCGTGTGTGTGGGCCAACGGTCTCCAACATCAGCAAGTGCACCAAAGTTAAATTGGCTTTCTTTGCTGGCGAGCGTCCTCCAAGTGCCACCACCAGCAAGTGCAGTGCAAAATTTGTTGCTAGCCAACATCCTCTAAGTGCCATCACCAGTAGCACAAGCAAGTGCTAAGTGCTTGCTAGCAGGCAAACAGAAAATATAGCATGCAAAGTGCTGTATATTTTACGCCGCCGATTCGGTTCATCCCCTCTAACGCTGCGCAACCGCTGGGATCATGTAATTCTCTTTGCGTTGTTGTTGTAAATTTGCTAAGTAGTTATTGTTGTACAGTAAGCTTTAATTTTTTGTGGATGTTTATTTGTAGCTACAGTCAGCATATGACATCGAACTAATTTAGAAAACAGTTTATACATATGAATTAAAGAGTATCTATAATATTGGTAAATCTATTTGTTTTTAGTAAAAGTGTTACCGTATCGGAAATACATATATATATATATGCATATATATAGTTCTATATATATATATAGTTCATATATATGAACAATGTAGCTCATTGAGGAAATTTAAAGAATATTTATGTATATTTATATAATAACAATTACGTATTAAACCTGCAAAATAATTAATATTTTCAGTAGTAATTGAATAACTAAAATCTGCTAATCCTAAGCATTCTATTTTTTAAAACTGTTTAGCTTTAATTTCTTATATGATTTATATATAATTTATAAGCTCTAGATATTTCTTAATTTTAGAATATTCTATTTTTAATACACAACGCAATATAGATATGGTGAACATGTGTATTGTGTAAGTGCTATGATATAAATAGATATAAATAAGCTTTAATTTTTTTATATTAATTCAATAATGAAATAATTTAAATAAATTACTTTATTTATATGTATTTTTGATATGGTAACACTTTTGCTTAAAAGAAATAGTTTCAGTAATATAAAAAAAATTTAATAAATTGTTATAAGCTCTTAATAAAAATAATTCTAATTTCATATGCCGACTGTAGCTACACGATTAGAATTCACAACGTCTACAAAAAATTTTCGGCTAACTGCGCCAACAACAATTACCAAGGAAATCTACAAACAAGGACGCACAGAGAAGAACAAGATCAGAGCGGAACCATGGCAGAATTAGAGAAGGTATATGCATTTCAGACTGCGCTCTCTTTCTCATAGCCAGAATTGTCAAACTCAAGCATTTTGCTATTCTTGCCTATTTTCGCTTTCTTATTGCATTCTCATCGTTTTCAGATTTTGTATGAGCTGTCAACTTCGTTTTGACAGTTGCGGCAGTCTCCCTCTCCAAAATGCATATACCTTCTCTAATTCTGCCATGAGCGGAACTTTTAAAACTTTTTGATTTCATCCTACATGTAGGGCGGGCTGCAGTATGAGCGTCCGACCTGTCAAATCCATCCTACATGTAGGATAGTCCGAAACCCCCTATTAGCATGAAAATTCTTATATAGCAGTAAGGCGGTTCGTGGCAGGATAACGTCCTCCAGGGAATACTAATATTTTATATATAGGTTTTCGCTTCGGTCGGCAGTCCTCTCACTGCTATACTTTTTTCGTTTTGTTTTCTTTCATTCATGCTATGTTTGATTGCTAGAAAAGGATGCGATATGTTGAACTTAACGAACATCGTGGGTGAAAATGAGCAAAGCAAAATTAACAATATCCACAAAGAATGATGTTATTGTTTTATTCGCTCCCTTTTTCTTTATTTCACGCACTGTTCGGTTGCTTGAAAAGTATGCGATTTGGTGCAATTAATTATTGGCGTACAAAAAAATCTGTACAAATTTAGTCATGAAAAAATAAAAATGTAGGAAGTACACGCCAGTACCGAAAGTATCAATTGGCTCATTCACACTAGCTACTTCAATAGTTTTATACGCACTAGCTACTTTTTTGACCCAAGGTAATGCATAAAAGAGTCAGTTCAATCAACTTCCATCTCGATTGTTTCTTGTTTGTTTTTTAACGTCTTGACTGACTCATAAAATTTATTCTGACGAGCTCATACTTCGAAGTGACTTATTCGAGAAAGCATGACATATTAAGCTTTTCAGTTTCGTTGAGCAACATTAATAAAATATCGTTATGAAATGGTATAAATATATTGAATAAAGTAAATCAGTCACTCTGCCTTGTTATTTTTTTGTTGTTTCAATATAAAAAGCTAGCTCTTCGTGACTAGTGAACTAACAAGGGAAAGGGTGTGTAAATGGTAGCAATTGACCCTTTCCTATGACATGCTCGTGTAAAATTCGACAGTTGAATACAAAGAAGGTAGATTGAAGTGGAACTAGTACTGGCTACCACGGGGCTAGTGAAATCACTAGTTTTGTACTAGTGCCATTAACTGCAGGGTATTTTTAAAAAATAGTGAAAATATTACAAAATATATTTGTTTTTAAAGAAATCGGGACATTTGGCGTCCCGCGTGAGGTCTGCGCGGGACGCACATTTTTAGACTGAAAATCGGGACAACCTGCGTGGAGATCGGGACCTGGCAGCCCTAGTGGCCCTTAATTTGGCAGAACTTGAGCTTTTCACCTCAAGATTTGAACAGTTCAAAATATACTGACGTTTGAGAAGTTAAAATTCTGATATCAGCTTGGGATAAATAATGCGCCTTGCCTCCACATTGCATTAAAAGCATTTTTAAAACCACAATATTATTAAACTCAATTTGATTTCACACACTAGCTGTCAGTTATAAGATATTTTTAGAACTTTTAAAAAATTTAATTCATAAAGTATTTAATAATAAAAACGTGGTAGCCCTGTAAACAGTATTGAGCTATATTATGACTGTCGTAATGCAGACTCTCAGACTCACCATCAGTGCTGCCAGTTAGATTCAGCTAGATTCAGCTTTTTTCGAAAATTGTGTCTTAGCTCCTAGCTTCTTTTTCAAGCTTTTTTCTTTTAGAGCTTTTTTTTTAACCACTACTTTTATTTATTAATAAAGGTAAATATTAAACTATATTTGAAAAAATACAAAACTATCAAAAATACCTTTATTCAATTTAATATACAGCGGAATTCGGTTATAACGACCCTGAAGGGAACGGAATATTTCGTCGTTACAACCGCATGTCGTTATATCCACACATAATTTTTTTGTTGTAGATTATTAACTTAATGCATTTATTGTAAAGAAAAAAAAATTATTATCAATAGTAAGAATAGCAACATAAAACTTAGGGTAAATAAATACAATTATTTTTTTTTGTTTCTTTGACTTTCTGTTAATAAATATTTTTCTTTTCAAACTTCCATCCATGTTTGCAGCAACCAAAACTGTAACACGAACTTCATAACTTTTCCTCTTAATACACTTTTTACCTTAAAATTTTAAAATTCTATCGGGCATGAGTTCAAAGAAGAACCTTGTTTCATCAGCATTATACGTTTTTTCTGAGTCCTAGTAGCCATCTCGAAGTTTTGGAAAAAATTCTGTTGTCACCTTGGGATACATCACCTGCTTCATCTGAAACCTTGCAGTTAACAATGCAATGTCGCTATCGAAAATGGTAAATCCAACTTTCTGAACAAGAAAAATTCGTTTTACCTTAAATTTTAACTAATTCATTGGCTTTTTCTTGTAAAAAATTATCGGTTAGAGGTATATTTCGCGATCTTTGGATTTTAAGCCACGTTAATAGTGCATTTTCTACATTTTGGGGAGATGTGATTTTTATCTTTTCCATGTGATGGATATTGAAAAATATGGCGAAAGAAATTCTTCGCCATTTTCAAGCCGCCAGATTTTTCTTCTATGGCGTTATGTTTAGTTTGTAGAGGCATTTTGAACGCAGTAAAAAATCAATCATGTACTTGAACGAACAAATATGTACTAAGCAAAATCATGCAAATGAAGCTATGCAGTTTTGTTCTCAGTGAATTTTATACGGTTATTTCACTTTCAACAAAGCGAAAACTGCAAATATGTACACATATAAATAAGAAAAAAATTAAAAAGTAAGAAAATCTAGTCTCAACTTGCTTTCGTCGTCGCTATATGTGAAAATATTTATTATATTTTATAAAAATTGCGTCGTTTTATGCGAACTCGTCGTCAGTGTTCGGACTTTACTGCAATTGCAGTAGATCTACTGCGCTTTTTAGCAAAATTTATGGTTTTACTGCGTCACTGCGGTTTTTCTAAATCTACTGCGACTTTTTAGCCACAAACCTTTTTATGGTTATTTTTGTGATATTTTAGAAATATTTAGGGAGAGTTGTCTAAAGTGGTACTCGAACTTCTCTCCGATATTTTCCACAGGCATCACCAATGTTTTGACATTGACAGTATAGCTTTGAAGCGCCATAACTTTTCATATAGACTTGGAGAAACAAAATTTCAGAAAAAATTTTGGGGCAGTGAATTTTGTCATTATTTTTTTGGTTTAGCACGATTTCAAAGTGATTTCTGTTCAAATGCAGAAAAAAAATTTCTTTGAATAAAAAAATATTCATTATTTGGAGTTTTCATTTCAATTACTTTACGCTTTCTGTGATTTTATTGAATGTGTGATAGAGTCCCACGTTAGAAGACAACAATTTCTGGAGCCGATTTTAAGCCTTTTAGATTTTTGGAAAAATATAATGAAACTTTCCAACAAAACTAAACACTGTATTTAGCAAAAAGATAGTCATTTTATTAGCCAATCCATTGATATATTTGGCTCTCGAAAATAATTTCATTGTGAAAAATTATGATGAAAAAACAAAACCGGTCCCACTTTAGACAACTCTTCCTTAAGCATTGATGTTAATTATGAAAATGCAGTTTCAAGGGCCCATCTGTACATTACATCTATATACTGTGGTCTAAGCTTTAAAACAGAAGAAAGTAATTTGTCAGATGCAGCTGTCATTGCAATAACAACAATTGTTTTAAAGTTCTACATAAGTTTTTGCCAATTTTTAAAGACCGTGATTGAATTTGTCTACGGCAAATATATTTTGAATCAGTAAGAAATATGTTTCTGCAACATGCAAATATAAAGTATATAGTTAAGTGTACATTATGTTATTAGTATAAAATGTTCATACATTAGTAGTAAATGTACGTACATGGTTGTAAATAAAAAAAAACAAAAAAACTACTGCGAAAAAGTTCGTTTTACTGCGTTTTTTTTCAAAATTTACTGCGATTTACGAATTTCCAAGTCCGAATCCTGCTCGTCATTATATCCACCGACGTTAAAAGCGAACTCAGTTCCTAAGAAATGAGAAATTAGAAAATGCGAACTTCAAGAATACGACGTTATAGCAGAAATGTTGTTATAACCGAGGTCGTTATACGTGAATTCCACGTACATACAATTTTATTAATTTTCTTCAATTTTGTGTACATAAATTTGAATAAAGATAGTTTTTAATAATTGTTTATGCAGCAATATATTGCATTTACAAAGCAGTTGTGTTTGCTTTTAACAATTTTCTTTTTTTAGCTTACAAAAAATGGTTAGCTCTTTTTAAAAATTTTAGCTACTGGCTCAACAATTTTCTGGCAACACTGATCACGATATAAATGGCGCTTTTTCTTACGCTCTTCGTACGCTCCCATTCGCTTCGTGCATGTACCTCGATCTTTTTAGCTCCGAATTCATCCAGCATATGCTATTGCCCGTGCTGCTTGCTGCGGGCAGGCAGAACGCCCGTATGGACAAAACGACCGTACGGGCGACTTTCGACACCCCTACTCTAGATCAAAGAACACAGCTTCTAATGTTAAATACAAACAGCAAGATATATATTTTAATAAGTAGTTTTCATTATAAACAACAATGTAACAATAAATGTATAAAAAGTGTACTCTAAAAATATCTATCGTACGTAAAGAATATCTAAGCATCAATCTATATGAAAAAATAAAATAAATAATTAAACAGTGTAAATGGTGTTTGTTTGCAAGTGTATGTGTATGAGAATAAATGAATGATTGTAAAATCAGCACCTTAAAAGGTATGTATCTGAAAGTTAAGAATATATTGCACCAAAAATCCCAATTTTTTTAAATAACAAATAAGTTAAAATAAAAATATTTGACAAAAAGTTGATATAAGTATCTCATTGATCTCATTATAAGATCGTTGAAAACGGACAATATTCATGGAACTAAAAGTTATTAAATTTTATCTTTAGATACATATCAAGTATTTATATATTTACTAAAAATGTGTCTCATTTAAGTATAAATAATGGTTTATACAGTAAAAACATTCAACTTAGTTTTTAAATCACTTAAAATTACAGTATCGAGCAATTATATACGGTTAGGTTGCGGAAAAGAGATTGTTAGAAATTGAGCAAAATACAAATGCAAAATTTTAATGAATTCTCATCATTATCTAGAGCTGACAGAGCGTACAGTTCGTCTAAATGAGGCTAAGACGACTATTGGTCTTTCTAAGCTGTGCACGCCAAGGTATGATATTGTCATCATTATCGTCATCTCGCTCATTGTTTCTTGGTGGCTCCTCATCGTAAGATTTCTCGCTGCTGCCGTGATTGTTCTGTGAATGTGAATGTCCGTTCAGCTCCGAAGTGGAGTTATTCTCCTTGTTCGAGAGGTTGTTGTTGCTCTGATAGTGGACGATGTCAGTGGTGCAGGAAACCATACTGATGTTGTCGATGGACATGGCACGGTTTTTCATGCGCCATGTTTCGGCAACGCGATGGTTCTCCTCCACCTTGGGCGTATAGATCGTGGCTCTGTAAAGAGAACAAAGTTGTTTAGTATGTAGCTATATCAAGAAATTTTAAAGGTAGAGTCAGCGCAATCAACAACGCACTTACTTTAGTTTGCTCTCCGTTTCCTCGCGTCTGGCTAGTAAGTCACGTTTCCATTGCGGTATTTGAGAGAGGCGTCTGTTCTCTGCCTCCTTGGCCATGCGATCCTCAAAGTCCTTCTTAGCTCGTTCTGCCGCCTTTTTGGCCATCATCTGTCGCTTCCAATCTGGTATAACGTTGCCAGCCGGATCCTTATCGGGGATCTGTGAATAAATCTTTGACAACCTATGAAATTTCCAATCCAAGTACTAGTTGAACCCTTTGTTACCCACCTGATCTACATAGTTATTGGCTGTGAACTGTTTTGTGACTTCCGAGTAGTGATCGGAGTCGTATTTGTTGGCCATCTGTTTTTCAACTTTCATCTTCTTAATACCCGGTATGTCTTTGGAAATCTTTAGTTCCGCAATGAGGTCGGTCTTCAAATAGGTTTCGTTAGTCGAAGACAGGCACTGCATGCTGACGCTGCGTGTTGGCATTTGAAAGGGTTTGGGGACGCTTTTAATATCTATGCGGCGCAACTGTTTCGAATAGAAATGGGCATGCATTAAGGATTTCTCACATGGATTGATCACAATTTCATTACCTGTACGCTATTAAGATCCTGTATGGAAATCGCAGAAAGTGGTTGGTGTTGTTTGCGTGAAGCTGTGTCCTGGCTGCTTGTCGCATGTGATGAGCTCATTGATTTCGTTGTATGAAGTTTTTCGTGATTTGGCATTGGAGGTGGCACGGGGAACGGTGGCGGCGGTGGCGGTTTTGGCGGTTCAAACGTTATTGGATGCTGATTCGAAACTTGTATTTGCATGTAGTCTTCGGTGTCAGTGGACCTAGAGTAGAGGATAAAGAGTGTAAAAAAATGTCGATTGTCATTAAGGAACCCAGAAAATCTGCTTTTATATTAATGGTAGATCAACACAATTCAATGAACTGACAACTCACATTATTCAAATCGGTATTTAAATTTATGCAAAAGTAACACTAACCGAAAAAATTGCGGTTAGTTCCCAATAAATTTTGAACGCAGTCGTTAAAGTTTAAAAAGGACTGGATCCGTATCAACTAATCTTGAGCTATACTGTTCGACTTAAAACTATTCGTATTTGAATTTTCCCTGTGTGTACGAGTTTTTTCTTCATAGTTTGCTTTTTACCTCGCACCTTCTTCAATTGGCTTCTCCTTCAAAGGCATGGTCTTCCTCTTCGTCGGTCGATCATCGGCTTTCGCTTCGATCACTTTTTCGCTAGAGTTTTGTCATCAATACGATGTATCAATATAATCATTTACCGAATGCACTGTAGGGACAAAGAGACACCTCAATTTGATTTTTGGTCGTAGAATACGGTGGCATACTCAGTTTTTTCCAATTGAATCAAATTCTCGAGATATTCGCGATTGATATTTTGTCACTTTTAATGCCTTGTTTGAGCTATATTTTTCTAATTTGTGGAGAAAAAGACATTGAAATGGAATGTTATTTGGTATATACTTTCATATGAACCCAAGGATTAGACTTGTAGATTTTTTTTTGCATACGCCTAAAATTACGCCCACCTCTGAATAGTGAAAATAATAGGTCTTATATATGTGCTATAGATAAAAAATTTGTTATGTGTGCATGGAGCACCAATATTCATCTGCTAACATAAAGTCTCAGTTGGGTTCTAAACATGGGCATGATTATTTGAAACTATTTTTCGTAATTTCCTATTAAAAGCATATAGTCCAACGCTCAAACTTTAAAAACGTAACCTGAAATTATTGCCAAAAACTAATAAATAAATTTAAAAATTTTTTAATTTATTAGCTCTCTCTCTTGTCAAACTATACAAGTTGAAGTTGTTTTTGTGATTTTATTCAGTTGCGAGAAGCACAAATGAAATCGTAAAAATATTTCAATATTTCACTGTTGTTACGCCTAATCAATAATTCACGTATGCTTCCAATCAATTCCTCTAAATAAATCTATCACTTTCCTTTCAGGGTAAAGACCAAACCTTGTTTGTGTAAGGCGCATGCCTTAGTTCTTTGATCTTTTTTTAAAAAAAAAATCAGTCAATAGTAAAAAATTTTTTTAAAAAATTAATTACTTAAGCCTAGTACTCTGTTCGTTTGCGTGAAATTTCGCTGGCAACATCTATTTATTTGTTGCGTGAAATTTCTGATTTAAAGTTTGTTGCGAGGAATTTCTATGGCAACGTTTCTCAGAAAGACTTAGAGAATAAGTTGGGAGATTTCATATGATATCTCTCTTTTCACTTCAAAATAAATAGGCAGTACAATCAAATTGTCGTGAAAAAATGTTGTTCAGAAACATGTTGCTATAATTTCACGCAGCGGAACAGAGTACTGCTCTGACGAACATGTTGTGACAATTTCCACGCTTGTTTCGCAGCTGTCACTTTTTGTATGGAGATTTGAGTGGAATTTCATATAAAACTGAACAGAGTACTATGCTTAAGAACGCAAAGCCCATCGTGAAAAATTCAATAAATTTTGTTTAGTTTGTGGTAAATATACACCTTTAAAACATCGACGACGTTTGGTCCAAGATGCAAGCCTACAACTATTTTTTTTTATAACACCGGCTGGGGAATTAGAGTATGTAGATTTTGCACCTCAATTTACGTGTGTTACATGTTGTTTGCAATTTTCATTATTTGGTCTGATCCAGGCGAACATGACCAGGACAATTGCTATGCGTGCCTAAATTATATACATAGTTTAAATCGATACAGTAAGTTCGAAATACGAGTTTATACTTCATATTAAAATACATAATTTATTTACGTGGCGGCCGTAGCCTAGTGGGTAGAGTGCGTGGCCCCTAAGCTAAGGAACCGCGGTGGCATTGGATCAATTCCAGCTCAGACAGAAAGTTTTTTCAATTGAATTAATTTTTCTGTTCGGTCGCCACCTCTCTGCAGACAATGGCAAACCTCAGAGAGTAAAAATTGCCATGTAAGCTTCTTGAGAACATAAGCCGTTCGGAGTCGGCATAAAACACGTAGGTCCAGTTCTCGGTCATTTGTGATCAAACATTTAATAACACGCACAACACAATTGATCAATAGAAGCTAGGTCAAAGTCCTTCCAAGGGCTGAAATGGCCAGTTTATTTTTTTTTTTAAATTTATTTACTCATAACGATAATCTTCTTTTGTGTGCAGAGGTGTGCCAAGTGTGTATCTATCTGTTCTACACACTGATACATTGCCTGTTCCAGAGCATCCATCAACACATGACAATACGACCTACGATGCGCAATCTAAAAAACCTATTGTCATCTAAATACATTCCGCCGGTCGCAATCGGATTGTCATCATTAATTTCTCAAAAGTCATTTGGATAAAATTGTTCGAAATCTCAATCTATCACAAAAAAATACAATGACTCTGGCATCGGAATTAACCAGCGTCTACGTATTGTCACTAGGAGTTAAAATAACTGTATATAAACATCGGCAAAAAATCTACACATGCCGTATTTCACGCTTTCGGATGACGCAACTTATGCGTTGTTCTAAATCTATAGCTCTAATCCTTA
Organism: Dichetophora obliterata; assembly: GCA_963920525.1. NCBI lineage: Eukaryota > Metazoa > Arthropoda > Insecta > Diptera > Sciomyzidae > Dichetophora > Dichetophora obliterata. The sequence goes on from OY986439.1 coordinate 117,928,687, forward strand.
TGTTCATATAAGCGTATATACCAAGAATGATAGAATACAAAGATTGCGCTGAAGACTTGCAAAAGAGTACAACAAAATTGTCGTTCTGCGCATGTACGTCATAACATCAATGCTGTTTTGGCGAGCGTTCACTTTGCGTACGATTTCTACTCAGAAATGAAAATTGCATACATTTTAGTGTGTATAATTAAAATAAAAGAAGTAAGAAGTAATTTATTGGAACGAGAAGAAGGTAAATTTATTTGGTACTACTTTTTAAAAATTATTTTTACTATGTTGACTTTATATGATTTAAATACAAACTCTAAATGTTTGATAGTTTAAATCAAACTTGATTTTAAATACAAATTCAAGTTGTTTGATAGTTTAAAATCGTTTATTGAGCTTAAGGTCAAAGTTTAGAACAATTGATTGTTCTAACGGATTTTTCCAAAGAAACAACAACAACAACAAAGCTTTTTCAATATGAAAAGGAAAAAATCACTAGCTGATTTTATTGCAATTTCGGCCGTGCTAAAGGCTTCATCAGAAATTTTTGTGATACCCGTGCAAGCGCGCACTAACGCACTGCACCACAGAGGCGCTGAGATTTGAAGTGTCAATTTCTCAGTTTTTCTCAAATTTCATATATTCACATTTGTTGTTGTATTTTTGCTTTACTAAAACATTTAGAATTTGTATTTAAATCATATAAAGTCAACATAATAAATAACAAGGTCATTTAGGAAAAAACTTTAATTATTTTTACTATTATTTTATTGCAGCCAGTAAGCAGCTTCGTGAAAAAAAAAATTTGTCTGAGAAACCAACCATTATTTTTCGAGTTGGATTTTATTAAAATGTTTATTACGAGTTTAATTGATGTAGTTTCAACATTCCCAGATATTTTATTTCCATTAATTTACCTGTGAATCAATCGCGTCGGAAGCGAATTTCATCTGGGGGGGCAGTACAAATGGGGGGCAGTACAAATGGTGGTGCAAAAAAAGTTCACCAAAATTTCTTCACATGAAACATGAAGAAGAGAGAAAGAAGAGGAAAATATATAATACAAAAATATTATCGTTGTAAAAAAACTGATATTTTGAATAATTTTTCCTTTTAAATTGTCTATCTAGCTAAAAAAGTGGGGGGGCAACTGCCCACCTTGCCCCCCGCTTCCGACGCCAATGCTGTGAATTGAAAGGACAAATAATGATAGTTCCAAGTTTTTAAATAATGAAACAAATTTTGTTAAGTTAGTATATTTTTGTATTTTTATTTTCGTTTGAGTACGTTTTCTTCAATTTCTTGGTTAAATTTTTTTATTTATTGCAAACATCAGGTTTCTGAAAAATATTTGTTTGCTGCTGTTACCACAATTAGCAGCTGAACACTTAATTTTTTTAAATTTTATGTTAAAAACTCGCAAATATACTTCGATATATACACAATTAAAAAAAAAACACAACCGATCGCAATACGTTTCTTAAATAAATAAAATATTGCGACGTAGTCAGCTGAACAGCTGGTTGTCAAACTCGATTAGCAGAAGTAACGGACCTGAGCAAAGCGCAATCTCTTATTCTATCATTCTTGCGTATATACCAAATAACATTCCATTTCAATGTTTTTTTCTTCAAAAATAAGAAAAATATAGCTCAAACAAAGGCTTAAAAGTGACAAAATATCAATCGCGAATATCTCAAGAATTTCATCTTTCTACTCCCCCGTTAGAAGAGCAAGCCCAATTATCCTAGTTCAGGACCTGCCTGACGTGATTACCTACAAAATCACTGGAGGTTCTCGAGAAAAACGACACTCCAGTTTGAAAAAAGTGATTTCGAGATCTAAATCTAATGTAAAAAATTCATATCCCTAGGACCACGGCAACCCTTGCCGACTTGCATCCAAACATGTGAGTCCCTATATGGTGGGGTAATGTATTGAAAAACTTGAGAATTCTTTTTGTTTTTTGATCATAACAACTTGTGTCGACTTCAAGCGAAACTTTTACGAACGTAAGCTTATGTGCAGCTGCAATTGATGCAATTGATGTCCTATTAGTTAAATTCTTGTTTCAATTGGTCAACATTTTTGTGGAATTACGAAGTTCTCAAAAGAGTATATTTTTGATCGGGGATATAAAACATCAAATTACGGGCTCAAAACTCCCGTCTAAAAGACAAATTCTACAAGTTTTGTTTTACAACATTCGTGAAGTTAATTTAACTGTGAACGAAAGTGCAAATCTCACGATTCGCGAGTGTATTATTTTTTGGGAAAAGGCTCGCATACCTATGAAATCTATACCTAATAGTGTTAAGAAGCTTGTAAAATTGTATCAGAATTGGAGGGACTTGCAAAAAAGTTCACAAAAACCTCACGACATTTTTGAGCAGCGCCGACAAGAGTTCGTCAAAGATTTAGACAATCTGTTTGATATAGCACATGTCTACGCGCTTCAATTAAATTAAATAGATGAAGACAAAATCTTTTTACCGCACCAGAGAGAGCCAGGTCAAGCAGGTCACTTATCAGGAATAGGCAAAAAACTGGCTGAAAAAGAGAAAAGAATGCTCCTTAGAGCTTTGGAAGAAGAAAAGCGGCGTGCTAAATATTTAAATCCACCAATTCCTTCCACATCATTCAACGAATCAGTTCAAAACGATTCAATTTCTCAATCTGATGAAAACATGGATTCACTGGAAGATTTGTCAGCCCCTTTCGATACTAGACAACCCATAACAGGTAAAACACAAATGCGGAAGGACTTTATTAATTCTAAATTAGTGGCATTAGACCGGTGCTAATTAAGTATGAGAGACCCTGTATTTGTTCTTGAAGCTACAATTGAAGCACTTGGTCTTAATATTGACGAGTTTCCGATAAGAAAATCATCAATACAAAGAATTTGTACGACAAAATGGAAAGAACGTGCAGAAGCCATAAAAACTAACTTTCAAAACGAAGTACCAGATATTTTAACTGTTCATTGGGATGGCAAGCTTTAGCCTGCCGTATATTCTAGGCAATCCAAAGAAGAGCGACTACCAATAGTAATATCATTAAACAATAAGGAACAACTTATTGCTGTGCCAAGTTTGGAAAGCTCTTCAGGAAGTGAACAGGCGTAAGCTGTATGGAATGAAAAAAAAGCAAAATTCTTTGCTGTGACACAACGGCTTCAAACACAGGTCGTATTAATGGAGCTTGTGTACTTCTTGAGCAAAAACTAAACCAGGGGCCAAATTACAGCATCCGTGATCGAGCAAAATTACGAAGGGCATGACGAGACAAGTGCCTTTAAATCTTGTACAATTTTGCTCGATCACGGATGCTGTAATTCGGCCCCAGGAAATGGTTATTTTTGCTTGTCGTCATCACGTGCATTAATTGGTGTTAAAGAGCGTGTTTGAAGCAAAAATAAGTCGAGTGACCGTAAGCCCTGATATCCCACTGTTCAAACAGTTTCGAGATAGATAAAAAAGTGTCGATCCCACTAAAATAAATCGTTTTAAAGACAGCCTTACATCATTCTTTACTGCCGCTGATATCAACAATTTTATGGAGTTTTACAAAACTGAGCTGTCCAAAAAAATAGTTAGAGATGACTATAGAGAGTTAATAGAACTTTACATTATATTTTTAGGGGGATATACGGAGAGAAATTTTAAATTTCGACCTCCTGGTGCCATGCACCCAGCTCTATCGATGGCGAGAGCGATTTACTCCCTAAAAATATCATTACTCAAAGGTCAGTTTAAAATTTCGAGGAAAGATAGAGCAGCACTATTTGGCGTCTGCTTATTTATTGCAACATCTTATGTCAAGCCATGGCTTTAAAGCATTTATGCAGTTAAGGCACCTTATCAGGATCTATGTTTTTTGAAGTCAATGAAAGCCTACAAAAAATTGGTAGTGTAACTTCAAAAGCCGCTTTAAATAAGCTAACACAGCATCTTTGGTATTTGACTGATGAAGTATCTGTAATGTCACTATTCGACGATGATGTGGGTAATGAAACTAAATTAAAAATAGTGGCTTATTTATCCAAAGAAAATATATTAAGAAATAGTAAGCGTTACATTGCAACGAAGGAATAACTTTGTGGTAAATTGTATGGTAAGTTTCCTTAATTTTCATAGTATTAGGTTTCCCTCTAAAGTACAACGGATAAAAACCTCAACAGAGGTTAAATACTCTTAAGGTAATTTAGATCCCTCCAATATAATTTATATTTTTTTAATGACTGTATTCTTTTCTGTTTCAGAGAAAAACATCGATGACTTCATATCAGTCAAAAGCAAATCCTTCTTTGAACGCCTTAAAATCGATGACAGTTTCCTTCAGGACTGTCCGGCTTTGTGGTCAAGTAACATTTCCTTTCAAGACGCACAAAAAAAGATTTCATCACTAAGGGCTGTGAACGACACAGCTGAAAGACCGGTTAAGTGGATGGATGATAGATTTCCACGGTTTAATTACGGTTGAAGAGGATCAAAAACAATTTTTATTACGTTGCGTACAAGAACACAGAAAGGTTTATCCGGATTGTAACAAGCAAACTTTAAAAAGGAAATATAAACAATAATGTTTTATAATTTTTCCCAATAAAGTTAATACGAAATTCATAGTACAACTTTGGCACCAAGTCGGCACGGGTTACCATTATGCAATAATTTTAAATTTTATTATTTAAGCTTTTCAGGTCAAATAGAAAAAAACTAAAGGGTATGCGTTTCTAAATTATCAAAAAATAAATTTTCCTTTACTTCCTGGGTCACCTTAGTATATATGCATATATAGCTCTGTAGCTCCAAAAATAATTCGAATTTTAAAAAATCCTTTTAAGGCATTATTTTCGAAGATTTTAGAAGACATTTAAGAAAAAAAAAATCAAAAAATTTTTTTAACCGCAGGTCATACCTTAAAAAAGGAAAATATATTTTGAAGCTAAGAAAAATAAATATAACTCTGACGGTCACTAGTAATTCTTCAGAATTTTCTGAAAATTTATGAATTGTGGCAAACAATGATAATATAAAAAAAAATTGCAAATTAACCCTTTTCGAGGATTTGTCGAATATATTCGACAATTCAAGAAGGTATTCTGAGAACATCACTGACTAACGATTGATTTGGTCTTTATGTTTTGTGTTTCTTTCTTTCTCATTAGCAAATATTTTCTTTATTAAATTTAAAAGCTTTAAATTTTAGTAGAAAGTAAGGTTTAGTATTGTTTTTGCAAGTATTAGTGCAGTTGACACTAATTAGTGCAGTTAACACAGAAGCTAAAATTTCTCAACTTTAAAATCCTAAATTTTTAATTTATAGCTTTGGAGCACTTCGAAAAAATTCGTTAGTATTTATACATCTATTTTAGAGCGTTCTTTAAAAAAATAATAATTTGAATGTTAAATAGATGGATTCTATGACTTATTTATAATTGTCGAATATATTCGACGTTGACACGCAGTGGTAGTAAAAACTTGTATTTCACATTGCAGCTGTTGCTGGTAAATTTTCGAGAAAAATCTCGAAGGGAACAATTTTAACTGAAGATGAAATCATGGCGTTTTTGGAAGCTGATTCCGACATCGACGAGGAAATATAAGATGAATTAGAAATCGAATATGAAGTGTCACAGTTCCAATATAAGGATGCTTCAGCAGGTGAACATCAAGTACCATCAACTGCTTATGATATTGAGCTAGCTGATTTAACTCATACACTCAAGAGTATGGGTTTATCAGTTCCAGACGCCTATGATATCCCGTCATCAAGTAATTTTCTAGAGATTGATCCATTGAGTTGCACTCCGAAGAAAAGCATTACTTGGAGAAGACTTCGAACGGGAGAAATTGCGGATAAAATAGTTTTTGAATAAGTTATAATGACTGAAAATTTCGAAATTGGTACTCCGTGTTCATATTTTCGAAGATATTTATCAAATGATTTTTTTACCGACTCTGCGTATTACACGAATTTAAATACCCAAAACAAGGGGAAAATTTTGTTCAAACCATGCTCTGTAGATGACGTACGTGCTCTTTTAGCACACCACATAATAATGGGTGTATTAATATTTCCTCGAGTAGGAATGTTCCACGATCCTAACATTGGAATAACATTGCTATTCGCAACAATTTACACCTTGCTGATGAAAACGCTAGAAATAAAGAATACAAAAATCGTCTGTTCAAAGTAAGACTGATAATTGATCTAGTTCGCAACCATCTTTTAGAGTTACCATTGGAGGAAAATCTATGTATCGATGAGCAAATCATTCCATACAAAGGCAAATTTACTGCAAAGCAATACATAAAAGATAAACCGTATCCATGGGGTACAAAGGTTTTTTCATTTGCGGCAAAAGAGGAATGCCATATGATTTCATTGTCTATCAAGGGTCTACAACACGTTTAAATGAACACTGCGTTCAATCTCTTGGTTTTGGCTCAGCTGTCGTACTGCAGTTGACCGAACGCACATCTGAAACTGAAATTGATCATAAATTGTTTTTTGATAATTACTTTCCGTCATACCAGCTATTTGAAGTGCTAAAGAAAAGAAAAATATGTGCAGCTGGAACAATACGAGGATCATCTGCCGAATGTATCAGCTGCGATGGAAATGTTATAGCAACTCGCTGGTATGACAATAAAGTCATAAACCTTGCTTCGAATTTTGTTGGGGTTGGATTTGAAGACCAAGCTAAACGTTGGGATAAGGAAGAAACTGACTTTGTTTTCATCAACCGGCCTGTTCGAATGTACAATGAAAGCATGGGCGGTGTTGACTTGTTGGACCACGTTATGCAATATTATGGAATAAATATTTACACCGTAAAGTGGACATTGCGAACTATCATGCATTTTGTTGATTTGGCATTAACATCAGAATGGATGGAATAACGAAAAGATTACATTGCTAAAGGAATCGCAAAAAAGAAAATTATTGATTCAATGAATTTCCGCAAATCCAACGAAACGCAAACGAGGAAGACCGAACAAAGTTAGTGCTACAGTTGGCAAGCCCTCCACGAAATCTGGAGCATGTATTAGTGAAAGCGACTCTACCGATGACTCAGATAACGAAAATCCAACACCATAATTCTCAAGAAAGAAAGTTTACCAAAAACCGCCACCACCAGAAGTTTTACAGGATTAAAGAATGCATTTACCAAGTTTTTTAGATTCTAGAAGTGCAGGTCGATGCAAGCTAGGGGGATGCAAAAAAAGTACATTTGTAATTTGTAAAAAATGCAAAGTATGCCTCTGTGTCAAACGAGGAAATAATTGTTTTGAGCAATTTCATATTAAGCTTTAATAACTCTATTTACATCGATATTTATTTTTCTTATTTTTAATCAAAAACATTCGAAAATAAAACCAAAATTTGAATAAAACTTTATTTAGTTTTCTTATTTTATATGGCAACAATATAAAATTTTTTTCAACCTTTTATATGCTTTGTCGAATATATTTGACAAATCATAGCACCAAAACGACAAATTTGTTACAGAAAAAAATATTTTTCCCAGAATTAAAGAGCTCAAATTAGCTTGTGTACAAATTTTCAGATTTTTAGCGCACCATAAAATATTTTTTCCACGGAAAGGGTTAACCATTAAAGACAGTTCAGGGATCTCAAAAAAGGAGTCCAAATGCTCTGTGGTAAAAATTGCCTTACTTTTTTTTTCAATGTGCAATGTCATCTCAAATGATTACTTCGAAACTAGTATTATTTATATTTAATTACAGGTGCATGTTTAAAGGAGGGATATGAGACGTATAAATTTGAAATGGAACTAAAAAAGGGCTTCAAAAAGTATAAAATTATTTTCTTTAAGAATAAATGTATTTACAAAAAATATGCTTCATTAAAATAAGACTAACTTTAATTAATTTGTAATTTAGATGTTTTATGAGTTTTAATTTTTTTATTATTTATGTAAAAATTTGTAATTTAAAAAAAAAATATTTTTGGATTTTTTTAAGTTTTTTAAAATTTTTGTATTAAACTTTAATTTTGAATTTTTTAAAAAATTTTTGATTTAATTCTTTATGTGTATAGGCTTAATTTATTAAAAAAAATTCATTTCAACTGAAACAAAACGAGTACTCTTTTTGGCAGTAATAAAGCTAAGTAGTTGCTCTTTGAGTTAGAAGTTATACTGGAGTTAATGAGTTACATTCTGACTTACAAGTAATACGAGGGGTAATTAGCTGAACTTTGACTTATAGGCAATACTGGAGGTAAGTAGTTGACCTCTAACTTATGGGTAATGCAGGTGGTAACTAGCAATACTCTGACTTATTGGTACTGGATGTAATTAGTTCAGCTCTGACTTATAAGTAATGCTGGATGTAAGCACCACACATTACCGCTTATGACAAGCCCATCTTATATATATTACGAAAACGCAAATTTTGTACGGCGTAAGGCTTTTTAAGTACAAGTCTTATCTTAGTAAATTTAGTATGTTTTGTTAGGTTTTGACCTATAGATGTGCAAACTGGACTTTTTATTTCTTAAAAGTTTTAAGTTATGGCGAGTTAAAGTTTGCATATAATTGTTGTTGTTATGTTGCTTTTTCGCTTCTTAATTTCAGCATATGTCTAATATTATGTGAGGTATTTAGCGCCACCTATCGGCTAATAGCTATGAAACTGTTATACTGACGAATAATCTTTTATAATTTCACAGCTAAAACTATGAATTGATATATTCAATATCAAAGTGATATTGGAATGATTTCTTACAGTGATTTCTTACAAAAAATTTCAAAACTGTTGGTCGGAAAATTTATTAATTTTTAAAAATTTACACAAAAATTTAATAAGAAATTGGAAACTGGTAATGAAACATTTTTGTTCAAGCATTTTTCAACTGGAAACCAAGAAATATTCTTACTCCTGTATACTTAAAATAAATTTGGGTATGATATTATATATGCTAACATTATATCGTCGTTACGAGCGTGCAATACCGCGTTTATTGCAAAAAGACCAAAATTAATTTCATTTCAATTTTGATCAGTAGAAAATCTATTCAATAGCTTAAAACAAAATCTAGGTATGTTTGATTTTGGCGTTTTAACGCCACACGGGCTTAGTAGTGTTAAAATAATGCCTTATTTGTGTTTATTGTAATCCAGTAGGGAAATACCTCCCATTACCAAGTAATTATTATATAATTACTTGAGTAATGATTACTTCCCCTACTGGGTTTTTAATGTTACTATGTTAATTATTTCATATATTATATGAGAATATTAAATCATGTAACTCTGTTCGCAATACAAATTATTATTAGGATGCATATATTATAATTATAACGAATAAGTTATAAAAAAGGCGTTATAAAACGCTGTTATTAAAAACGCTGATCTAAAAAAGGCGACAAGAAGGTAATTGATATGAAAAACAGAGATGTAATAGTTGTAGCTGGTACTAGGGTTTTAAAATTAACTCTTCGTTAATTGAATTTGGTTGAAATAAAAAGTTTCAATGACGTCAAGGTCATCGTATGGTTCAGACAGCTCGTGGCTTATTTGGATGCGATAGTCCTGGTTAAACCGAAGATTTTATGAAGAACTTTCTTTTTGAACACCCCCACTTATTAGCAATTGTTATTTTTCGCTTTATCTCCAGGCTAACATATTTGCTGCTGTTGCTCAATTCAGTAAAATTTTAATCATCAACCGCTTTCCACCGAAACAACGCGCCGAAATAGTGATGCTGTACATTGAAAATAGTCGTTCAGTTGTATAACTCTACGTACATATCGTGGAAAATATCGTGGCCAACAAGCACCGTCTGGCAACACTATTCGTCGTTTGGTGTCGAATTTAGCTGAGCACGGGACAGTGGATCGTTCATACGTCGTTCATTAACGCCCAAGACGTTCCAATGAACTGGTTGAGCGGTAGGAGTGATGTGTCGTATCGTCACTGCGCTCAGCATTTTGGAGTCAGTGGAACCACTTTGCGGCGCATTTTGAAGGACTAGTATCGCCTGTGGTCGAAATTCGACCAATCTTTTGAAATTTCAATTGCTTTTTTTAGTTCTGAGGCATGATCTTGATTTAAGATAATGTGATGTACTAAGAAAATCTTAAGTTTCAAATTATCAAAATAACTCTGATATAAAAATAGTCTAAATTTTTTTTTAAATATCTGTAAAAACATTACCCATAAAAACTTTCGTACCCCGTATTTTTCACAACCAGGGCTTTTCATACACGTTGTACTGAGAAATGCTATAGTTTTCAAGATATCGCCGTAACGTTGATGTCAAAATAAAGGGAATTTTTCAGAATTTACTATTTGTAAGAAATCACCATCACAATATATATTCACACATGTTACATACAAAAATGCTTATTATAGGGTATTCGTAAGAGATATCGGAAAAATGTTTTTTGTACATTGTATTAATGTCGAAAATTTCCTCTTCCATTTTTTATAGTTTAGGTTTTGCTTAAGCAATGTTCTTTAAACGCTAATATTTCAGGTCAAAGGTCACAAAATATTTAGTGAAATCCTTCTCCCTACTCTAATTTCTTAAAAAAAAATTATCAAAATCGGTTCAGAAACACGGAAGAACTGTTTCTCCCACGCATATTTCTATATACACCGAAATGGCTTAAAACATAGATTTGTGTATATAACTTTGGAGTGGTTTGAAATATTTAAAAATTTTTTTTTTACAGAAATTATTCCTTGAGCTGTAGAACTTTGCAAAAAATGTAAAAACACCATTTTGAAAAATTAAATTTTCATCAAAAAAATCATAGGGGATAGCTTATGAATTTCGATGATAGAAACTGTTAATTGAATTATGTGTCAAAATGAGGCAATTTTTGCAAATAAATGATATGTTATATGAAAGAGTGTGAAAAAAGAAAATGTAATAAGAAAAAAAAAAATTATAAAAAAATTTGTCTTATTTTTGAGCAAAACTCAAATATTTTAGAGGTTTTTTAAAACAATATAAAACATTGAATTGATGGGATAGCTGTTAATCTTGTCTTATTTCTCCAAAGTCATTTAATTGATCTTTCAAACAAAGATAACTTGTTGAAAATGGATTAAAAAATGGCTGAGATATTTGCTTGCAAAGTTGAAACTTGAAATTTCAATCGTTTTTTTCATCGTTCTGAGGCGATGACCTTGCTTCAAGGAAATAAGTTGTACTGAGAAGATATAAATTTTTCGATATATCTAAATAATTTTAATGTCATTTTAAGGTGATTTTTTTATCATACTGCCCGTGGAAAATACTACCAAGAAAGCTTTGGTATACCGTTATATTCATCAACCAATAACTTTTCATACAAAAATACGTTGTACTGAGAACATCTATAGTTTTCAAGATATCGCTATAATTTGTATGTCAAAATATCGCAAATTTTTCAGACTTTACTATTTGTAAGAAATTTCACCATCACAATAAATGTTCACTTTTGTTGCATACAAAAATGCATATTGTAGGGTATCCGTAAGAGATGGCGATAAATGTTGGAAGTATTTTTTGCACACTTTATCAATGTTTAAAATTCCCTCTTAAATTATATTCTTCCATCTGTTACAGCTTAGCTTTATTTTATAAATGCTCTTTTTACACTCATATCTCAGGTCGAAGGTCACTAATCTAAAATGTGATCATACTGTGCAGCCAGATCTTTCATTTGATAACTCATTGACCATTCTAACTCTTCCTAGCCCTGAGATTCCTTACTAAAAATAATACAACGTTAACATTTTGGGGTTGAGGTTATAAATTTAAAATCTGAAATGATTCTGCACATATAGGGCGCAGTATCTTTCGAATGATATAAGTTTCATTGCCCTTATTCTAAAATTAATATCGAAAAAGTGTACAACAACATTTGATGTTTGCATATTAATATATAATTTTGAAAGATGATTTACATTTGTTGGCAATTGACTCAAAGAATATTGCAAACAGACCGTCCACGTCACTTGGAATATGACAAAGCAGTCGCTCGAATGGTTGACACTGATTTTTGGAAGTACATTTTTATGACCGACGCACAGTGGTCAAAAATTTAAAAAAGGGGTCCAAAATACGAAATAATGGTCATGGGCTACAGCAACAAAATTTGATACACAGTATCTTTGAAGGAAAACAAATTCATGCTATAATAAAAATGGGCGCAATCGGAAAATGACTACGCCCACATCCCATAGAAACCATAATAAAATCGTCGTAACTCAGACAATTTAGGTCACACAACAAAAAAAAAAATTGTGTATGAGTATGTGTTGTTAGCAACAATGTTCTCTAAATGAATGAACATAATCGCATAAAAAAACACGCCCACTTCACATTCAACCTAATTTAGCCAAATCCATTTAATATCAATAATTTATTTATATTTTAGCTGTAAAAATTTAATATGACATGTTATAGTTCTTATGTACCTGTTTATAGGGAAAATACAATTTTTTAAATTCATCAATTTTTACAGAGACTGTAACTAATAATTATTTTTAGATTTTAACCCAAAAAAAGCCGTTTTGAAGGTACCATTAGAATCCTATCACATTGTAGAACCTGATATCGTATTGATTTTTCAAATTTTTGACTGTGAAAATTTTTAGCAATATATAGTAATTATTTCTGGTTTTTATTTTTTTAAGCCAAAATAAAAAGCAAAATTTGCCCAATATTTTTTAGCAAAAAATTCGCGTTTAAAACTTCTAATACTTTTCATTTCCTTTGCTGCTGCTGAAACTTATGCTTCTAAAAATCAAACAGTGGCAGTCAAAGTAAAAAAAAAAAAATCTGATAGACTGTAAGATACATTTTTGGCCTTAGAAAGTTTGACCGCATTAGTCACTTCAGTAACAAAGTACTCGGTTACAACATCTTCAACTATTTGGATGCTAGAAACTGCATCTTTTTACACAACCTGATCTGCACTCGCACTCCTGATTACATATTTGAAAAGCTACGATTTTGTAGGTCAACTAGAAATCTGAATCTTTTAATCCCTACTTATAATTTTTTAAACTCTAACAGATTCTTTTACGTGAACGCCTTCAGATTGTGGAATACACTGCCTTTAAGTATAAAAAGTATTACAACTAAACGCAACTTTAAGCATACAATTTTCCAACATTTCTCTTAAGTATCTCTCTTTCAATAATTCTATGCAATTGTATTTAAAAAACCTTACTTTAATTAAAATTACTTTATCTTCATTTGTTGTTATTCTTAGTTTTGTCGATTTTTCGATTTTTGTTTTTGAATTAATTATTATTTTGATTAGATCTTTTAGTTAAATGATATTAATTGTATTAAGTTAAATTTTTAATTATTTTTTTTTGTGGTTTATCACTTGTTATTTTGTTATGTATCTATATTCTTACTGCATTTTAGAGACTCTGTCTTATTTGTGAACCTTTTCTTTAAATAAATTAATAAATAAATAAATAAAAAATGAACTGCGAAGCTCTTTAGCAGTCGACAGTTGCAGTAGTTTTTGTTTTGATTGACTGAAACACTGTAAGCAAAATCGAAAGTCCCCAGTAATTCAAGTCTAAAAGCAATCTTTAATGAATCAAGCACGATTTTTCTTCATCGTTGACGAAACATGTTGACTCGGTTATATATTTCATTGACGAAAATCTCATGTAAAAGTTCCAAATTCGTGCATTGTTTGAAAACTTTCTGTTTTTGATGAACGAAACAAGACAGATTTTTTAAAGTATTATCGACAAATCTATCCCATGCAGTAAGTTTCTTTAAGAAATCATCATGACATTTTCGTGCAATATGCCGTGGAATGCATGATGCAGGGTCGAAGCAGCAGCAACTGTTTTTCAACACTCGCAGCAGACTGTTTTGCTTTTATGCTTTGTGCTGATACAATTGTTTGATCGCTTTCGTGCCAATTTTTTTGCTTTTCGATATCAAATTGCTTTTCGATTGAACACTTGGGTGGACCAAAAAAGGTGTTTTTTTGTTGTATACTCTTTGTGTATGTGCTGGCAATATACAAGGTGGCGCAAAAGTAATCCTCCTATCAGAAAATGCTATAAATTTTGCGATTGGCCCCTAATGTCAGTTCTGTTTTGACATTTGTGTAGTAAACACATGCGAAATACACGCTAATAAACAATGTTACGCTACACTGCTCCAGAACGCGGAATATTGGTGACTATTTATTTGACCAATAATCGGTCGGTGACTTTGGCACAACGTGAATTTCGTCGCAGATTTCCTGGCCGTCCAACGCCTACTGGTGAAACACTGCGACGTTTAGCCGCTCGCCTCGAAGAGACTGGCACAACACGAGATGCTGCCAGGCGTGGCAGACCCCGGAGTAGCCGTTCTGCAGAGAATATTGCTGCTGTAGCCGAGGATGTCATGGAAGCGCCGTCGACATCGACCAGACGACGTGCCACGCAAATGGGTATCGGTCGACGGTCTTTACAGCGAATTTTGGTAAAAGATTTGAAGATGTTTCCGTACAAAGTCCAGACGGTGCATCAGCTGTTAGCTGCTGACCGCCAATCGCGTCTAACATACGCTCAAGCCATCCTTAATCACCACCAAGAGGAAGATGATTTTTCATCAAAAATAATCATGAGTGATGAGGCCCATTTCCATCTTAGCGGGTACGTAAATAAGAAAAATTTACGCTTCTGGGGCACTGAAAATCCGCGTGTAACCCACGAAGAGCCATTACACCCGCTCAAAGTCACTGTATGGTGTGCTGTTTTCGCTGGAGGAGTCATCGGACCTTTTTTCTTCGAAGACGTCGCGGGCCAAACGGTTACTGTGAATGGTGAGCGCTACAGAGCAATGATCAACGAGTTCTTTTTGCCGCAACTTGATGAATTGGGATTGGAAAACATGTGGTTCCAACAGGACGGTGCAACGGCACACACTGCACGTTCCACAACCGATATGCTGAAGGATGCATTTCCCGGGCGCCCAATCTCCCGTTTTGGCGATTTGCACTGGCCAGCAAGATCGCCTTATTTGACCGCTCCAGACTTCTTTTTGTGGGGCTTTTTGAAGTCGCGGGTTTATGTCAACAAGCCTCAGACTCTTGCAGCTCTTAAAGACAATATCCGTCAAGAAAGTGAGGACCTATCGCCGGAAGTTTTGGCCTAAGTGATGAAAAATGCCATAAAAAGGGCTCAAATGACAATCAACTGTGGCGGCGGCCATTTACATGACATCATATTCTCGACTTGATGTAAAAAAAATTAAAAGACCAAATAAAAATAATCCACAAGAAGAATCAAAGTTTTTCATTTTTTTTTTAAATTACAGCCAAAAAACATCGCAAGGTTACTTTTGCGCCACCTTGTATAAGGGGTCGCTGATTTCGAATCTTAATTTCGAAGAATTTCAAAAAGTTGTTTTGACACAAAGGTAAAAAACTTATTGAAATTTTTCTGCCAGCACATATACAGTATAAACAAAAAAAAAACCAATTTTTAGGATCCACCCTAGTGTCCTATTGAAAAGCGATTTGCGATTAAACAGTTGCTGTTGCTTCGACTTTCGATTTTGTTAACAGTTTCAATCAATCAAAGCAAAATCATCTGAAACTGTTGTCTGCTGAAGTGCTTTGCAGTCTATCAGATTTTTCTTTGCTTTTACTTTGACTGCGACTGTTTGATTTTTCTCAAGCACAAGTTTAAGCAGTAGTAAGTTTTGAATTTATGGAAACAGTGATTGCTTTAAAAAGCAATAATTTTATGACTTTTGCTACTTTGACTGCAAAGAATAACCAGTAATTTTTGATTATTTTTAAAGGCAAAAACAAAAAGCAAAACTTGACTAATAACACAAAAGTACAAAATAACTGGTAAGTCGTAATTTTCATTTTTTTAAGGCAAAAATGAAAAGCAAAACTGGGGTGTTTAAGATTACTTACTTACTTTACTTACTAAGATTATGGTTGAACCAAAATAAAAAAAATATGATATGGCGATTCATGCCATTTCGTAAGTATTTCTTAAGCTCGTGACCCTATACATAGTCTGCGAAGTGCATATTAAAACCATCAAAATTCTTATTATGTATTATTTAAATTATAATAAAATTACATGAAGTCGTTATCATATTAAGTTAGCATTTAATTTAACGATTGAGTTGGAGTATATATTTTCCTCGCTAACGTTGTTTTTCTAATACCCCATTACTAATTTTAAAGCAGAAAATTTACGCTCCACGCTTACTTTAGTAGCAGGAACATATTCATATTTCCGTTGTTTCTGAAAGTGCCCCATGCATTTTTTTTTAAATTAAACATTAAATGTGAAGACCAGAAAAACAAAAAAACGCAAAGTCATCTGCCGCATTTGTTGTTATATGTAGAGCACTTCATATAATGTGTATTTCAATAAAAGTAAATTTTGCTTTTCATTTTTGCCTAAAATAAAATCAAAATTTACCTGTTATTTTGTACTCAAAAAAAAAAAAATATCGGGAAAAGTTTACTTTTTATTATTTTATTATATTTACTTTTTGCTCAAAAAATAAAAAATAAAAAATGGCTGGTTATTTTGTGGGGTTAAACAAATATCGGATAAATCTTGCTTTTTACTTTTTGCTTAAAAAATGAGAAGCAAAAATAATTATTATTTTTATTCTCATAATTTTAAGTCAAAAGATTATTATTGTTGTTATTAAATGTAAAAATAAAACCACTAGCTCAAACCATACGAAGAGAAAATTATTTTGGGTGAAGAAAAAGGGGCTTTGCCCCACTGTGCGACGTCACATAACTATTATCTATAGTGGCTTGAGTTTCTAGTATCCTAATGAATAATTGGGAAGTTCAAAAGTTTTCAATGGTTAAAGAAATACCTTCTCTTCAGAACAAATAAAAAGATCAGGGGCCCTTAGGTCACCATAAGTTATCCACTTTTATCCACTTTTTTCATAAAACACCAATAGTTTCTTATGTATAAACATTTCACACCGAGAACTATTCTTCTAACCACTTTTGAAAATTGCTCTAATCCAACGGTTAAAGTAGTGCCCGTTCACTTTTATGCTTGTTTTCACTGACCTTAACCAGGTGCTTTTCGATCGCAGTATCATCGCGTTCAGCAACTTAATGCAACTAACGCGATCGACGATTTTCCAAAAAAAAATATTTTTTGGAGATTGCAAGATACGCTTGAAGGCGCACATAAAAAATGCATACAAAGTGAAATAAAAGTAAAATATTGATGAGGGGAGAGGGAAAAAAGACCGAATAAACTTAGTTACTAGCTTGCTAGCAAGTTGCTTCAATGTAGCGTGGCTTAGCGATAAAACACGCACTTCTCATTCCATTCCATGCATTCCTAATTAATCTAAAGCAGCCACGTGAGGTGTGCATCTCGTTAATCCCAGACCCAGCCATAATTGCTGATTGCTCAGGCTGCAAGAAGAAGTTTTAATGAACAAAATTGTTAATTTTCGCCTAGCTAAGATTCTGTTGGAGTCGTGAAACAGAGCGAAACCACAACAAAATACATAGAGTAAAGTAGAAGCAGTTAAAATAAAAATGAATTTAAAATTAAAGCACTGCAACGCACTCTTTGTGTGTTGAACAAATACACATACACGCACACACCCACACACACCCACACACGACAGAGTGCAGCACCATCTTACACGGACACTCACCTCGCTGACGATGGACATGATCGCTTGTCGCTAATGCTCTTCAGATACTCGGATGGCTTGATCAAATGCGTGACGCCATCTTGTGAGTTGTTCGGGAAGCTAGGCGGTACGAAGGGCAACACGAGCTGCTTGTTTACCAAGTTAGGACCACCAGGGCGTGATCCTTGACCGTTGCTGCCGTTGCTGCAGGCGTATTGAAACTGTTGCAGCTCGTAGTGATCCTCTACGGAGCAGTTATAAAGTTGCTGCTGTTGTGCTGCACCACTTTGCTGCAAATGATGATAGTGCGATTGTGTTGCTGTTGCATAGATTCCATTGTTGTTGTGATGTTTGTTGCCACCGCTGCTGCTGTGGTGTTGATGTTGCTGTAGTTGGTGATAGTTATGGCTGCTGCCACTACAGTTGCTGTTATTGTTGTTAATAAACTCATTGTTGCTGTTGTGTAGTGCATAGCTGCTGCAGCTGCCGCTAGAATTTGTGGAAGACTGTACGGTTGAGGTTCCATTCAGAAGCTTGGCTTTCTTATTCGCTGAAATTGAACAAATTTATGTATTAGATACTTGCTGACTGCTTTACAAAATCTTAATGTTTAAGTTTAGTAGTTGTAGTTGTTAGTTTTTCTAGATGTGTCTTATAGAAACTTTAGACTTGACTTTGTATAAAGCAAGATATCAAATCAGTGAAATTGTATATTTTACAGATACAGTAGCTAACGTTGCACAAACACTGTTATTCGTTGATTTTTCTTAATCGTGTCTCCGCAGTTTTCTTTTCACTTATTTTATATCAAGCAAAATGACTCTAAGTGAGTTAAATGATCATTATCTATAAAAGGTTTAAGGCAATTTTTTGGAAACAGTTTTGCTAACTGGTTACTTATACTATGGGTATTCACGATTCAGTGCACTTGCCTGTGCAGCTGAGGACTTGTGCAGTTGTGCAGTTAGGTATTCGTGAACACACCACTGTCACTTTTTTAAAGCTGTAAAAATTTTCAATGCGCACAAGTGCACAACTGATCAAGCTCTCCAGTTTTAGGCTACAGTAGAAAAGCACTCGTGCAGATTTTTGAAGTAGTGTATTTTGGTTTTATAAAGTGAACAAGTTCTCTTATTTTTTTGGGGTTCTTTTAATATTTTTTACCCTAGAACAAGGCTCTGATATCTTGGCAGCCCTGGAATCAATTATTTTTTTAAGGAATATCTAAAATATTTTTCGATTTTTAATGATTTTTTTTTTGTGTTGGAAATGCCAAAAACAGGATCTTTGAGAATTTTTAACAAAAAAAAAATCTTATTTCAACAGCTATAACTTTTTCATCCGAATTATGGTTTTTGTAGTTTTTTGCACAAAATAGCTTAAGACTATGCCAGAGTCACCCGTTAAGTCGTTATTTTGAATTTTTGAATTTTTGAGGATTTTTTTCGTAAAAATACCCAAACTCAAAATTTACACAATGTTACACTTCTAGTAAAAAATTTCCTAACGACCAAGTTATTCAACGTAATCACATAATTTTTTGTTTTTAAATTAAATATTTTTTCAGAAAACATTTCAACAGCATTTTATTGCAATGTTTTCAAAAATGAATTTTTAAGGTTTTTTTTTTTACTACAACAAGAAAAAAAGACATTTTTCAAAAAGTAAAATATCACAACTCTAGCAATTTTTATCCGATTGTTAAGTTTTACATCTCATTTTTAGGGAAAATTAAATAACAAACAAGGTGCATACCAGTTTTAATCACAAAGAAAGGTTTTGTGCGCAAACAATGGAGTAATATGTAAAAGTCAAAGAAATGTTCACATGTTTTTCAATTCCAAATTTAAATCGCTTTGATGGTTTAAATAATTTCCGATTACTTACAATTTGATATTTTTATTGTTTTGACATCAAAAAGGACGATTTTTCAGCCATCCATCTTAAGAAAAGTAATTTAGAAAAATAAGGTCATCCTTAGTTAACTAATAAAAATGTGTTATAAGCAGAGTACAGAAACGCCCGCTTGCGTATCGTTGTGATTTAAAAAGGTATGCAAGAAATCGTACGGGCTCGAAAACACGAACTTTTAAAAATATTTTATTGCTCTACTCCACGAGCGTGTACGTTTAACTGAGACTTTGAAATGATCTCAGATCTTGACTAATTTTTGAATAAATCTCATTCTGTGTACCTTTTCAAAAGTACGCGCTCGTAGACTAGTACGCCATTGTGATAATTGAAACTCATGAGATCCCTCATTAGACTAGAGAAGTAATATTCTTAAATTAAGCAAATATTTTGCGCGATTTAAGAAAATTTAAAATTATTTGCTCAGTTCAAGCATGCAAAACTAAAATAAGCATTTATTTCTAAAACTGAGTAAAATAAATGATTGGTTGAAAAAAGAATGAAATACTTGATTCTAGAACCTGGAACTAAGACTTGAATCAAGAAAATATTTTCTTAATTTGAGCAAACGCAGAGTTGGTTATTTTTAATATTTTTGAGTTAAGCAATTATTTTGATTGATTTAAGAATAATATAAAATCACTTCAAAAATTGCTTGATTCAAGCATGTAAAACTATACAAGTACTTTCAATCTAAAATCTTTCAACCTTAAAGTTATGAGTGAAAAAATCACTCTCCCACTTCTCATCTGAAGATCAATAATTTAAATGTGAAACTTAAAACAAATCCCAATTTTTTTAAGTGTTTTTCCATATAAATTTTTTCCGCGAACAAAGTCAAATCGAATTCGATAGCAAATTTAATTGCTTTTCAATATAAAGAGATATGGAAATTATTCATTTTAAAAAATTAAATTTTTTGCTTCTAAGCCAATTTAATGCTTTAATTTATCACAAGATATCAGAAAGTCTTTTAAAACAAGATATTTATAAAACTATTATATTAAATTAATGATTCATTTAAAAACACAATGAAGCTAAAAAACAAGATACAAAATAATCTAATATATAAAGCAAAACTTTTTAATTTTTAGACAATTGCTTGGATCAAACAAATTGTTCTCTTTATAAAAACAAGAAAAACCAAAGCATTCCAATATTAAGAAAACTGTTGATTTGTTTTATTCTCAATTTTAGAAAAACAAATTTCCCAAATTATTTACTTAGATCTTACATCAATCATATTCTGCTCTTAGTCATTTCATGCCCGAATTAAAATAGTTGGGTTGGTTACACATTTTTTTTGGGTCATATATGTGTTAGTCTTTTCTCAAATAAGAACTTACAAAAATTTTAAAGTCCTTGGTGCCCGGGTTCGTTAGTTACAGGATACTAACTAAATACTTTTCTCCTGATTTTTTGGTGTATATTACTATCTCGCCTTTATTTATTTGTATTGTACACTTGGTTTTACAATTAAACAATTATTTTAATGTTTTCAAGAGCTTTTATTATAAAATTTTTTTTTGCGAAACGATCCCGATCTTGATTACGACCATTTTATTCTACGGAGAACGACTTCTGAATGAACAAGTGCAAAGCTTTCAATAGATAAAATAGAAGCAAAAAACCACTGGTCAAAAACATGAAAAAAACGTTGTAGGCAACATCGGGCATGAAAGGGTTAGTAAGAAAATTAAGTTTTCTAATATAAAGTAAACCATTCTAGTATTAAGAAAATTATTTACTCGAATCAAGCAAATTGTTCTCAGCTCAAGGAAAACTAATTTTTCTTATCAAGCAAATTACTCTAGTTTCCAGTAACTTGTTTACTTGAATCAAGCATATTTTTCTCAATTCAAAGAAAATAAATTTAGCAAATCAGGCAAATTATCCTAGTTTTCAATTCAAGGAAAATAAATTTAGCAAATCAGGCAAATTATCCTAGTTTTCAGCAAGTTGTTTACTTGAATCAAGCATATATTTCTCACTTCAAGCAAAGATTAAACATTTTCCACAATTTAGTTGTGGATTTTTAGTTTTACATAATTCTTAAATGTAGGAAAAAACAAAGAAAGTGAAAAGAACCATGCTCGAACCCGGATTCGAACCAGGGACCTCCGGGTTGTTGCACAAAAACTATGATTTTTTGACAAATATGTTGAACATACAACTAGGTTTGTAATTAATAATATAATTTGTTTAATGATTGAATGAAAATTAAATATATTCATTGATAGCTTTTTACATTGTACTTATAAATTTATTCAAAGACATTTTTTTCCTTACAATGATTAGGTCTCTTCCTGTACTCTAAAAAAAATATTCTAGATTTTTACGAAAATGTTTCTTGAATTAAAAATTATTTTCTTAAAATCATGTGTTTTAAATTTGCTCAATTCTAGCAAAATAATGCCTGAATTAAGAAGTTTATACTTGAGTGTTGGCTGTGCGAATAATTGCCCAAGTTACAACCGCCCAAAAGTGCGGAAATGAACAATCGCCCAAACAACCGGTTAAAATTTTTGGGCGATTGTTCATTTTGCGTTTGGGCGATTGTTCGTTTTTTTGGGGGCAATTATTCATAATGAACAATCGCCCAAATTTCGAAGAATGAATAATCGCCCAAAAAAGTTTTTGGGCGATTGTTCATCGCATTTTTGGGCGATTGTACATTATGAACAAATGCCCAAATTTTTTTGGGAAATTATTCATTTCATGATTTTGGCGAAAGTTTGCAGTTTTGGGCGATTGTTCATGGCTTTTTTGGGCGATTGTACATTATGAGCAATCACCCAAATATTTTGGGCGATTATTGACTTCACAATTTGGGCGATTATAGCTTGGCCGATTATTCGCACAGACTTATACGGCTGCCCAAGAATACTCGCCCAAATTGTAAAATGAATAATCGCCCAAAAAAGAAACGCTAAAATGTTTGGGCGATTGTTCATTTTAGTTTGGGCGATTGTTCATAATGAATGTTCGCAAAAATTTTGAAGAACGAATGATTTATATATGAATGAATGAAGATAATGATGGACATTAAATGGCCGTAAAATGCTGCGCCCTTATACGGAATTTAAAAACTACATTTCGTCCAAGGGCAAATTTTTTTAGGTGATTGTTCATTTTGGGATTGGGCGATTGCAACTTGGGCAAATATTCGTATAAACTAATACGGCTGTGCGAATAATCGCCCAAGTTACAATCGCCCAAGCCCAAAATAAACAATCACCCAACAAAAAAAAAATATTACTTTTTGGGCGATTGTTCATCGCTTTTTTGGGCGATTGTACATTATGAACGAACGCCCAAATTTTTTTGGTCGATTATTCATCTCACGATTTGGACGAAAGGTCGCAGTTTTAGGCGATTGTTCATCGCTTTTTTGGCGATTCTACATTGTTTTTGGGTGATTGTTAATTTTTGGGCTTGGGCGATTATTCGCACAGCCTTGAGTGCTAGCTGAAAGCCTATATGCTTGATTCAAGCATAGAGTGCTTTATTTTTCTCCTCGTGTGGCAATGAATAAAAACAGGTTATATAAGAGTTAAGTCACAGGAGTTTTTAAGGGATTCCTCTAGAGCACCTTTGACAAAAATCGATGGTTCTATGGCCACTTTGACTCTCTATGGAGCTTGTTGAGCCATTGGAAATTTTTTAGGGTATGTGGACTCGTTAGACAAAAATCTATGTTTTTTTTTTATAAATAGGCTCAACTTGGATTATCTATGGGGTTATTGGAACTTGTTTTGGGGTTTGTAGACTGTTATACAAATATTTATATTTTTTGACAAATAGGCTCCATAGGGACTATCCATGAAACTAGTAGGGCCATTGTAACTTTTTGTGGTTGGTAGTCTTCTTTTTTTTTTAAAGATCAAAGAACCAAGGTATGCGCCTTATACAAACAAGGTTTGTAATTAATAATATAATTTGTTTAATGATTGAATGAAAATTAAATATATTCATTGACAGCTTTTTACATTGTACTTATAAATTGATTTATTCAAAGACATTTTTTTTCATACAATGATTAGGTCTCTTCCTATACTCAAAAGTCTTAGTCAAATTTACCAGAAGTGTTCCCATACTAGAACAAATGGTAAAAGAGAGTGCAATCGAGAGAGTAAAGGATTTCCGCTGCCTGTCAAAAGTTTCAAGTTTTAGTCCGATAAATTGTTTCTGGTAAAATCGTTAGAGAGTCCAACTGCTTAAAATCAGGTGTTTACAAGTTAGCAAAGAAAAGGCACAATATAAAAATATCTTTAAAATAAATAAAAGCTATTGGAGTGGAAAACAGAAACATGTTTTATTGTGTAAAAACTAAATGTAAATGTTAATTTGAGAATTAATTTTAATATTCTAATCCATATGAATGTGAAATTTTTTTAATTGTGACTAACGATTTTATTTGACAGTTCACACAATTTTAGTTCGAAAAGCGTTATGACATTCAGGCATAATTCTGGATCAATTGCTACAATGGCTATTTGGATTTCCTGTTTCAGATGCGGAATCGTACGAGGTTTATTGGCATAGGAAACCACAAAGAAAGAAGTCCAATGGCGTCAAATCGTATGACCTCGGTGTCCAATTTATATCATCTCGTCGCGAGATCATTTTCCCTTCGAATTTTGTTTTTGCATTATGTCGTTGGCTATGTGGCAAGTGGCATGATCCTGTTGGAACCACATATTGTCAATATTTATATAGGCAATTTCAGGCCAAAAAAAGTTGGTCAGCATGTCCCGATAGCGGTTTCAGCTGCATTTTCGAAGAAGAATGGCCCGATGACACTGCTAGCCCAAAATCTACACCAAACAGTGCATCGTTGTGGGTGCATGGAAAGCTCTTGGATTCTCAGTGCCCCAATTGCAGCAGTTCTGTTTGTTGACGTAGCCATTGAGATAAAAATGGGCTTTTAGCTGAAGAAGATTTTCTTCCCAAAATCGTGATCATCTTGATGATGTTCCAACACCAACTCTGAGAACGCTCGACGGAGCGCATGCTATGCCTGCTTTAATTTTTGGATAAACTGAACCTTGTTAGCGTGCAAATGTAGAACTTTTGCCAAAATGCTCTGCAGCGAGCTCTTGCTAAACCCCAATTCCTGACTACGATGAAGAATCCTCGTTGTTGGGTCATCATCAACGCTGACCGCTGCCATAGCTATGTTTTCGTCCGAACGGGCTGAAAGGGGGCGACCACTCTTATTCGCGTCTACAACAGAGCCAGAGAATCAAATCTATTGATTAAATTGACAGTGCTGCGAGACGGTGCATTATGATGACCGCATAGTGTGCGGGTTTTGCGAATAGTCTCCGCAAAATGTTCGTAACTTTTGTAGTGAATTTTCACTATTTTTACGCGTTGCTCGACCGTTAATTTCTTCAGGCTTGTCAAAAAAAAAGTAGGGCACGAATAAAAATGTCAGCGACTTTTGGGACACCCTTTACATATAATCAATTTCGTTACTTATTTTTCCACATCCCTAATAGTTGATATGCCTTAAAAAGTATAATATTATAAATATAATAGTATAAAATAAGATATATACTATTATATAGTATAATAGTATAAAATTAAGAAGACCACAAATCCCTAATAGTTGATATGCCTTAAAAAGTATAATAGATAACTCGGTAGGAGCCTATTTGTCAAAAAATTATCGTTTTTATCCAAATAGTCCACAAACGCCAAAAAAGTTTTAATGGCCAAACGAATTCTATAGATAGTTGAAGTCTCAAACCTATTGACCATAGAACTATCGAGGTTTGTCTTAGGACAGGCGCGTACCCCAAAAAAAACCTTGTTGTCACGACAAAGATCTTTAGTTTTTGTTTGTTGCTGTATTGTGATGTATGTAAGTATGGAAAAAAACGTGAGTTTCTAAATAAACTAAGTGAGCTTTGTTATCACAATTTATTTTATTAATTGAATAGTGAAAAAATATCAAAATTGGCTTAGCGGTTACTCAGAACAAAGGTTAATACAACTGCAGTATAGAAGAAAGATTAAGATTATTTCAAATTTTGCGATTCCTTTCGAAGTGAAACGTAAAAATAAAGTAATTTTTAAAAAAGTGAAATTGATTCTTTTCTTACTAATTCTGAAGAAAGTAGTAATGCATCTAACTTTCGCAAAGAGGAGGCCACGATATGATCTGTAAGTCTTTTGCATAGGCTTACACCACTACGAGTGCTGCGATAGGGTATAATTTTCTGAATGTTACGCCCATAAGGAGGCGGCGCACAGTGGAACGCTTTCATACGACACACAATGGGGTATTTTATGGGCTTTTATGGCTATAATTAAGAAAAAATTGTTTGAGGTACCAACTTTTTTTAACACCAGTTCAAAGATAATAAAATTCTTCGTCACTAATAACAACAACTATTCACCTGACATTACTGGTTGAAAAGTTATCGCGGTTAAAAATCAACATTTTTTGCTTTCGTTCGCGCGCAGTGAAATTTTGGAAATTTTTAAATTTCCAAAATTTAATTTTATTAAAAAAAAGATACTTGTGGAAAGATTTTTTAATGGAACCTTCAACTTCGGGTAATTGTAGTGCTTACTGCAAACAAATTTTATTGAGTAAGTGTTTAAAAAAATTATTTTTTATTGATTTAAACATGTATTAAAAAATTAAGTTTTTTGTTATTTAAGTGGTGTTAAAGTGCTTTTTTTTTGTGCACCATTGTTATCTAATTGTGATTTTCTTTAACCCTCATCGGTCCCCTGTATGCGCACGCATACAATTTTGATCTTTAACCTTGAATAAAATAAAAACGGTTCAGCGGAATGTCCTTGTATTTTGCAAAGTAGAATTATTTTGCCTGAACAACCAAAAAAAACCCGTTTTTGAATTTGTACCCTTACTGTATTTGCCTGTGCAGTTATAGTTACGAATAAGTCCCTGTGTATGTGCGCGCATACACATAAACAGGTACCTGGAATTGCCGCTTATTTTTGTGTGTGGATTTATATCACGCTCTTATTTTTTCGTTTTATGAAATTCAGTTTGTTCTGGGACACACATAAGTGAAGTTTGTTTGCGCATTTATTTGAATTTTGGTTGTGTTTCGAAGTATTTGAAAAAAAATGGATAGAGTTTTACGTGAAAGAAGGCAGCGAGATGAACTAGAAATGTTGATTTGGAAAGCGAAGCGGGCGAATCTCCGTGCAATAGTGACGATGATTTTGCATTATCAGACGAGGAGAATGATGAAAGTGAAGTTCGCGTGCATTTGGATGAAGACGACATTGAGCCACTTGAGCAAAATTTAGCAGAAGAAAATGCAGCAAATTCTGAAAATAAATATTTTTCAAAAAATAAGAAAATTGAATATTCGTCGCAACCATTTTAAATAAATCGAAGAAATTCATTTCGACGTGCAGATAATTTCACTTTAGATAAAAACCTACCCTATTTGTTTTGGGTTCATGTTCATTATATGTTCCATTTTTGTTATAATTTAGGTCCAAAAGCATTAGCAGCTGCTACTATAGTTGATGTTTCGTCTGCATTTCACATGTTCCTTGAACCGGTTGAGAATATTATTTTGAATATGATGAATTTATATGGTGTGCGGTGTGGACACTCTGCACGCATACTTTGGATTGTTGCTGCTTTCTGGTGTGTATCGGTCATACGGTGTCATCGCAGTCACTAAACTGTGGAATGACGAAACTGGTCAGCCAATATTAAGAGCAACAATGTCTTTGAAAATGTTCAAGCGTATCCATAGTTGCATTTGGTTTGATGACCGCGAACAACGTATGGCCAACACTGCATCTACAAGTACTTCTGTACGTGACAAATTGGCACCGATTCGAAATGTATACGATAATTTGAAAGTTTTATACACACCAGGAAAAACCATTACCGTAGATGAACAGTTAGTTCCGTATCGTGGGCGATGTCCGTTTCGTTGGTATATTCCATCCAAGCCGGCGAAATATGGCATCAAAATTTGGGTGCTATGCGACTTAAAAAGCTGGTATGCATGCAACACACAAATTTATGTTGGTCGGAATCGTAATGCCACTCCTAAACGTAATCTCGGACGGCGTGTTGTTTTGGATTTGGTGGAAGGATCTTCCGACAGAAATGTAATGTATGACAACTTTTTCACTTTGTATGAATTGGCAGAAGATTTACATAAGAATCGCATGACTATTTTGGGAACAATAAGGAAAAATAGGACTGAAATTCCTTGAGTTCTACTCGACATGCGTCAAAAGCCAATTTATCATACAGAATTTGTATATGAACATAAATTGCAAGCAGTTACAGTCATGTGAAAATAAATAGGGACACCAGTATTTTTATATTTAAAGCTGCATGAATTACATACAAGGTGCAACCGATATAACATTAATTCTCTCGGGTGGTGGTTCCTCCTGATAAGGCGAGTATAAAACTTTATGGAGTTTCCTCCCACATTGTAAAATTTTCAAGATACAGGGTGTTTTACGGTTTTGGTACGTGTTTAGTATTATTGATTTAGAATCTAAACTACTCACCATAAAATAAAAAATTATATTTTGTATTTTAGAAAAAATATCAACTTTTTCATCAGTATATCAATCACTTTCGTGTCATGTGCTCTAGCAGAGCAAAAATTTTGAGATTATCCAACGAAATATCAACAAATTTTCTTTCTTTTGTTTTAGCGGAGCTGTTGCCGTCCAAAGTTAGAATTTTAAAAAATACTGTTGATTAAGTGTATTTTTACATGAAAAAAAGACATTTTAAATTTGGACGATTACAGCTCCGCTAAAACAAAAGATACAAAATTTGTTGATATTTCGTTGAATAATCTGAAAATTTTAGCTCCGCTGCAGCACATGACACGAAAGTGGTTGATATATTGATGGAAAAGATAATATTTTTTCTAAAATACAAAAAATTATTTTCTATTTTATGGTGAGTAGTTTAGGTTCTAGATCAATAATACTAAACACGTACCAAAGCCGTAAAACACCCAGTATCTTGAAAGTTTTACAATGTGGGAGGAAACTCCATAAAGTGTTATACTCGCCTCATTAAGAAGAATCACCAGCCGAGGGAATTAATGCTATATCTGGGGCACCTTGTATATAATTCATGCAGCTTCAAATATAAAAATATAGGTGTCCCTATTTATTTTCACATGACTGTATGTTGTCATATGTTCCTCGCCGGTACCGATTTGTGACATTGCTCAGTACATACCACAATGTTGTCAGCATAAATGAGAAAAGTGAAAAGAAGAAACCTAACATCATTGAAGACTGCAACAAAACCAAGAGTGGAGTTGATACTATGGATCAAATGGTGGCTACGTACACATGCAAACGAAAAGTCAATCGGTGGTCAATGGCAGTATTTTGTAACATGCTTGATGTTAGTGCATTGAATGTATTCGTGACATTCATTGCATTGTTCCCGAATTGGAAAAATTCCAAAACGAACCATAATATTCGTCGTTGCCTTTTTATCGAGGAGCTTGGATTGAATCTCGTTGAAAAACAGATCACTAAACGTAAAAAACAACCTCAAAGTAATGATGCTTCCAGTGTTATTCAAAGAATTCGGGAGATTTGCCATTTACCAAGTACATCAAAACGAGGCCGATGCTATATCCGCACATGTAAAAATAACAAAAATCTTTTTGCTACACACTGTGAAAAGTGTAGAAATTTCATTTGTGCAGAAAATAATTTCAATTTATGCGAAAAATGTACAAATAATTGACAAAAGTTAAAAATGCATTTTTTTTTTCTAATAAATGTAATATTAATTTCATTCTTAATCTACCTTTATGAAGTTCAAATGTACTAATATGATAGTAAACAATGAAATAAACCTAAAAAATCACAAAACATAAATGGTTGTTAATTTTTTTTTTAGCTTTTTTACAATTAAAAATATATGTGTATGGGACCGATTAGTTGTATTTCTCGATGGACCGATGAGGGTTAAATATAGACTGTCCATAATAAGTGTTTAAAATTTGGTTGTGCCATGTTTGCCTCTACGGAATTTATTAAGCTTTTTGTAAGAGAACTACAGTCGCTATAATCAAAACAAGCAAGTGTATGCACCCACCAACAATGTAATACAATGCAATGTTTTTTTATTTCTTTTTATTTTGTTATTCTGTCGATGTTGGTGTGTGGTATAGGCTGTACAACTGACTTAAAAAATTAATTATTTTTGTAATGTATTCACTGTTTAAATGAAACCCATGTAATATTCCTACTTTTGAATATTCTGTCGTAATTGATGTTGATCTATTCTCTTACAATATGAAATACATATTCTTTTTAATATTAAAAAAAATAAAAGACGAATAACCTTACAAAAAAAAAAAAAATATTTTTAATGTAGCGTGTATTATTTGTCTTTAATGTGAAACCGTTTGAACCTTGCCGAAAGTCATTTTTGCATATGTTTGTGCAGCAAGAAATAAGGACTTCAAATCTTTCAGAGAGCATTTTTCAAGAAAAATAAGTAGAGGAAAACTCTTGAGGATATTTTAAATAGGTTCTTAATTACTTCAGGAAATTACCGCAAAAGAAGTTGCTAAAGTTGCCACAAATGGCTTTTAATTTGTACCACCAACAAATGAAGACAACGCTGAAGATACAGAAAAAACCGATGAAGACAATGATGAAAATATAGGTGAAAGTAGTGATGTCGATTTTTTGACACAAACGAGAAAGACTTAGCAAGCGGCGGAAAATAAAAGTTATTAAAAAAAAAATTCAAAAGAAAATTTATCATATTTGTTGGTCTGAAAAATTTGTTTTTAATTAAAAAAAAATCCTCTAAAGGATATCAACTATATGTTGTTTTTTTCTTATTTGGACCCATTGTAACTAAAAAATATGTCAAAAGTTTCCTCCGTCTCCTAACTGAATTGATACCATCTTTCATGGGTCAATACCCACTGTGCGACGGTAGTGATCGATTTATGAATAGCAAAACCCGTCATTGAATGTATTTTTCTCTTAAAGACCGACACAAAGAAAATTTTGTCAAACACCACTTGAGAGAATATATAAATGAGAGAAGGCATCGAAACATTTCGCCTGAGTTAACAGAAATCCAATGATCCGATTATTAGTCCCTAATATTTTACATTAACATTTGCTGCCAGCGTGTGCTTTCAGCAGAGGCAAACGAAAAGAAAAAAACCACCACCAAATGTGAGACAAGCAACAACGAAAAACAAAACAAATACTCCAATTGAATTTTTATTAATGAATTGGAAAAAAATTAATAAACACAATTTGTACTGCTACTTATTGGCATGTTTGTGTGTCTATGCAGAATTTGTTTTGTTCCTTGCTTGACGTTGTTGTTATGCCCTATTTTATGCTTTTGATCGTGTTTCAGATATTTTTCTTGTTTGGCTGAGCTGAAATTAAAGAAATTGTCCAATTTGTGCTGTTTCTTAACTAAGCCAAATATGAAACAAGTGAATGTCGTTATGGCTAAACAAATTATTTCAATGAGCGAAATAGCGAATATATATTTGTTTTATCTATACTTATGTTATATATTTTATCTTTTGATGTTTATTTTTTAATATTTTATCTATATATATTTTATCCATGTCTTCTAAATTTCTAGTTTATCTACAATATTCTGGCCATGCATTTGTATGAAAAATTTAAATTTTTCAAAATTGAAAATTATGACTTGTTGAAAACGTGACGTTTACAATAAAAGCCAGCATGTACTAATTTGAGTTCGATAGAAGTGCGCTAAATTACCGCGAGTTGATCTTTTTGCTGTAAATTGAAAAATAATAAAATTTTTGCACTTTTTACATATTTCTAGATTTTTTGCACATAAAGCCTTATTTTGTGCATAAAACTCGTATGCGTTTAGATTGTTATTGAATTGTCTCTAAATATGAGCTATAAAACATAAAAATCGGATAAAAACTATCAGAGTTGTGTTTGAATTGAACTAACGTTCAATAACTTGGTCGTTATGAAATTTTTTTACTAGAAGTGTAACATTTTGTAAATTTCGATTTTGAGTATTTTTACGGTTGGCTAAAGCATAGTCTTAAGCTGATTCAGGCAGAAAATTACAAAAACCAAAATTCGAATAAAAAAGTTATAGCTGTTGAAACTTGATGTTTTTTTTCGAAAATGCTCAAAGTGGCTGTTTTTGGCATTTCGAACACAAAAAAATTCATAAAAAATTGATATAATTATTTTTCTTATTTAACCCGTCGTCAATAAACATGGGTGTGTTACACCCGGGCTTCAATAAATTTTGGATAAATTTTTTTGATCTCTAATTTAAATAAAAAAAAAAAATGTTTGTAAAGAACAGATTATGTTTTATTTTTCTTTTTCAAAGTAATATAAGTCAATAATATATTAAAACACATTAAAACATTAAAAAAATATGTGTATAGTTTTTATTTTCAATATCACTTTAACTCGAAATTTACAAAATGTTACACTTCTAGTAAAAACTTTCATAACGACCAAGTTATGCAACGTAATCACATAGTTTGTTTGTATTTTTGTTAAATGCTTTTTCAGAAAACATTTCAATAGCAATTTATTGCAACTATTTCAAATTTGAAGTTTTAAGATTTCTTTTTTAATTAATAAAAAAAAAAATGAAATTATTTCAAAAATGAACATATCAAAACTTTGATAATTTTTATCCGATTTTTATGTTTTATAGCTCATCTTTAGGGATAATTCAATGACAAAGGAAGTGCATACCAGTTTTATGCACAAAATAAGGCTTTATGTGCAAAAAATAGAGAAATATGTAAAAAGTCCAAATATTTTCATGTTTTTCAATTTACAACAAAAAGATCAACTCGTGGAAATTTAGCGCACTCCTATCGAACTCATATTAATTCATGCTGGTTTTTATTCTTAACGTCACGTCAACAAGTAACAAATCATAATTTTAATTTTCGAAAAATTTTAAGTTTTCATACAAATGCATGGCCAGTCTAATGTACATGGAAATAAATAGCTGTAAAAGTTGTGTCAATTGCATACAGAAGATTTTAAATAAATTAGAATTTTACAAAACATGGATAAAATATGTATAGATAAAATATTAAAATATATGCATAGAAAGATAAAATATATAACATAGATAAATAAAAAATATATTCGCTATTTCGCTCATTGAAATAATTTGTTAAGCCATAACGACATTCACTTGTTTCATATATGGCTAAGGCTGCCCGCTGAGTAAACGCCGAAACAGGCAGGCAGGCAGACAGGCACAGAAAAACTATGTGAACAAGAGAGAAAAAAGTTTTTTCCATCTCGTTTCTTCGCAGGGCCTGCCTGTCTGCCTGCCTGCTTCGGCGTTTACTATGCGGGCAGCCTAAGTTAAGATACAGCACAAATTGGACAATTTTTTATATTTCAGCTCAGCCAAACAAGAAAAATATCTGAAACACAATCAAAAGCATAAAATAGGGCATAACAACAACGTCAAGCAAGGAACAAAACAAATTCCGCATAGACACACAAACATGCCAATAAGTAGCAGTACAAATTGTGTTTATTAATTTTTTTCCAATTCATTCATAAAAATTCAATTGGAGTATTTGTTTTGTTTTTCGTTGTTGCTTGTCTCGCATTTGGTGGTGGTTTTTTTCTTTTCGTTTGCCCCTGCTGGAAGCACACGCTGGCAACAAATGTTAATGTAAAATGTTAGGGCCTAATATTCGGATCGTTGAATTTCTGTTAACACAGGCGAAATGTTTCGATGCCTTCTCTCATTTATATATTCTCTCTGCTTCGAGTTCGAGTCGAGTCGAGTAGTGCAACTCTTACAATTTCGAGTATTTTTCTACGCAATGCTTGTTTTTTTATTCCATGTTTTAACTTCACTTTAAACAGGGCTGCCACTTCTCTTAGAATAGTTATGATTTTGTAAAGAGAAGCTGTGTTAAAGGAAGCTATTTTTTCCCTAGAAGTCTATTAAGTCAAGTAGTCAAAAAATAAGAGAGAGAGAGAGAGAGAGAGAGAGAAAGAAAGAAAGAAAGATAAATACAACTGCATTTGTGCATATGAATTTTGTCATGATTTTTCATTGTTGAATTGACCACACAAATGAAGTAACAATCTATAAGCTTTGTTTGTGCTATAAGAGATGACCGTTTCTCATTACAATATCCAATTGATCGTTTCAATTTTCATAGGCCTCATTGGTGTTTTCTTAATTTTTATTTATTTTTTTATTTATTCATTATTCATTTAACAATTAAATCTCACTTCCATTGTTAAACTTTACAAAAATATATTAAAATAAACTTGAACAACATTAGGTCGCTTTTACTGAAATGAAATCCTTTAAAATTTCAAGTTCCCAAAATGTCGAATGAAGGGAAAAATTTAAAGATGAATGAAATCTGAATATATTCGTAAGTTAAAAAACAGTGCTGTTCAGAAAAAACTGAGTAACGTTATTCTATTCAATGAATCGTTTTATAGTTAACCTTGAACCCACCATACAGTGTGTCAAACATGCAGATACGAGACGATAAATTAAAAACGTGTATACAATATAAAGGTTATTTGAATTAAAAGTTAATTTTACTTCGACGTTTTTAATGTTAATTCAATAGGGAAAACTTAACCCAAAATGTTCATGCTCTTCATTATATGTCTATTACTTCGAAACACTTTGAAGGTTCATATATGTATATAAAAACTGAGAGTGTAACTACCTATGTTGTTTATATTCGATGAAATTTAGTTATTTATAATAACTCCTAAAATAGTAGTATTAACATTGCTTTAAATTTTATTTATTTTATTAGAACTACTCCACACAATAAATATATGCAATTATTTGAAAACTCATTCCACTGTAATCCACTATGAGTCATAACTCACGAGTGTTCTAAACATTGCAACCCAATAGGAAATGGAAGCATGTTCTCAAAACATCCAATATCGAAATCCAAGCATTGAAAGGGGTTCAAGATGAAACAAAAATGCAGGTCTATATTCTTAGGCTCAATACAAAAGTATATTTAAGTGCAGTTTAGTTTCGTGAAAAAAGTGGTTAATGTCGTATTATATAAATAAAATTGATATACTGCATCTTTATGTATAACAAAGCGAAGGCTGAACGTGGTGCGAGACACGGTAAGCAATACATTATTGCATATCAAAAAATATTGTTGTTCGTGTTCTTCACGACGTTCAGCTTTCGTTTCGTTTTACATAAAGATGCAGATAATAACAAATATTTTTAAGAAAATTTATAAAAAACACAAGATTGGATTCGCTACACGCCACATTTTGTTTCTTTGAGATTTAGTTTTACACAATCATTTTCGAAGTTCAATTCTACTGAGTATTTGCGGAAGTTGTTTTCCATTTTTATTAAGGCAAATAGCAATAAAACATCATTGAATGTCTGCGCTAAAAAGTTTGAACGCATAAATTTTAAAAATCAATCAAAAAACTTTTGACTGCTTTGAGAGGTCAGACAAAGTGCTATGGACTCTCAAAATTTAATTCTTTGAGAATTTTTATGAATGGTTCTTGTAATTTTAACTTTTTCGATTTTCGTCGCATTGTGATATTAGAGTTCTGTCGAAAAATCAAAACTGGAACTACAAAGTTTCATTTTTTCTTGCTTTCTTAATTTTTAGTAACTTGAAAGTTATACGACCGTTACATGCGCCACTATGGAAATGCCCATATCTTATACATATATTGTTTGATCCCCAATCCTAAAAATTTGGCTGTTTTATCTTTACATTTGGACAAATCAAGGCTTATAACAAAAATACCACTTCAATACATCACAATATAATACTGCTAATTCGTTTAGACATATGCTGCATACCCACGCTGTTTTATTTTCTGCTGGGTGTTTCCACTGATAAGTGAAAGCACTCACATACAGGGTGTTTTTTTATAGAGTAATACAACTTTGAGTTGGCATCACTGCATTATTTGACCACCCATTTAGCAGCTGATAGTTGCTTTTTGTTTAGTTTGCTTTGGCATTTCATTATGGATCGACTTACACCAGAGCAACGCGTGCAAATCGTGGAAATTTTTAATCAAAAATAATGGTTCTGTTCGTCAAACTTATCGTGCACTTCGTCCATTTCATGGCGTACATAATCGTCCTTCAGAGCTGCTAATTCGAAGAGCAATATATCGTTTTCGGACCACATTTACTGTTACTGATAATGTGCATTCCGTGAGACGCCGAACAGTGCGCACTGAGTGCCGCTGTGAGTAGCCGCTGTACAGGAAATCACTGAAGATGATCCTAATCAATCAATTCGTCGCCGTTCTCAGCAACTGGGGTTGTGTCCTTCCACTTTATGGAAGGTTTTACTAAAAGATCTTGGCTTAAAACCTTTCAAGATTGAACTTGTGCAGGAATTAAAGCCAAACGACCATCGTATGCTCCGCCAATTCGGCGAATGGGCTGAAGCACAAATTGATATTGATTTTGAGTTTCCATTGAAAATTTTATTTTCCGATGAAGCCCATTTTTGGTTGAATGGGTACGTAAATAAACAGAATTATCGTATTTGGAGTGAGGAGAATCCACAAGCTTTTGTCGAAACACCATTACATCCACAGAAAATTACTGTTTGGTGCGCTTTATGGGCTGGCGGAGTCATTGGCCCATATCTCTTCAAAAACGATGATGGCCAGAATGTTACTGTCAATGGTGAACGGTATAGGAACATGATTCGAAGTACTTTCGTACCTCAATTAGCTGGCATTAATCTTGCTGATATGTGGTTCCAACAGGACGGAGCCACATGCCACACAGCGGGCGCTACAATTGATTTACTCAAGGAAACTTTTGACGAAAAAATAATTTCACGAAATGGCTCAAATAATTGGCCCCCAAGATCGTGTGATTTAACCCCATTGGATAATTTTCTTTGAGGTTATGTAAAGCCACTTATCACCGTCGATAAACCACAAACAATTGAATACCTGGAACTCAACATTCGAAGAGTTATCGGCGAGATACGGCCGAAAATGCTGCGAAAAGTTTGTGAAAATTGGTGTTCCAGATTGCGCCTTGTACGCGCCAGCCGTGGCGGCCACATGGCCAAAATTATATTTAAACATTAATGTCATAAAATTTTCTATCCAATAAAGCTCGTTTCATTGATATTAAAAATATATTACTATGTTCTATTATGATTTAAACTTGAATCACTCTATAAAAAACACCCTTTACATTGAGATCAGTGTTGTGACTGTAACACTGATAGTAATATTATAGCAAAATAATATAATGTATTAGGCAATATTAATTCTTTGTCCCCAAAACCATAATATAACTTATTTCTTTCAGCAGGAAGTAATAACATCCAGTAATGTTATTACTTTTTGGCTAATAAAGCAAATTATAAACTAACTAATTAACTATCGTGTTTTTATCTTTGTTACAATTTTATTCTGATTTGGAGATCAACATCATTAACGGGAACTAAAAAAACTTAAAATAAAACCATTGAGTAACTCGAAAACCATCGAGCTACTCGCACAGGCCTACATAAAACATAGATTGGTGTTTATGACTATGAAGTGGTTTGAAATATTTGAAAAATTTTTTCACAGAAATTATTTTTTAAGCTGTAGAATTTTGTAAAAAATATAAAACCAACATTTCGAAAATTTTAATTTTCATCAAAAAAATCATAGCTTTAGGGGGTAGTAAGTAGCTCATGATTTTCGATGATAGAAACTGTTTATTGAACTATGTGCCAAAATGATGCAATTTCTGCAAGTAAATGGTATGTCATATGAAAGAGTGTGAAAAAAATTTAGTAAGAAAAAAATTACAACAAAAAACATTTGGCCTATTTTTTGAGCAAAAACTGAATAATTTAGAGGTTTATTTAAAACAGTTTAAATCATTGAATTCGTGAGATAACGGTACATTTTTGCTTATGTATTCAAAGTCATTTAACTGATCTTGCAGACAAAGAAAATTTTATGAAAAACGATTAAAAAAATGGCTTAGATATTTGCTTGCAAAATCAAAATTTAAAAATTCAATCGTGTTTTTTCTCATTCTGAGGCGATGACTTTGCTTCAAGGAAATACGTTGTACTGAGAAAATCTACATTCTTTGAGATATCTGAATAATTTTGATGTCATCATAATGGGAATTTTTTTTAACATACTATCCGTGAAATATATTACCAAAAAAACTTTCGTATACCGTTATATATCTGAACCATCGACTTTTCATACAAAAATACATTGTACTGAAAACATCTATAGTTTTCGAGATATCACAATTATTTTTATGTCAAAATAACGGACTTTTTTAAAATTTACTACTTGCAAGAAATTTCACCATCACAATATGTATTCACACTTGTAACATAAAACAATGCTTATTGTAGGGTATACGCTAGAGATGGCGAAAAATGTCTGAGATATTTTTTGCACATCATATCAATGTCTAAAATTTTTTTTTACATCATGTTTTTCTATCTCTTACAGTTTAGCTTTTATTTAAGAAATGCTCTTTTTACGCTCATATTTCAGGTCGAAGGTCACTAACACAAAATGTAATCATACTGTGCAGCTAGACCTTTCATCTGATACCTCGTTCACTAATCTACCTCTTCTTAGCCCTGAGATTCCTTACTAATATTAATGTAAAATTTAACGTTAATATTTCGGGTCAGAGGTCATCAATTTAAAATCTAATATGATTCGGCACATCTATGGTG
Organism: Dichetophora obliterata; assembly: GCA_963920525.1. Lineage (NCBI taxonomy): Eukaryota > Metazoa > Arthropoda > Insecta > Diptera > Sciomyzidae > Dichetophora > Dichetophora obliterata. Next base: position 117,966,974 of record OY986439.1, read on the forward strand.
AAGTATAATTCGAATGATATATGTTTCATTGCTCTTGTCCTAAAAGAAATATAAAAAAAGTGTACGACAACATTTGATGTTTGCGTATTAATAAATATATAAGATAATCAACAAAAACTTGTGACTAGTTCTAATTTCTTTTTTTACTTTCTAATATTAAAAAGAACAAATTAACATTTCTGCAGCGCTTTTCCAATTGTTTATGAATTAAACATCTTTTTAATTACAGTTTGCACCTTACAAAATGCTTACAATATTCTATGTATAAATTCAAAATATGTATTCTTACACGTTCTCAATCTTTTTTAATCATATCGTCCATTTCAGATTGAGGCGACTTATCAGTCGCACTGACCATCTTCGATTTGGCTCAAATTTTGTTCCTAGATTGGTTTATTGCTTAGAAAACCAAATCCGAAGTTATAAATTTTTAGAACCATTTGTCCAGGCCAAAATAGGGCGTATTTTGAAACGACGTAGCTCAGTCAATTTAAATTCGATTTTCGTAAATAAAGTATCAGTGGAAAGGTTATTTTGTTCTGAAGTTATGACGTAAAACCTGCAGTGTTAAAGAATTTTCCATAAAAATTCAACTAGCTAGCAAAGCTTTACAACATGCATGCTCAGCAAGTAGTCTATTTCACCCGCTTTTCCCGCCTACAAATTGTTTTATATTTTAAACTTGTGTTTTGCAAAAACTAAAATACGTACACACAAAAACAAAAGCTGCTGTAAGCGATCGCCTAATTTTGAACAAATTCAACTTTCTTTTTCAAATTTAACAAAAGGAAAAAAAATGTATGCTGTAAAGCTTTGATAGCTAGTTGAATTTGTATTGAAAATTCTTTAACAATGCACGTTATTCGCCATAACTTCTGAACCCTTCCAGAGCACACCTTAATTTTATATCATTAGAATGGTATTGAAACGTACAAAAAACCAAAATAAAGAAACTGAAAATAATTATAGCGTCTGTTGTTGGCATGGCATTAAACTTTGAAATTAACAAAAAGTCAATTTACAGCAATTTTTTTAAAAGTTTTATATTTTATCCTTAAAAAAGAGGAGATAACTATTCCAATGATAGTTAATAAAATGTGATTTAAATTGACTGAGCTACGTTGTCTAAAATTAGGCCCTATTTGGCATTCGAATGGCTGTGGCTCCGCAAAAAAATTTTTTTTTAAACTTTAAACTCCGGAATTGGTTTTCTTAACAAACAACCAACCTAAAAACAAATTTTGAGCCAAATCGGAGATGGTCAGTGCGACTTAAAGGTCATCTTAATCTGAAATGGGCGATATATAAAATATCTGGAAATAAGTTTAGTATTTTGAAATAAAATTTCCTATCGCGACCCTTCCTTGCCGTGCCTTGAACTGTCTGCATATGCAGTTGGACAGGATTTGTACACAACTCAAGATATAAGGAAAAAATATATGTCTCATGATTCATAAACAAACTTTTCAATGTGATTTTCGAGCTTAGCAAAGAAAAATACATAGAAAAAAGTATTGTGGCATTGAATGTGCCACACTATTTATTTCAAATTGAATCGGAAGGATTTTTCTTTTGGCTAACAATCCTATTCACCTAAAGATTTCCGGACAACACTCCACTACAAAAACTCGTTCAAACTTCGTTACCTTCAAGTGAATCTTGAAAAGATACCAAAACCGGCTTGACGAATCAATTAAACAGCAATATAGTTTTATTTTTTTCATGGAAAAATTAAAGCTCCAACATTTCTTTATAAAAAATGTATCAGAAGCTTAGTATGCCTCGTGTTGAATTGAATGGTCTTGCTAGTGAAACCTCATTTTCTGCTACAAGAAATTTGTAATCTGTCTGAGTAATAAACAAATCTTTTCTTCACGCAGTTATTTAGTAATATTTTATGAAGTGAAAGATGTGCGAACAATACATACGATACAAACGAATAAATTATTCCAAATGCATTTTAATGTTGGAAACTTTCACATTGCAAGCAACAAGTAGATAGTTGCTGTTGCACTGGTGCAGCAACTATTGCAAAGGAATCACAAACAACATAAAATAACACAAATGATTATAGCAAAAATTTTAAATGTATTTAAAAGACATTCTCGTGGTTGTTGTGCTGTTGCAACAAACAAGATCGATGTTTAACGAGTTTGGACTGTGGAGCATGTCCAGCTCCAGCATGTCCAGTGGCATAGCAAAAATGTAGTTGCACTCATTTTCATAAAGTTGAAAAAAATTAATATTCTGGCACGCATTATGTTAATTATGTTAATAGATCCATAATAAATCAAGATGAGCGTATTTGTAGGATAAATAAAGCTAATTTGCTAAAATTTACCAACGATATTATGTACATATATACTGTTTAGATATGATCTGAGGAGGCACGCTCAAATAAACTGGATTGAGCTTGTTGTTGTTTTTATCACTGTGGCATATATTAAAGGAGAATAAGAAAATAAATGAGATGTAAATATTTTCATTGGTCAATTTTGTATGAGTGATTCCATCACTTAAACTGGGCGATATACATAAGGTGCGGTGCAAAACTATAGGCAATGAAACTTTTTTTAATAAAATCGTTCGCTACAACAAAAGAGTGCACTTCTTAAAAAATTTTCAATTAGGCAGAAACATTGTTATAGTGTCCACTTTAAAGAGGCTAGACTGTATTTTTTTTACACTTTTGTTTTCGTAAAATTTTTGTTTTTTACGAGCACCTTTGTAGCACCATGTAAATTGGCGGTGCATAACTATAAACAATAAGCAAATAAAAAAGTGAAAAGCTCAATCACTAAATAGAATACGTTTATCAATTTTTGGTTCCTTGATTTCGTAAAAGCTCCCCTGACAGGAATTGAATTTGCGACTTGGCATTGAATCAATCAAGTTTTTCAGCAAATTCCCATTTCCATTCCAAGTCTCATTTCCATTTCATTTCCATTCACAAATTGTCCCATTCTCGTGAAATTGCTGCTTTGAGCTCACTTACGCTTTCATATTGCTTGTTAGCTTCATAAACGCGCCAAGTTAGAATACCATAGGGTTTAAATCTGGAGAGCAGGCTGGCCAGTCGAGTATTGGTATACTTTGAGCACGTATCTAAGTAAGAGTTTTCTTACTGATATGTATAAATGCATTGTTTTGTTGAAATTTCCAAATTTTTCCACGCTTTTCATTAAAAAATGGGATCAGACTACACTGTAGCACCTTTATGTACACTCACAGAACTGGCGATGCTATCAAAACTTCGCTTCTTCTAGCCGTAATATTACGGTTCTCAAAAAATTTAATATGCGAGGCTCTGACAACTTCCATAAGGGCTGTTAGATTCCTGTTTAAGAGATGCTCTTCCGGTTTTGACAACCTCACAGAAAGTTGTAAGAACTTTTAATGGTGAAAGGAATTCGGTTTTGATAGCCGAATTGTGGAGAGGTCATAACAGCGCCTTTTGCGATGGTGAGAGGAATTCGGTTTTGGCAGCCGAATTTTAGAGGGGTCATAACAGCGCCTTTTACGATGGTGAGAGGAATTCGGTTTTGACAGCCGAATTGTGGAGGGGTCATAACAGCGCCTTTTGCGATGGTGAGAGGAATTCAGCTTTGACAGCCGAATTGTGGAGGGGTCATAATAGCGCCTATTGCGATGGTTAGAGGAATTCGGTTTTGACAATCAAATTGTGGAGGGGTCATAACAGCGCCTTTTGCAATGGTGAGAGGAATTCGGTTTTGATAGCCATAAATCCTTATGTTGAGGTTGTCAGAACTTTTTCTATTTAAGCTACTTACCTCTGCGCTTTTAAGGTTATCACCAATTTCTTAATGCCGTTTGCAAAATAAAAGTGTTATTTTTAAATATTTTTTAAATTTTTATTTCAAATCATTTGAAAAATATTACTTTTTTGATCAAATGAATATAAAATTTTAATTGTTCATAGAACTTTATAAACTATTTTTTTAAAATTTTTTTTTATGGAACTTTAAAAATCGCATATTATAAACGACAAACCATTAGCATGCATCTGAAACATGCTTACAAATAGTCCTAGACAATGGAATTGTAAAACAGTCCAAGCCTTTTTCAATACAATAGGCATAATATTTATTATCAAAGTAAAGCGATTATCAAAGTAAATACCGATTAGCTTTAAAAGCAATTTTTTTAATATTTGCCAACAAGCACGCTGCAAAGCCAAAACTAAAATGGAGAAATTTGTCTTTTGTGGTTTTAGTATCTTCAGTAAAAGCGTGAAAACAGTATTGAGGCTACAATAGCCGTATTAGAGTTTCTCTACACGCAATATTTAAAAGTTGGTTGCAGTAGCCACAATACTGAATGTTTCACAACTGTAACCACAGCTCTTATTTTCAAAAGACGCTCAACATAATTTTTGTTTTTTTTTTATGATTATTGCAAATTCAATTAGGGCTATGAGAGCTTACATAAAGTGCTTGCAATAAACTTTCAGCTAAGGTGACTTCATTTCATATATTATAACTCTAGTATGGCTACTACAGCCTCATCTTTTTCATGGCAGCCGTGTACAAAATTCAATATTTTCCTGAGTGTAGTCGGTGTTTTTTATCTTTCTCGACACGAATTTTAGTTCGAGAGCACCATTCCTTGAAAATGCGCCCCAAACCATTACTGATCCGCCTCCGAAATTCCTTTTTGAGAAATAGTGGGGCTCCGTTCTTAGATCGCGCCAATAGGAGTGGAAACCATCTGGACCATCTAAGTTCCATTTCTTTTCGTCGCAAAAAATTACCTTTAAAATAATATATGAGAACAGAACGTGTGTTTTGCAAGTTAATTTATGCTAACCTCGGACCAGCCCGTACCCATATTTTCTCGGGCGAAGCACAGCTGACGATCCTTATGTCTGCTTGTCAAACGGGGAACAGGCTTAATTTTCTGATGAAGCAGGTGAGGTGTCTTTTTAATTAGCCGAAGAATTGTTCATTTCGAAACTTTATTGTCTAAAGACGACGCCAATTGCTTGGTACTTATGGCTGAATTGGTCGCTTTTCTCAAAATTTCGAGCTCCTCACGCTCCAAAAGTTTCTTTTTTCGGCCTCCTCTTTTGTTTTCTCCATAATTTAGTGGATCCAGCAAAGAATGATGCACACCATACCAACTTCTGTTAATTTTTTAAGCAATATCTTGCGTTGTAAGCCCTTCAATCTCACAATGCAAGAAATTAACCTTGTTCGGTTTTACTTAAATACGTACCACACGGCATTTCGTCACAGATTAATAAGAAGAACACCAGCTATCACTTAAAGAGAACATTGCAATAATTGGACGTCAATTACACTTTTTTTCACTTATTGTTTATAGTTGTGGAGCTAAAAAGGTGCTCGCAAAACAAACACAATTTTACGAAAACAAAAAATAAAGTCTAGCTTCTCTAAAGTGAATATATATAACAATGTTCTTGCCTAATTGAAAATTTTAAAGAAGTACACCCTTTTGTTGTACTGAACAATTTTATTAAAAAAAGTTTTATTGTTGATAGTTTTGCACCGCACCTTAGTTCTGTAACTATAAAAGCCTAAGATAGCTTGTCTCTGGGCTGCCAGGTGCAGCCTAGGAGTTAACCCTAGCAAGACGGAACTAATGCTATTCACTACAAAAACCAAAGAACCACACTTTGTCCTTCCAAAACAAAACAATCAACTCCTTACACTATTCAGCAGCGCCATGTATCTAGGGGTCATTCTAGATTCTAAGCTCAGCTGGAAAACCAACATTGAAGAGAGGATAAAAAAGGCCTGCATAGCCTTTTATACCTGTAAAAAGACTTTCGGAAAAAAATGGGGTCTTTAACCAAAAATGCTCCTATGGCTATACACAGCAGTAGTGCGCCCTGTCATGTCATATGGTGCATTAATATGGTGGCCTGCACTGAACAAAGCATACAACATAGCAAAACAAGCCAGGATCCAGCGATCCGCGAACAAAGGCATCACAGGGGGCAACCGCTCATGCCCCACCGATTAAGCAGACCATAGAGACACAGTAACATTCTACATCCGCTACTTTAGGAACTGGTTCCGAATAATACGGACTATGACACTCCTTAACTCGACTTCACAAATCCTTTACGATCAAGTTTCCCACCAGAGTAGAGTGGCGCAATGGAGGACCTGACTTAGTCTTCGATTTTTCCTTCTACACTGACGGCTCCAAGATGGAGTGCGGAGTGGGAGCTGGTATATACACAGAGAATCTGGGAGTGGCGGAAGCTTTTCGTCTACCGGACTCAGCAAGCATTTTCCAGGCAGAGCTTCTAGCGATAAGAGAAGCTTGTCGTGCTTTTAGCAGAGCCAGCACCAACCACGTGAGTGTATTTAACGCATAGCCAAGCTGCCATCAAAGCTTTAGCTGCGATCAACAGCAACTTCAAACTGGTAAGGCAGTGTAAGGATAAATAGGCCCGGCTAAGCAACCGACTTAACATTGCCATAATTTGGAGGAAAGATACAAAGCTGATATCACTGCTATCCAAGAAATGCAATGTAAAGGACAGGGTTGCATTCGGCTGCACCCTGTGATATCTACTTCAGCGGCCATGCGGAGAAGCACGAGTTTGGATGCGGATTTGTAGTTGGCAAGGACTGCGGCCCCATGTCCTGCGATTCACACCTGTGAACGAACGGCTTGCCATAATCCGCATCAAGGTTAAATTTTTTAATATAAGCCTAATATGTGATGAAGACAAGGATGATGAGACCAAGGAAATTTTCTACGAGCGCCTTGAAAATGCTTACTAGCGCTGCCCCGTCACGACGTAAAAATCGTGCTTCGTGACTTTAAAGCTAAGGTGGGCAAGTAAAATATATTTGGTCCAACAGTCGGAAAGCTTAGCCTCTACGACAACACCTCCGATAACGGAATGAGGCTGATTGACTTCGCCGCAGCACGAAACATGGTCGTAAGTAGCACTAGATTCAAGCATCTCAATATTCATAAAGCCACCTGGATGTCCCCTGATCAAAAAACCAAAAATCAAATTGATCACATTTTGATCCAGTGTATTGGATGTACGCACGATTCGTGGTGCAAACATTGACTCGGATCACTATCTTGTTGCAGCCAAGATCCGTACATGTCAGTGCGCAGCTAAGAATACACGCAACAATACACAGAGAAAGCTAGACGTCGACAAGCTACAATCGAAATAGACAGCCAAAGCTTTCGCCGCTCTACTCTCACTCCTTATAATACACATTTCCACATTTCCAACTCCATGCGTGCGGCTGCTGAAGAAGTGATTAGCTACCACCGACCTCGCCGAAACCAGTGGTACGACCAGAAGTCGCTACGCCACTGTAGAGAAAGACGCCGCCTACAAAGCCACCCTGCAGTCGGAGCGATACAAAGAAAAGAGGAGGGAAGAGAGACGTATTTTCAGTGTAACAAGACATTACAATTAGGCTTACGATAAATTTAGTATAGTTACTTATATATACAGCATAGGGTAGGTAACTTTGACAACTTTGACAACAGCAACGTGACCTACATAAATTACCAACCACAACAACAAGACTTACTGTCTAGTAGCCATAAAACAGACGCCAAACATTCTTTTCATACGCCATACAACAGACGACTTATATAATTCTTAAGTAGTTCTTTTTGAAAGCAAAACCAGACACGACAAAACCAGCTAAGGTAGCATTCCTTTTTAGGTGAGCTCAAGCCTATTAGCTACTGCCTCAGCTACTACCTTTTAGCTACTGTCAGGTCTTTCGTCCGGGGAGGGTGGCGAACGGTAATTTTTGATTGTTTTTAAGTGTTAGATAGTTATTTTTTTTATTATCTATTTTTTTTTCTTTTGTTTTCGAAAGCCACGTCGCTATATCGGTTGACCGCAAGGCCTATTACCGGGGCTGCAACGTAGGCACTCGCTGCCACGCTACTAGAGCGTCGTCTATAGCAAGATTTTCTTGTTTTATGAAGCCACGTCACTACCGCGGTTGACCGCAAGGCCTATCACCGGGACTGCGACGCAGGCATTTCCGCTACGCCACCACGGCGTCTACAGTTGACCTCTCTACTCTATTATGTTGTATTATTTCAAATGTTGATCTCGTATATAAGTTGGTGTCGGTTGTGTTTTATCGTGTTATGTAAAAGCCTTTGTTTGTTATATTCGTGAGTGTATTAAAATAGTTAAAATAGTTTCAATATAGTAATTATTTAAATATCATATTTACTATACTAACAACATTAATATAAAACTGTTCGCTTAAATAATAATTGTGCATTTAAGTTGTGTAAGTTTAATTCTTGCATTTTAACTTTGTTTAACTTATTTAGTTAATGCAGTGTTGTTGTTGTTTTTGCATGCTTGCGGTGTTTTAGTTTCTTCTTTGTGCTGTGATTTGTTTATCTTCAGTTCAGTGAGTGTTGTTGTTTGTTTTTTGTTTTCTACTAAACTGTGCACACACTGTCTGAATAAACTAACCCTGAAAGCACATTTTGCATCTGCTCATTTTTTTAAAAAATTAAAAATGGATTATTTTTCTGCAGAAAATATCGTTGCTTGTTCTTTGGACGAACTTTGCAAAAGCCAAAACATTCTAAACCCCATGTTCAGCTGTTCTGGTCCATGTGAGCAGATGTTTCATGCATCTTGTGCCGGTATATCCAAGTCATGCCTTGGCGACTTAAAATCTCAGCGATCAGGCCTTCGCTGGTACTGTGCTTCGTGTAGGGCACTTTCCCCAGATGAACTTTATTCAAAAATTAAGCTTTTTGGGGAAAGTCTTAACTCATTAAACAACAATTTTCGAGAAATTGTAACATTTTTTAGTGAAGTTAGGGCCGCACCCAGTACCAGCGTCTATGATGAAAATTCCATTTCGGAAAATATCCCGCTTTCTTTGTCACAGACTGTTTCTTCAGGGACACAAACAATCCTATCATCAGAAGACCACATTATCGCAAAAAAAAAGAGAAAAAATAAAAAAAATAATAAGAAGCGAAAATCATCTAGATCTACTTCTCAGGCCAAGCAGCCCTCAGCACCGCTTTTGAACAGGAACACTCCAGTTACTTCCTCGTCACCTTCTAACATTCCTTCTTTGACTAATAGTTCAGTTTTGACTCCTATTGAGCCTAGAAATCTATCAAGCTTAAGGGCAGTGTCGAGGAAAAAAAATGTATTTATTTCACGTCTTCAGCCCGACACAACTGTTGAAAATGTATTGACTTTTATCAAACATAATAAATTTTTGAGTCAAAATGCATTTTGTTCATGCAAAAAAATAGGTAATAAACCTTCCCATGCTTCCTTTATTCTCACAGTTCCAGCTGAAGAGTTTGCAACTGTTCTAAACTCTAATTTGTGGACTGATAATATACTCGTTACAGAGTTTCAGCCTAAGAATAAGCCTAGAGGGACGACTCAAGCCGCTCGTCAATCCCAAAAAAACTGAATAGGTTAAACGGAAACTTGGTTAAACGGAAGCATTACTGACTTAGAATTGTTTGATAACAGTTTTGAAGTTTATAGAAGAGATAGACATGCTGACAATACTTCTGCTGTCGGTGGAGGTGTCTTATTAGCTGTAAGGAACTCCTTCGTTAGTTCCATTATTGTTATTCCCTGCTCTGCTAACATCGAACTTATATGCGTCAAGGTTGTACATTCCAATTCTCATGTATATCTTATTAATGCATACGTTCCTCCTAAGAGCAGTGTAGAAGTTTATGCAAGCCTTGCGGATTGCATAGAATACGTTATAAGCATAATTGACGTTAATGACGACATTTTATTGTTAGGTGATTTTAATCTGCCTGACTTGAAATGGGAATCTTCTGACGATGATACATATTTTTGTGCATCTTATTCGAAGACTCGCCAAGAGCATATATTTGTTGATAATATATGTTCTGACTTACAACAAGTGAGTTGTATTTATAATAGTCGTGAAAGACTTCTTGACCTGGTCTTAACTACAGATAGTAACAATGTGATTGTTGAGAGGGCCCCTCATGTTTTGACTGCTGTTGATGAATACCATCCACCATTGAGCATATGGTACAAATCAGACAGGGATAATATAGTAAAGTCTAACTCAATAGATAAAGTTTATGAATTCAATTTTAAAAAAGCTGACTTTTTGAAGTTGAATCATTTACTTCAAAGTAAACTTCATGTTATTTTAGAATATGTTAATAATAACACTCTTGATAATTCAATTAATTTTTTTTATATGGAAATCTTTGCTATGTTTTCTCTGTCCGTGCCATATAGCCTAAAATTTACGAAAAATTGTGCTTACCCCTGGTACACAAAGGAGTTAAAGATTCTTCGCAACAGCAGGAATAGGGCATGGAAAAAATATGTCTGTAGCTTAGACTTGAATGACCTAGAAATCTACAAGCGTTTGTTTCTGGATTTTGAAAATTGCTCAGCTACCTTATATCAAAATTATTTAGACAGTACTAAGCTGAGAATATTGTCTGATCCGAAGAAATTCTGGGGTTTCATAAACACCAAAAAAAAATCTGATGGATTCCCTTCATCATTTAAGACCTCTGACGGATTTACTGACGATCCTGTCGTAATTTGTGGTCTATTTGCCAATCTCTTTAAAGAGTCATTTTGTTCAGACTCTTTTAATCCTGATGAAGAGTACTTTGAATATATGAACTCTACACCCAGGGTTTTGTTGGATTCTATATCCTTTACTCCAGAGGATATTTTAAAGTATATTGGGTTGATCGATGAGGATTTTAATGCTGGACCTGACGGAATTCCTGCCGCAGTGTTAACACGATGTGGTTCCGTTCTAAGTCAACCACTGTCCATGTTATTCAATAAATCAATTAGCGAAAGTATTTTTCCACTTTTTTGGAAAAAATCTTTTATAGGTCCTATCTATAAAAAAGGTTGTAAGAACGATATAAACAACTACAGGCCTATCGCGAAACTCTCGTCAATTCCAAAACTTTTTGAGCGCCTCGTGTATGATCGTGTGAAAATTCACTGTGGGAAGGTCATGACAACTCGTCAGCATGGATTTGTTACTGGCAGATCCACTGTGTCTAATCTCCTCGATTTTACAACGTTTTGCTTAAATTCATTTTATTCAGGTAACCAGGTCGACTGTATTTACACTGATTTTAGTAAAGCATTTGATAAACTGCCACATAACTTAATTCTATTTAAACTAAAGTTAATGGGTTTTCCACAATTTTTTGTAAGCTGGATTCAATCGTATCTGACGGAGCGATCTTATCAAATACGATTTCGAGGCGTATTGTCAGCTGAATTTATTGCTGAATCAGGTGTTCCTCAAGGTAGCCACCTTGGTCCACTTCTGTTTATTTTAGCCATTAATGATGTAACCCACATCATCAAACACTCTCATCTACTTATCTATGCAGATGACATGAAAATATACAGAACAATAGATGCTAAAGACAATTCAGATCTGCTCCAGTCTGATTTGAAATCCTTTGAAATTTGGTGTTCTAAAAACAATATGTTTCTAAATCCAGATAAATGCCAAACTATGACCTTTTCGCGAAAAAGGAATAATTTAATTTTTGATTATACGATAAAAGATACGGCTTTAAGTCGTGTAGATTCTGTCAAAGATCTTGGTATATGCATGGATTCTAAGCTATCGTTTAACGTTCATATTGATTACATTTGTAAAAAAGCATCTTCTATGCTCGGGTTTATGAAACGCTGGGCCAAAGAATTTAATAGTATGATCACAACTACAACGCTGTATTATGCAATTGTGCGACCTCACTTAGAGTATGCAAGTCAAGTTTGGTCCCCAAGTTACAATGTACATGTTGAACGTATAGAGAGAATCCAAAAACGTTTTGTTCGGTTTGCTCTAAGGGGCTTAAGTGCAACTGATACTTTAAACCTTCCTCCTTATGAGGATCGTTTAAAACTTTTAAAAATGCAATCTTTGAATGAGAGAAGGAAGTCTGCAGATATCGTCTATTTACACCAACTCATAACTGGTGTATTCGATTCACCAGAACTCCTAACTCTTATAAATTTTAACACTAACCGTAGAAGCAGTAGAAATGCTAACAATTTAATTTACTTACCTTTTAGTAGAACAAATTATATGGCTACTGCTCCTTTACATCGCATGAGTACCTTTGTTAACAACTGTAGCTTTTTTGATGTTAACTTATCGAAAGGTCAACTCAAAAGTAGATTGAAAACTAATGTATGATTAGATCTATGTAAACGCATGGTTAGTTGTTATGTCTTGTGTTGTCCCTGAGCCCAACCCATATTATGGTGGGTAAATTTTTCTCACTTTGGATTGTTTTGGACCGCTCTTATCGATATCATTGGGGCTATTCACGGTTTGAGCGTACTTTTAGCAAATCGTATTTATAGCATTTGTTATTGTTCGAATTGTGAGCACCTCGCCATGTGACTGTCGTATAAAAAGACTGTGCAACTCTATGATGTATGTGATTATGCGGCTGTAGACAGAGCATAAAAATACGAGGTACAAAAAACACGTCCAAGGGCTGCTTTTATTTACGCGTGCCTGCGTATTTGCATTTGTATGCAAAACAACAGCAAAGCAAAATGCGCTTTCGTAAATTGGCGTACAAATAGCAGATTGAACAAATGGCAGACCAGCGTATTCGAACTGTGAATGGCCTTATTGAGATGTTTTGATGTTATTTGGGCTGGTTCTTAAGATGATCCAATGCGGAGAAAGTGCGAAAAAGCTGTAGTAGCTGAACTCTATTGTTATTGCATGTTTAGAAATAACGGAGCATTCCTTTGTAGCTATTGCCAACCAATTACCGAAGCGATTACCAACCGATTACCGAAGCATTCACCAACCGATTACTGATTACCGAAGCGATTACCAACAGATTACCATTTACCGAAGCGATTACCAACCTATTACCGATTACCAAAGCGAGTACAAATGATTACCGATTGCCGAAGCGATTACCAACTGATTACCGGCTTGAAACCCTGCGTCTTTTATTTTCAAAATAGTTTGTGAGAGTTAGTGGACCTTTTTACTGGACGCTGGAGCGGCTGAATTTCACCTTCGCCTTTGATAAAATCACGTCACATCATCTTTTATTTTCAAAATAGTTTGTGAGACTTAGTGGACCTTTTCACTGGACCCTGGAGCGGCTGAGTTTCGACTCCGCCTTTGATAAAACCACGTCACATCAGGCGGAAAAAAAGAGAGGCAGAAAAGCGCGAGCAGGAGAAGATTGAGATGTATGGTGACAGGAATGAGGCTCGAAAATTTTTCGAAAAAATAGGACGCCTTGCCGATGGTTTTAAAACCGGGGCCTCATTCTGCAAGGATGAAAACGAGAATCTAGTGACAGATGTCCAGAGTACACTGACGTTATGGAGGGAACACTTGTCTAAGCTTCTAATTGGCGACGCTGACAACAATCCCGCCAATAGAGATGATATCCCGGAAACCCCAATTACGGATGACAGCGTCGAAGTTCCGCTGCCTGACTATGATAATGTTCTGAAAGCTATAGGTTAGGTTAGGTTAAACCGGATGCCTTCGTGAAGGCTCACATAGACCAATTCAGGTCCTTAGTGGTACCGGTAGCGAACAAAATTGTATTTATTTATTTGTATTTATTTTTTTATTTATTTAAAAGTCTTTAAAGATTTGCGTTGAATTCGCAAACCTTAGGAGGAATTCCAGAGACACCCTGGCTACATCTTTAAGCAACGCGAATGTCGATGAGCCTAGGTATTTAGTCTCAATCTAATTAGGGCGGGGCATGTGCATAGTAGGTGCTCCAGGGTCTCCGCAGTGCCCGGTTCCTTGCACTTCCTGCAGTTGTCATCCGTGGTGATGCCAAGCTTCCTCGCATGGGCTGCCGTTATGCAGTGACCAGTGAGCATGCCCACTAGTGTCCTGCAATCTTTGCGCAGGCGTGCCAAGATGAACAGAGTTCGTTTTTCGCATTGTGCATTGCACATGATTTTCGAAATTTTGCACTGAAAGCTATAGCTCGGCTTAGAAATAACAAGCTGATGGCTTACCTGCTGAGCTGTATAAGAACAGAGGCGAAGCTCTATTTAAATGCATTCACGTGCTTCTATGCAGAATATGGTCGGTAGAATGCATTCCGAACGATTGGCATCTCAGTGTGCTCTGCCCAATGCACAAGAAAGGCGATCCCACTATCTGCGCCAATTAGCGTGGGATAAGCCTTCTTAATATCGCATATAAGGTCCTGTCGACCGTTTTATGTGAAAGATTGAAGCCCATTGTAAACGAACTGATTGGGCCTTAGCAGTGTGGCTTCAGACCTGGAAAGTCCACTATCGACCAGATTTTCACGCTACGACAAATCTTGGAGAAGACTTAAGAAAACAAAGTTGACACCCACCATCTTTTTGTCGACTACAAAGACGCCTTCGACACCCCAATAAGGAAGCACCTGTACTCCACCATGTCTGAATTTGTATTCCTGCAAAACTACTACGACTTTGCAGGATGACACTGAGCAACGCCAGCAGCGCAGTTAAAATTGGGAAGGACCTCTCCCCACCATTTGTTACCAAACGAGGTTTCAGACATGGTGATTCCTTATCGTGTGACTTTTTCAACCTAATGATAGAAAAGATCATCCGAGCTGCTGATCTGAGACAGCTGCTTGCGTGTTCTGATGACATCAATATCATTGGTCATAATACGTGCGAAGTTAGTGCAGCATTTTCCAGATTAGAAAGAGAGTCAAGTCGAAGGGGTCTGACAGTGAATGCAGATAAAACGAAATACTTGGTCTCAACAAATAAACAGTCCCAGCGTCTTGGAACCTACGTTACAGTTGACAATACCTCCTTTGAGGTTGTGAAGGACTTCGTCTATCTGGAATCCATCATAAACTCAGCAAACGACATCAGCATTGAGATCAAACGAAGAATAACTCTTGCCAACAGGTGTTTACTTTGGGCTCAGTAGGCAATTGAGAGGCAGAGCCCTCTCTCGACGAACGAAAATCACGCTCTATAAATCGCTCATCATGCCCGTCCTACTTTATGTATCACAAACCTGGACGCTGAGCAGTTCAGATGAAAAAACTTTAAGAGCATTCGAGAGAAAGATTCTTCGTAAGATCTACGGACCAATCTGCTTCAATGGCGAGTACCGAATACAATGGAATGATGAACTGTATGAGCTGTACGCTGACACCGACATAGTCAAGCGCATTAAAATCGAGCGGTTTCGCTGGCTAGGTCATATTCAGCGCATGAAAGATGATGCTCCAGTGAAGAAAATATTCGATTCGGTACCCAGCGGCGGTCAACGCAGAAAAGGACGACCGCATCTTCGTCCTTTCTTTCGCATCTTCGTTGGAAACACCAAGTAGAGGACAACCTGACGAAGCTTGGAATTTCCAACTGGCGCCAGCATGCGAAAGACAGAAATGGCTGGCGCAAATCCTTAGATGAGGCCAAGACCGACATACGGTTGTAGCGCCAACTAAGTCAGTAAGTAATGAAACGTTTTTTAAAGAATTTATGCAAATTTTCCAAAAAATTGAAATATATGACACTCGAATGACCAAAAACATTGCCAAAACTTCTCATTTATGTACATTAAAGTAAAGTTTAGACATTTTTATTTCGAAATGATGACTTACAGTCTTAGAAATGTCTGTTATTGACCAACTAATGCTTAGAATTCGAAAATCTCCAAAAAACCTGATTTTTGGAGAAAATCCTATTAGCGCGACCTCTAAAAATCTTCGAAAAAATTTGAAAGAAAATCCTAAAAATACTTTGTTCCATAAGATTTCAAAAACAGCTTGAGAAAAAAAAATTTTTTTTTGGGACACACTAATCTACACTCTCCTAAAATATTTTTTAGTCAACATCATAAACAGTGAAACATATCTAAAATTTTTCAAGGAGTCCATTTTAAGTAATTAGTTCCAAACTTATAAAAAAATCAGAGTTATGTAAAATAGACGTTAGTCTCGATTTATTAATTTAAATAATACGCAATAAATAAAAAACTTATTTTTTGTTGCGAAACTACTTTAAATTTGTTGAATGTTAATCAGCATTGCATCAAATATTGGTGTTTTTGTAATTACAACTAAATTTTACGAACATTCTACGTGTTGTGGTTTTTGTCACCACCAGTGTATTTTAGAATATACTCGCGTTAATGGGCAACACTTTTTCATTGGAATTTTTTTTAAGTTATTTAATAAAAATGGTAATTTTTTTATTGATAAAAAAATTATAGTACATTTTGAAATATTTAAAAACCAGAAAAATACCTTTCTACGTCCTTTTACACATGGAGCAACAGAAAAGTAATGCAACTAAAACGCAATAGCTTAAAATATTGCAAGCCACTCCAATTCTAAACTGAATTGCAACATATTTTCAGATGAGCAAGGTATGTCGCAACGCAACATTGAAAAAGGCATAACAACACAAATAGTTTTTAATTGAAGCTATGTTAAATAAAAACAAGAAATAAAAGCAGTTAAAGCGATTCGAGTGATGGAGATGTTATTTCATATTTTTATACGCAAAGAATTCAACGTCAAAACAAAGAGTAGTAAAGAGTTGTCAGTTCTGCACAGTTGCGTTTGTGCAGACATTTGTGATTAGTAAGTATTGGACGAATGTAGATGTGAAGGAAGGCGATGAAATCGAAATTTGTCGCCTGACTTTGATCAGCTGTGCTTAGCTGACGTTGCTTTGTGGTTCCGACGCTTAGCGAAGAATGAGCTGTATGAGTGCGGAGAAATAGAAAATAGAAAGCGTGTGATGAAGCGAAAAGAAAATAGTTTGCTATTGTTTCTTTTCGCTTCGGTATGACTTTTTTGTTTACCTATAAGAATCTTGCACTCATATGAATGTTTACATTTTTTTAGCTAGATTGGATTTGGTAAATTGAATGAATTTACCAATTTCAATCTTTTTAAATGATGAGAACATTTTTATGCCCTCCTTTACCTATAAATTTATTTTAATTCTTGCAGGTAAGAAATTTTTTATTTGAAGCTACATTTAAATTAAATGAATTTACCAATGTCCAGCTATTTAAACTACTCTTTGCTATTTTTATATGACCTTTATATATAAATTTCTTTTAGTTCTTGCAGGTATAATGAATTTAAGAAATTTTTCAGCTACATTGCTTTTGGTAAATTAAATGAATTTACCAATTTCCAGCTATTTAAATGATGATAAATTGATTTACATGATTTCAATTTTTAGCTACATTGGATTTGGTAAATTAAAGGAATGTACCAATTTTCCTCTTTTCAAATTATTATAAATTTTTAAGCTACACAGTATATACATATATATGAGATGTATATACTTTCTTTATGTAAAAATATATATATGTACAAATTTCTGTTAATTGTTTTAGAAAATTTTTATTTTATTTTAAACAAACTCAGAATGTTTACGAAAGTGTTTAAATATTAAATACCATCTAAAAGTTTGAAACATTAAAATTTAAGTATTTTGTTGTGTTTTCAAATCCAAAATATAAAACTAATTGTGTTTGTTTAATAATCCAAAAATGGTATTAATATTTAAAGATATTTTTTCTCATTTTAATTACCTTCTTTAAACAGTAATTGTTATGGTGACATAAAGTTCCTTGCTTTTTTTTTATTTTGAGATTTTATTACAATTTTGTATAAAATCTATTTGCTGAAGGTATTTAAAGATTTTTTAATTTTAGCAAACAGATTTTTCAATAAATTAATAAAATTAATCAACTAATAAAAGAAGCAATAAATTCATCTTTTTATGAATTATGAGTTTATTTATAGATTTTTTAATATTTAAATTAATAAAATTAATCAATTAATAAAGAAAGCAATCAATTCATCTTTTATTCATTTTATAAAGCAAAATTATGTCTAACATACATATTCATTTATTTTGCAGTTTTGGTTTTCAATTGTTGGTGTCTTAAAACTTACCTCATTTTATTCTTCTAATTCAATAAAAAATTAAAGCATTTTTGAACTGGCTCTTATTATTTAATATAATACGATGCTTATTATATAATATAATATATTAAAACCTATAATGAAATCTTATTACAAAATGTAATAATTTAAAACTAAATGAAAATCTTATTACATAATGTAATAAATTATCAACTAAATTGAAAACTTATTACATAATGTAATAAATAATCAAGTAAGGCAAACACTTTGAATGTATTTAACTAACCTAAGTAATATAAAAAAGTAAATATTTACAACTTAAAACTAGAAAAGTGAAAGTATTAAATAAACTTCCAATATTTACAGTATTTGCAGATATGTTAATTACATAAAGTAATTTAATTAACGGTTATTGTAACCTCAAAAATGTATGTACAATATTTACATTTTAATTTTTACAATATTTACAGTAAATATTTATACAAATGTATTTACAATATTTACAGTATATACAAAAAGCTTTTGTTGGTCCGGTAAAAAAAAGACAAGTAAGAATTTTTTGTGTTTGAAACATTTTATAACAAACATTTTATAACAAACAGAGCATTCGTATATTTTGAAACATTAATAAAATGTCAAAAAATGTGTCTGGTAAACGCCCATATTAAATATTTAATATTGGGGTCAGCTGTGTATTTTCTCAGTTGTGCACTAATGATATATAATACTCAGCTTAAATCATGATTAGTACGGATTTTTCTTAATACTCAGTATTTTTGAAAGTTTCCAGTATTAAGTTTTGTTATTGGTCAAATGACTACGTTTTGCATAACCATGATTTTTTGCTGTATACTAGCCGCTTATATAACTTGCATTCGCTGCTGTACCATGCGAAGCTAATTTGATCATAATATTTCGAAATCTTTCTTATGGCATCGCTTACACACTTCTTTTTTCTTTTATAAAAATGACCGTTTTCAACTTTGGGCTCGGTAGACTCATTTATAATTTTCAAAATTGTCTATCTACTATTTCAGGTTATTAAGTTCTTTCCTTCTTTCAAACACAAAAAATTCTTACTTGTCTTTTTTTTCCCGGACCAACAAAAGCTTTTTGTATGTACTGTAAATATTGTAAATACATTTGTATAAATATTTACTGTAAATATTGTAAAAATTAAAATGTAAATATTGTACATACATTTTTGAGGTTACAATAACCGTTAATTAAATTACTTTATGTAATTAACATATCTGCAAATACTGTAAATATTGGAAGTTTATTTAATACTTTCACTTTTCTAGTTTTAAGTTGTAAATATTTACTTTTTTATATTACTTAGGTTAGTTAAATACATTCAAAGTGTTTGCCTTACTTGATTATTTATTACATTATGTAATAAGTTTTCAATTTAGTTGATAATTTATTACATTATGTAATAAGATTTTCATTTAGTTTTAAATTATTACATTTTGTAATAAGATTTCATTATAGGTTTTAATATATTATATTATATAATAAGCATCGTATTATATTAAATAATAAGAGCCAGTTCAAAAATGCTTTAATTTTTTATTGAATTAGAAGAATAAAATGAGGTAAGTTTTAAGACACCAACAATTGAAAACCAAAACTGCAAAATAAATGAATATGTATGTTAGACATAATTTTGCTTTATAAAATGAATAAAAGATGAATTGATTGCTTTCTTTATTAATTGATTAATTTTATTAATTTAAATATTAAAAAATCTATAAATAAACTCATAATTCATTAAAAGATGAATTTATTGCTTCTTTTATTAGTTGATTAATTTTATTAATTTATTGAAAAATCTGTTTGCTAAAATTAAAAAATCTTTAAATACCTTCAGCAAAAAGATTTTATACAAAATTGTAATAAAATCTCAAAATAAAAAAAAAGCAAGGAACTTTATGTCACCATAACAATTACTGTTTAAAGAAGGTAATTAAAATGAGAAAAAATATCTTTAAATATTAATACCATTTTTGGATTATTAAACAAACACAATTAGTTTTATATTTTGGATTTGAAAACACAACAAAATACTTAAATTTTAATGTTTGAAACTTTTAGATGGTATTTAATATTTAAACACTTTCGTAAACATTCTGAGTTTGTTTAAAATAAAATAAAAATTTTCTAAATACCTGCAACAATTGACAGAAATTTGTATATATATATATTTTTACATAAAGAAAGTATATACATCTCATATATATGTATATACTGTGTAGCTTAAAAATTTATAATAATTTGAAAAGAGGAAAATTGGTACATTCCTTTAATTTACCAAATCCAATGTAGCTAAAAATTGAAATCATGTAAATCAATTTATCATCATTTAAATAGCTGGAAATTGGTAAATTCATTTAATTTACCAAAAGCAATGTAGCTGAAAATTTTCTTAAATTCATTATACCTGCAAGAACTAAAAGAAATTTATATATAAAGGTCATATAAAAATAGCAAAGAGTAGTTTAAATAGCTGGACATTGGTAAATTCATTTAATTTAAATGTAGCTTCAAATAAAAAATTTCTTACCTGCAAGAATTAAAATAAATTTATAGGTAAAGGAGGGCATAAAAATGTTCTCATCATTTAAAAAGATTGAAATTGGTAAATTCATTCAATTTACCAAATCCAATCTAGCTAAAAAAATGTAAACATTCATATGAGTGCAAGATTCTTATAGGTAACAAAAAAGTCATACCGAAGCGAAAAGAAACAATAGCAAACTATTTTCTTTTCGCTTCATCACACGCTTTCTATTTTCTATTTCTCCGCACTCATACAGCTCATTCTTCGCTAAGCGTCGGAACCACAAAGCAACGTCAGCTAAGCACAGCTGATCAAAGTCAGGCGACAAATTTCGATTTCATCGCCTTCCTTCACATCTACATTCGTCCAATACTTACTAATCACAAATGTCTGCACAAACGCAACTGTGCAGAACTGACAACTCTTTACTACTCTTTGGTCAAAATAGAATTTTGGTGAATCTATACATAAAAAACCAAGAATGATAGAAAAATAGATTGCGCAGATCGTAATAATAATTGTCTACGATCTGCGCATTTCGTCATGATAGCCTTACGATATGATCTTACGATATGAGATTGTTGTCAATTAATGTAAACAAATATGAAACTAGTCTGTACGCAGTGCAATAAAATTGTTAATATAATAGACTAAACAAATTTTTCCACCGTTTTATATTAAAATATGAATAAAGAATTATGAAGGAGTGCTGTGTATATAATTTTCGTGCTAGTTTTTTAGTTTTTTTTTGGTTTTAGAGCAAGTTGGAATGAAACCAACTTGCACTGGCAAAAGATTCAAGAAACAAGCTTCGTCTAGCCTGACGTCATGATCGTAAAAAATATTTTTATCGTAGCTAGAAAAGTCAAAATGATCTATCATTCTTGATAACAAACAATATTAACTGCAGATTATTCGTCGCAGCAAAAGAGCCTGTTCTCACGCGCCTTACGTTAGGTGGAGCATCGGATTAATTTTGACGTATACAGGTAAGGTGGGAAGTGGGAAGGTGACAAAATACGTAAGGCAGCATTTTCAAAAATTTTTAAAATTTTGCGATTCATTTTGACGTCTGTTACTTTTAAGTTTCATTGTTTGTCATTTTCCTCTTGGTTCTCTTATGTTAAAGCGCAAATAAAATTTGTTTTGCATTGGTTGGGTTTTCACTTTTACTTATTTCTAATTGTTTGCGTTGTTGTTTAATTTAAGACTTACAAAGTAATGGATTTTCCTAAATTCAGCAGCACATTTTATTGATTGTTCTCGGAATTCAAAATAAGGCGGTCTTAAAAAAGTCGGTAGTAAGAACACCTCACAGATGCATAGTGTCAAAATAACGCCATTACTCTGCCTTTTTTAAGGCTAGTGAGAACAGGGTCAAAGAAAGGCAGCAAACTGATGTGAAACAAAACACAATATGCAACAGAAAATCGCCGATCAAAATTGCAGCAAGCTGTGTTTCATTGAACTGGTCGCAAACGTGTTGCCAACTTGAGCACATATTGCTTCATATGAGGGCTTAACATTAGTTAGCAACTTTTGTTGCAGTTGAATTATATTTCAATTAGTCCATGTGTAAAAGACCTTAGAAATATTTTTATAATTAAAGGGCTTATTGCAATAACGTGATAAACAACATGATCAAACAATATCGTATTTTTATTCCCTAAGCATAATTTAAAAAAATACCAACATCCACAGAAAAGAATTCGGATATTCCTTTTTAAATATCGGACCCAATAATAAAAGTTTTCTTGTTCAACTTCATTTCTTCACATAAAAATAAAATTTTTCATGTCGTTTATTTTTAAATTATTTCGTTTTTTAGTCTTTCTGAAACGTCAAAAATCTTATTTTACTCCATAAATGGATTCACCTAGTCTCAATTGCGATTAATTGCCCAAATACTCAACGAGTCTAGAACCCAACTCTATTATTTCAGTAGGAGCAATTGAAATATAATTGTACGTGTATCAATAGCTGTGTTCGATGACTGCTCCAGATTGAAATTTCTCACTCCAGATCAGCAAAAAGTGTTCGATGAGTTCCTTTTTCTGCTCTTAGCTGCTCTCGCTTGCTCTTGATCTTTGTTTTTTGAGAAATTGAAACCGGAAAGATGGCTTACAGAAAGGTATTTATTAGGTTTTTGTTTTACTTTTACTTTTTTTTTACTTTTAACAGTTGTTTTGCTGAAACTTGCTCTATTTTCATTCTTTGAAAAATCGGCTCTTTTCTGCGCTGGAATTATTTTCGATGACTCAGCTGATATGCTCTACTCTGCCTTCCTCTGCACTGAGATTTTTTCATCGAACACAGCTAATGATTAAATCACAGAACAACAACAAATATTGAATATGCTCTCTTTCCAAATGACGGCACCACCACTCTTCAAATGCATGATAATTTTGACAAGTGGCACCATAAATGTCAGATCGATCTGCCAATGAATGGTGACGTTACAGTGTTGTGAAATAAACAACTTTTGGTATTGTTATAAAAATGGGTAAAGAATGGAAACATTTCGTGCCTTGATTATGACTAAGCATTACTTTTTGCGTAACAAGACTGCGAAAGAAACAAAAGAAAAGCTCTATAAATATTATGGTGAATTTGCTGAGTTGTATTCAGCCGTAAAATATTGGATTGCAGAGTTCAATAGAGGTCGAATTAGCACAAAAGATAAACACGACGGGAGAGCACTAAAATCGGTGACCACTCCAGAATGTATTGGAAAAATACACGATTTTGTATTGGACAATCCGAAAGTGAAAGTGCGTGAGACAGCTGCAGCCATAGGCATAATAAGTGGGTCGGTGGTTTAAATTTTACATGAACATTTGGGTACGAGAAAGCTGACTGCAAGATCGATCGTTAACAGTAAATCAAAAACATGAACGTGATCGCACTTCCCAATGTTTGGACATGTTTAAACAAAATCCGACTGATTTTTTGAGTAAGATAGTAATCATGGATGAAACATGGATCCACCACGGTACACCAGAATCTAAGGAATCAGCAAAAGGATCCCAGTGGAAGTGCACTAAAGCGAGGGCAGGCACAACAATCGCCCGGAAAAGTGTTTGCGTCTGTTTTTTGGGATTCAAGTGGCATTTTGTTCATCGACTATTTGAGAAAAGGAAAAGCAATCAACAGCCGCTTGTACTGCAAATTATTGGACCAATTGAAGAACGAAATCGCGAGCAAATGACCCCATTTATCGAAGAAAAAAAAAGCATCTTTTGACAAGAAAATGCTTCAGCTAAGAAATCGATCGAAACCATGAAAATTGAAGTAAAAATTTTGACACAAAATGTGTTATCACTATATCCTATAATAGCTATATAATATATAGCCCCTCTTCTATTTCGTAATCCCAAACGTACTGACTGGGCTAAATTTGCCAAAGTGGCTCGCCCAAAAATCCGTTCTTTAGCCTACAAGCAAATTTCAACTGCGGAGAAGATAGACTCTTCCGTGGAGGCCCTAGAGCAAACCATGCAGGTTGCCTTAAGAGTCTCATGTCCCACTAGCAGGGGCAAGAAGAAATCTCTTCCTACGTGGTGAAGCAAAGATCTATCCAACCTTAGGAAAAGGGTTAAGAAAATTTTCAACTCGTGTCATAGGCAGTGTCTTTGGCAACCATACAGAGATATCCTCAAAACCTACAAGAAAGCAATTCGAGACGCGTAAAAGCATTCTTGGCAGGAATACACCCAATCAATCGACAGCATAAAAGAATCGGCAAGACTAAGCAAAATTCTGTCCAAAGAAAGCACCAGTCCATCTTTTATTCATGGTACGTGGCTTACAATTACCCGAGGCAACTGCGGCGGTTCCGACTGGCTCCTTTATCTCAATGGATAGGGTTATCTGGGCCTTAAGCAGCTTCTCTCCATACAAATCTCCAGGTCCTGACGGCATTCTTCCAATAATGTTTCAGAAACTACAAGATGTAGTTGCACCTATCCTACTCTCTATCTTCAGTAATTGCCTCTGCCTTAACTACACTCCAAAGAGCTGGAGAAGAGTTAAGGTTATATTTATACCCAAAGCTGAGAGGAGAGGTCATGAATCAGCCAAGGATTTTAGATCAATAAGCCTCACATCATTCGTACTGAAAACCCTAGAGCGTGTACTGGATATTCATCTCAGGGACGTTCTTAAGGGTGCTAACATATCCAGCGCCCAACACGCATACCTCAAGGGCAGATTCACAGATACCGCCCTACACGAGGTTATTACTACTATTGAAAGATCCATCTTCTTTAAACAATACACTCTTGCGGCCTTCTTAGACATAGAAGGGGCTTTTAACAATATTCATACTAGGACCTTTCTTGATTCTCTTACCAACCTTGGTGTACAAGCACCGGTGAGAAACTGGATACTCTCAATGCTCAGTAACAAAATAATCCAGGCAGACCTGGGTGGCTGCCAACTCACGCGATTTGTTAGTAGGGGTAATTTGCAAGGAGAAGTGATCCCCCTATTCTGGCTCATCGCCATGAATGAATTTCTTAATACACTAAATTGCAATGGGGTCAAAGTGGTGGCTTAAGCGGATGAAGTGGTTGTAATGGTGTCAGGACTGTTTCCCTCTACGCTCAGTGAGCTAATGGAGGTTGCTTTGGGAAAAGTCAGTGTCTGGGCTGCCAGGTGCGGCCTAGGAGTTAACCCTAGCAAAACGGAACTGATGTTATTCACCACAAAAACCAAAGCGCCTCAATTTGTCCTTCCAAAGCTAAACAACCAACCTCTTACACTATCCAGTAGCGCAAAATATCTAGGTGTCATTCTGGATCCTAAGCTAAGCTGGAAAACTAACATCGAAAAAGGGTCAAGAAGGCCTGCATAGCCTTCTACGCCTGCAAAAAGACCTTTGGTAGAAAATGGGGTCTTCAACCAAAATTGCTCTTATGGTTATACACAGCAGGAGTGCGTCCTATCTTGGCGTATGGTGCACTAGTATGGTGGCTTGCACTGAATAAAGCATACAACACAACAAAACTAGCTCGGATCCAGCGATCCGCATGCATAGGTATCACAGGGGGTGTCCTAACATATTTACTCCCCATAGATCTACACATTAAGCTTACCGCAACAAACAGTGCAGTATGGACACAGCATTATTCTAAATCCGCTACCTCGGGAGCTGATTCCTGGAAAAACGGACTACGACACTCTCAAACTCGACTTCACGAAATCCTTTACAACCAGGTTTCCCACCAGGGTGGAATGGCGAAATGGGTGGAGTGCGGAGTAGGAGCGTGCATATTCTTTGAGAAACTGGGGGTGGCGGAGGCTTTTCTTCTGCCAAACTCAGCCAGCGTCTTCCAGGACGAGCTTTTTGCGATAAGAGAAGCCTGTCGCACCTTAAGGAGAGCTAAAACCAATCACCTTAATGAAGCTATTCTGACGGATAGCCAAGCTGCCGTTAAATCTTTAGCTGCGATCAGTACCAACTCCAAACTGGTAAGGCAGTGTAAGGATGAACTGGCCCGGCTAAGTCACCAACTTAACATTACTATAATCTGGGTTCCCAGCCATATGAACATTTATGGTAATGAAAAGGCGGATGAATTGGCTAGGCCGGGTTCTTCCCTTGACGTTCCAAGAGCGGAACCAGTCAAAGTTCCACTGAACACAGTTAAGGGAGGAATTCATTCTTACTACTTAACCTTAGCCGATCGTAGATGGAGAGAACTACCAACCTGCAACACATCAAGAAAAATATGGCCCCTTTACAACATAGGTAGAACTCAACAGATGCTCTCAAAGCCCCGGAACGACATAGCCAAAATAATAGCTATTATTACGGGTCACTGGTGCATCGGAGTTGACGCCGAGAGAATTGGACTACTATTCAACACCTACTGTCGCAGCTGCGATGACCCAAATGAAAAAGAAACACTGATACACTTTCTGTGCACCTGCCCGGCCCTGGCCAGGTCCAGACTAACAACGCTTGGCAAGCCCTTCCTCAGCAATCTAGAGGAACTTTCAACAACTCAAATCAATAATCTCCTAACGTTCATCAACCGCACCGGATGGTTATAACCTAACAGTGCGTTACCCACTCAACCAACAGAAACACGAGGTTATGGTATCAAAACGGCTCACTAGAGCTACTTAGATCCTACTTGTAGGTAGAATCACCATCTAAACCAACAACCATATCCTATAAAAATAAGCTTTTCAAAATAATTATTGTTTGTGTTTAATTTTAATCGTTCTCTTTAAGAATAGCTCCAAAAGAGAGAGCATTTAATAAGTTGGTTCTAGCAGTAGAGGCAGGTTAAAAGTGAAGTGCAGCTTTAAAACATTAAGAAAAGTTTAATTTATTGGGGTTGGAATTAGTTTTAAAGGTTTTCTAAGAGATGGCGTAACTATCAATAGATCGCATCGGGCACACCTGTGACTATATTCATTTCAAAGCACATTGTCTAAGCTTCATTTTTCAGTATGTGTCATTCCACTGAAGTGTAAACAACATATATTTTTTTCTCTGTGAACATGTCGACTTTCGTTCCAACAAAACGCAATTTGCGGGAAGGTTTACTTTTGTGCTTCCATTTGAAGAAAAAAGCGGTTGAAGCACAACGCACGCTTACTGAGGCTTACGGGGACTATGCTCCATCGATTTCTACTTGTGAGTACTGGTTCCGTCGGTTTAAAAGTGGTGATTTTGATACGGAAGACAAAGAGCGTTCGGGCCAGCCGAAAAAGTTTGAAGATGAGGAATTGGAGGCTTTGCTCGATGAAGACCCGTGTCAAACCCTTAAAGAATTGTCAGAATCATTGGGAGTCGACTTATCAACGGTCGGCAAACGCTTGAAGGCCATGGGAATGATTCAAAAGCAAGGAAATTGGGTGCCGTACCAGTTGAAGCCGAGAGACGTTGAACGGCGATTTTGCATGTGCGAACAACTGCTTCAACGGCATAAAAGGAAGAGTTTTTTGCATCGTATTGTCACTGGCGATGAAAAGTGGATCCATTACGATAATCCTAAGCGAAAAAAAATCGTGGGGACCACCCGGCCATGCATCAACATCGAGGGCCAAGCCGAATATTCATGGCGCCAAGCTTATGCTGTGTATTTGGTGGGATCAGAAGGGTGTCGTGTACTATGAGCTGCTAAAACCTAACGAAACCATCACTGGGGAACGCTACCAACAACAATTGATGCAATTGAGCCGAGCATTAAAGGTTAAACGGCCGGAATATGCCAAAAGACACGACAAAGTGGTTTTTCAACATGACAACGCACGGCCACATGTTGCAAGAACCGTCAAGGAAACGTTGGAGGCGCTGAATTGGGATGTGCTACCCCACCCGCCTTATAGCCCAGACATAGCCCCTTCCGACTACCACCTATTCAGATCGATGACGCATGGCTTGGCTGAGCAGCGCTTCACTTCTTACGAGGATACCAAAAAATGGGTCGATTCGTGGATTGCCTCAAAAGACGAATCGTTCTTCCGGCGCGGAATCCATATGCTGCCAGAAAGATGGGAAAATGTTGTAGCTAACGATGGACAATACTTTGAATAATATACATTGTACCGTTGTTTCTAAATAAATGCTCAAAAGCCGAAAAAAAACCTTTAAAATTAATTCCAACCCCAATAATTTTATATTGGAACAAATCAAAATACATATTGAAATGAAAGGTATTAGCTTTGCTTTTAAGCAATTTTCATGTTCTTTACTTGTAGTTTCTTTTTTTTTTAAATAATTTATTACCAATACTATTGTTAGTGTTTTCTTGATCATATAATTAAATTTCTGCTACAGTTTTTGCTGTGTTGCCCCCTGATGCCCCTATTGAAATTTATTTCTCAATATTAGTAGAGGTTTTATAATTATAATATGTTAATACCAGTTGCTAGTTTTTGCAAGTTTTTGTGTTATCTCCCACAGACCAAAGCAAGCTCTTTGTTTTGCTTCCACTTTCTGCTGTGCAAGTGTAACTTCATGTGCATTGTTTTTGTTCAGTTTATTTTTGTTTTGTGTTGGTGTTTTGCTGTTAAGCTTGTAACAAAATTTGTTTGTTTTCTTTTTTCTATACTTTAATTTCATTTTATTATTTTATATCCATTCTTTTTGGTATAGGGTCATCTTATCAATGCGAATTTTCGCCCCTATATATTTTTGATATTTGGTGCTCAAGTTGCGGAACAAATACTGAAATAGCTAAGTATGCGATATCTTTAAAAAAAAATATAGAAAACGAGAGCTTTTTTGAGGAACTTATTCAACTAGAAAAATGCAAAAAATTTTTAGTGTTTTGGAAAAAATGCCACCGAATTAAATGTGTGGTTTTAAATACATATTCTGATTGGCTTCCACAAAAGGAATCGATATTACTAAGCGATAATTTGCAAGCATCTGGCTCAAATGAAAATCGCGGATGTCCTAGAGTAAGTTTCTTAGAGTCTTCATGTAGAACAAAGTGACGACGAATAGCTGAAAACCCTACAAAAGAATGCATTAATTTTACCAGCTAGTGTAAATGAAGTACTCTCGCTCATGATGGAAGCAAGTTTAACAAAGTATCAATATTTGATAATAAGAAGCTACATAAACGGTAAAATTTATTTTGATCTTTTACCCAGCTACGATAACATTTTAAAAGAAAAAAAAAGTTATCCCGACCAAATAACTGTAAGCGATTCTCACGCTGAAGTTGAGCTGCAAAGTTTATTGGATCATACCGCTACTCGAATACTAGAACTACAGAGTGATGTAATCAATCAAGTTTTGGATGATTCAGTAAATAGCCTGACTCTAATAGGAAAATGGGGTTTTGAAGGTAGTTCGAGACACAGCGAGTACAAACATAAAGTTGAAAGCAATAATTTTGAAGAGAGTAACTTATTTGTCATATCATATGTCCCGCTTCAACTTGTAATAAAGCCAGATGAGACTAATACTACCAAAATAATTTTATTTATTTTTTTTTTATTTATTTTTAGTTAAAAGATTTGTTGGCATATAAGAACAATTCTTTTGCATGCCGAATTTACAATGGATATAACAACAAATAGGATTAAAAATTCAAATAAATATTGCAGACTGCTATTAATAGTAATTGTACTTAAAAGGACTTAAATTTAGACAATGATTTAGACAATTTAGTATTCATTAAAAACTATGTAGAGAGTGAGAGAAGAAAAAAAATGAGAGTAAAAGAAAATTGGGAGCTAAATGAAGTGTTTGAAAATAAAATGCTTAAAGTTGTTTTTATTAGAAACGCTTTTAATACTATTAGGTAATGAATTCCAAGACCTAATAATGCTGATGAAAAACAATCTACTGGAGTTAAGAAAATTGTGTCTAGGGATCATGAGATTCATATTTCTACTTGATCTGCAAAACTTCAACTTTTCAAAAAGATATGTGGGACTACGTGTATAGATGATCCGGTGCAGGAAAATGCAATGTCTAGCTTCAGGGTAACTTGGTAAGTCACGACCAAGTAATTTTTTACTATAGACTGAGATATGATCAAACTTTCTAAGACCGTAAACATAGCGAGCTGCAGTATTAAAAGCGACAAGGAGCTTATGTAAGGACCTAGAGTCAAGTTTGCAGTACACGACTTCAGAGTATGTTATGATCGGCATAATCAACTGCAATACAAGTTTCTTTTTTGTTTCAATGGGCACAAACAATGATGTCATTCGGAGATTCCGAAGAAGATAGTACACTTTTTTTACACATGAATTGATGTGATCATCGCAGGCAAGGGATGAGTTTATTTGAAACCAAGGTTAGTGGCTTTATTAACAAGCTTCAGTTTCACGGTATTAAGTAGGATTGGAGGCAAATCTTCGTGATAGTATGGATTTTTAGATATAGGCAAAACAAATGATTTCGTGGGGTTCAACGTGAGCATATTTTCATCTGCCCATTTAGATACCAAAGCTAAGTCCTCATTAACTCTAGCACATAGATCTTCAACTAAGCCGATAGGTCTGGACAAGCATAATTGGAGGTCATCTGCATATGCATGTATAGTAACGTGATGGCATTTGCTGAAAATATCATTTATAAACATTGTAAATAGCAACGGTCCAAGAACAGTACCTTGAGGTACACCGCTAGTAGTGCTTTTTAGCATAGAAATATTTTGACCAACACGAACTCTTTGAGACCTACCTACTAAATAGTTTTTTAGTAAACGGACCGCAGATTTGGAAAAACGAAAATTTAGAGCTAGTTTTTTGCAGAGTATAGTGTGGCTAACGGTGTCAAATGCTTTTGAGAAATCCAGCAAGCAAAGCAATGTCAAATCAGCATTATCAAAAGGTACTCTTATATCATCAAGTATTTTTACCACAGCAGTCGAACAGCTGTGCCCAGGCCGAAGACTGGAGAGGTGACATCAGGCTAAAAAGACTTTAATGATGAGATATCTGATCCGCCATAAGCGATTCACATATTTTAGACAGCGAGGACAAAAGACTTATTGGACGGAATTCGCATGGGTTGCAAGCATTTGGCTTTTTAGCTATAGGAATAATAGTCGCCACTTTCCAAATCTCTGGATAGCATGAGGTGGTAAAGCAGTGATTTATTATATGGGCGAGTGGACTAAGGACGTGTGGTAGAATAAGCTTAATAAACCTAATGGAGATTCCATCTTCCCCAGATGCGTTCGATTTTACTTTCCTTATACAGATAGCTATGTCCAATTCACTTACAGCATTAAACCGAAAATCGTTCGGAGACTCAGGATCACCACTGTTATTATTATTATCAGTTTGTTGAGTTTCGTTTGATTAATTTGTGCTTAATGGAGACTCAGGATCACCTCTGTTATTATTATTATCAGTTTGTTGAGTTTCGTTTGAGGCAGAGTTAGCGATAAAATAATCATTCAACTGAGTGGGATCTAGATCACAAGCTACGCAGTCTTTTGTGCATATACCGATACCTTTTAAGTTTGTCCACAACTGTTTAGAGGGTAGCGCAGGATTAAGTTTGGACATAAAATAAACCGATTTGGACAGCTTGACAGCGGATGTGGCATCATTCCTGGCTTTTTTGTGCTTAATCCAGTTCAAGGTAGTGGGGTTGCGCTTCCAATTACAATATGTTTTGCTACAATTTTTAAGAGCTACTTTAACAGACCGCGTATGATGTGACGCGTGCGCAAGGGAACGTGCATATTAAAAAGATTATTTATTACGTCAATGAAAAAATTAAGCTTTTCATCCACTGATTGTAAAAACCAGCAATCTGACCAATTAATTAAAGCCAAGTTCTGATGCAAACGGTTAGTATCAATAGACCTAAAATCGCGATATGTAAAATTAGCGGTCGACGTTCTAATATTTAATGTACAGAAAATAAGATCGTGATCGAAAACAAAAGATATTTGATCGAAAAGCAAAACAGCTGATGCGTCGGAGATAATAAAAATGTCTAGTAAGCTCAGAGGAGAGTTGTTTGAAAACCTAGTCGGCATCAGAGTGTTTACTACAGTGAATCCAACTTCAGATATTCTTTCTGAGAAGCTACTGGCAATATTGCTATTGGCTAATAGGTTTATATTAAAGTCACCTGTTAAAACAAAATTTTCATAGTCTACAGCACAATTATAAAAAGAAATTTCAACATTCAAAAATTCTACTTCCGATTGATTCGATTTACCCACATCGTTTACTTTAAGCTGATTCTTACAATAAATTGCAACTCCACCACCTCTTTTGTCCACTCTATTATTTCTGAAAAGCCTATAATTTTTTAAGTTAAGATAGAAGTCGTTTACATCTTCATGAAACCACGTTTCTGAGACACAAATAATATCAACAGATGAATCTACAAAGACATGTCTTACGCAATCCAACTTGAAATCATTTAGACTTCGAACATTAAAATGAACAATTTTTAATCCTTCATGCTGCCTACACAAAATTTCTATCACAGTTTTATGATTGTTTTTGACATCAGAATACATATGATTTACAACTGACATAAGAAAATTTTTATGAACAACAAACTAAAAGCATTTAAAGAAATACGGCAAGAGAACGAATAGTATAGAAGTGAATGAATAACACAATAGCAGATGGAAAAGAAAAATACGTAAAGTGAGTAAGTAAGTAAGTATGTAAAAAAAAGAAGAAGGCATAATATATATATATAACAATTATAAAATAACATAAAAATAAATCAGCAGCACTAGAAGATACCCTCTCCATCCTCACTAGCACATACAACTCTTTGAAGTTCATCGTAGTTTGTAATTTTAATAAGATCAGCATCTTTAAAAAGCTTGATGCAGATGACACCTCGACGAGTAAAAGCATTATAAATTTTCTTTTGGCGCTTGTAGGCAATCGCCGCTTGTAGTAGTTTGCGATTTTCTGCAGTGAGACTCTCGTGTATGTAGACATTGTTGTCAGGGTCAATACCAATAATATGGAAAAATCCGCGACCATCGTTAACCCGCTACTGCCGCCCTATTAAGTTCCAATTTAAGAAAGAGTCCACCCAATTGTCCATCGATGAGGAAATGTATTTTAAAAAGAAAATTGAGAACTTAATCCCCACCGAATTCAGTTTGGGTAAAAAAGCTATACACATTGAATATATATTACAACTTAGAATGAAGGATGGAAAAGTATGTAATGCCTTAACCGAAACTTCATCTGCCAACTGTTACATATGTAATGCGAAACCAACAGATGTTGCAAAAAGTTGTTCAAAAAGATCGCTATGAATTTGGACTATCACCTACCTCTTCATGCACATATTAGATTTTTTCAAAATTTTCTTCATATTTCATATAGACTTGAACTGAAAGTGTGGCAAATTAGAACTTTAGAAATAACAGAGAAAGTTCAAACGAGGAAAAAAATATCCAATCACAATTCCGATTGAAAAATGGATTAATTGTCGACAAACCTAAAGCAGGAGGTTGTGGATCTTCTAATGATGGAAACACGGCAAGAGAATTTTTCAATAATGCTACCTTGTCTGCTGAAATAACGGGACTCGACCAAGAATTGATTGAGAGGTGTGCAACATTATTGCAACCTTTGTCGTCAGGATACAAAATAAATGTTGAAAAATTTAAAATCTATGCACTTGATACTGCTAAGGAGCTGACCAAAAAATATTCTTGGTACTACCGTCCACCTTCAGTACACAAAATTTTAATTCACGCTCCTGACGTTATAAGACATGCGCTGGTATGGATTGGTGAGCTCTTTAAGGAAACTGCTGAGTCCAGGAACAAAGATATAAAAATGTTTCGAGTCCATCGTACGCGTAAGACTTCACGCGTTTCAACTAATACTGATTTGTTTAATCGTTTACTTTTAAGTTCGGATCCCTTTTTAACAGGACAGCGAAAATGGGCCCACAAACACCAGTCAATTTTATTCAAATCTGTTTTTGATTTGCTGGAATAATATTTGCCTTTTTTATTATTTTTTATAAATAATCACTCTTACATTTATCAAATATATTTTTTGTAACACAAATTTTTATTAAAAGAAATTGAGTAAAATTTTTTCAATTGTTTGCTTAGAGCGGGTGGAAGGGGGCGGTAAAGGTGGGCGTACAAGTGTTCAACCACGCCCATTTTATCATATCGTGATTCCCGTATTTTTATACAGTCGTAATAAAAATTTCAAGTTTATATCTCAACTGGAAGTATTTTTGGCAGCTGACTCCATACAAGTCCGACTACTGTGCCATGGCCAAACTGCACGAGTTACGCTTCGAACTGCTTTATCATCCCTCATCAAAAAGGTGGCTCCAGGGTGTTCATTCGAACAGGTCGAATTGGAAACTGAAGCGTAAAAACATCGATGTTTGAAAACATCGATGTTCACTTGACAATTATCGATGTTTAAAAACATCATTAATAAGACCGATAAATCGATGTTTTACTATGTTTTCATTTTTGTATTAGGCCTAGTATTGGATTCGAAAAATATTAGTATTATTTTATAGATTACATATTTTTTATTTACACTCTATTATAAAATATGAAAGAAAGAATAATTTCTTACAATGTATGGACGTAGAAAAATTTACAAAAACAAAATTTTTAAAAAAGGAATAGACAAAATTTCTGTATTTTGTATGAAAAATTTCTTTTTTTTTGTCATTTTTCTTTCGACTTCAAAAAACGGGTTTTTTTTCTTCATACAAAACACGGGTTTTTTTATTTACACAGTTTATTATTTTTTTTTTAAATTTTGTGAGAAAAAATCTCATATTCGCTTTTGTAAACTTTTTAAAGTCCGTTTTTTCAATTAAGTATTTTTTTTATATTTGCCGACCTCAAAATTAGGCTTTATAGCAAAAATGAGCATCGATGGCGTCAAACGATATTTTTCGGTGGTAAACTTCGATAGTTTTGTTTCAATACTTAGCCTTACTTTATAGCACGGCTAATCTGCTGGCATCACTTGATTGCAACAGCAGGATGGTGTCTTAAACCTATAGACCACCTACCAAATTAAAATGTATATCAAATAGAAAACATGTTTTCCCATTTCATGAATTTAAAGCATTTATTTGTCGGAGTTTATCAGTTTGGAAATTAAATTAAGGAAAAGAAGCTTAGATAACCTCGTAACTAGAAGCCTGTTTCTTTCTTGAGCGATGGTTGCTACAGCTTCCGAGAACAAGTGTTCGCTGGGTACAGACATAGCATTCCGATCTTCGCAAGTTTTGAAAAAAGAGATTTCATGTCATCCCAAATTTCGATCGCCTCTTTTTTTATTGGGGTAATAGTAGACTTCAGGTACGTCTGCACTTCTGTTTCGCTTACATTTGCTATTGAATATGCATCAGAAAATGTATTTTTTGTGTTATTGTGTGTTAACTTTTTGTGGTATTTCCAGATGTCAAATTGTGAATCGGTAAAAATGAGCAAACAATATAGATGTTTTTCTTTTTAGACCGATGTAACGACGATGTATCGCTCATAAGAACATAGATGTTAACATCGATGTTTATGAACGATATAACGTCGATGACGATACAATCGATGCATCGTTTGCATCCCTAATCGCAATGTGAGAAAATCGTTGGAACAAGTGTTTCGCGCTGAAAGAGGACTATGAGGGAGAATAAACAATTTTGGCAAAATCTTTTGTTTTCTTTGTTGGGCCGGCGCATCTTGAACGCCCTAGTACTTAAACATTGAAAAAAAATTTAATTTTGATAAATGGGGGCCGTGCCTAGAAGATTGATAAAATAGTCTTAGAAAAATTTACTATTTTTGGGTTCCGCCTTAGTTGGTCTTTCATGTATACATCATGACTTTATGGTGTATTACTTTTCCAGAAAAGGGATAAATTTTCTTATTTGTAATTACTTATTATATGCTCATTTTAATAATACCGCATTACTTCTTATTGTAAAAATAGAAACAAGAAATTGACGAATTTTGTGTTAAAAATAAAGCTAAAATAATAGGGGTATTCACGGGTTGATGCGAAATGCAGTTGCGACGATGCAAAATGGCAAGATTGCAAACTTTTGCATCATTCCAACAACAAAGACATTGGAAGCAATTTTGCAATTATTCTTGAATTAAGCACAAGAAAGTACAAGCAGTGATGCTAAACAGCTGATTTATGTTTTGGTTGTTTTCAAACATAGGTAAAATTTGTACATTGATTTTAATACGTTTTTGTGCTTTTGCAATAAGGTGGCAATGTATTTTACTGATCATTCGACATTAAATTTTATTGTATAAAAACCAGCTGCTAAAGTTACAATATTGATGCTCACGCGTTATTGCGAAAAATATCTTGCTTTTGCACATTTTTGCAATTCGCATCAATCCGTGAATACCCCTAATTTCTTTAAAAATGTATGCTTATATAATAAAAACATTTTTTTATTGTTAATTTTGAAGTTATGTTTCTTATTTCTGTAGATATTCTTATTATTTAGATAATATTGTATTAGTTTTCAATGAAATCTCAAGGCCCATTAAGGGAATACACTTCGAATCCTTGAACCGAAATAGTTATTTCCGAATATATTAGTCCTGAACATGCAAACAGTTATTAGAAACATCTTTTAAGCTGCATGCAGGGTAATTCTTAAATGTTGCACAGAAGAAATACCTCGAAAGCGGAAGCAAGCCAAGATCGGTTTACGTCTAAGAGACGTTCTCGTAGATGATCTCCATTCAAAAATCATTTTGTTTCTTAAAACACACTTAAAACTCTAATCACAGGCTTTAAACGTAACATAGGAACGGTGAAATGCACTTAAAAATTTACACAGCAAACTTACACAGATAGTGAAAAATATCAAAGTGTGCGAAACGCAAAGTGAAATAGTTTGTGCGAGAACACTTCTTGTTTCCCAACATTAGGGCACTACTTATTCCAAAAAAGCACGGGGAAACGGAGAGTAGGTTTTGTATTGATAGATCGCGTCAGAAGCACAAATGTGACAGTTAATAGCGCGGTAAAACTGACGTTCGCACAGTTCAATGGATAGCAACGTAACTGATGTGGTTTACGTTATTGAGGTGGTGCAGCATTACTTTCGAAGAATTGCTTGCCATATTCGATACACACATACACACACATACGCATATAGGAAAATCACTTTCATTGCTGCATAGTTTTTGTTTTTTTTTTATTCATAGTCGCTGACTGGGCTGGTGGAACCACTTTTGATTTTCTTTTATTTGCTAAATATTGTGTTTGGTCCCCAACTTTTAAGAGTTGTTCAAACGTCGCTAGCGACTTGTATCTACCGAACCTAAATACGTTCACGTTTTTGTAAGAGTTGCTTGAAAAGTTGTCGCTTTTGTATGGCGTTTTTTGAGAAGTATTTTTAAAGAAAGTTACTCAACCAGCTCCAGCTGATGGGCTACTCAATTGTCCACGTTCAAACGTTCAATATCAATTAAGTTTTCTTTGCAAACATATCATCATCAATTTTTAATTATTTTTAAATTTTCCGGCTGGATTGAGTATGAGTTGAGTTTGTTTCATACGATAGTCACTGTTACGGACTCACCTAGTCATTTAAATGTTGGCAGATAGTTTTTCATTGTCAAGTGACTGTCGTTGCATAGTTTTCAACTTTTTGTCACTTCCACTTTATCACACGGTGGCAGCTGAAGCTAGTGAAACCTCTTTGTTTATGTGAACTTTTTTCAATTTTATATTGTATAGTTGTTTCTGATGTAATGGGTTTTTGGTATTCCTTTGTCTTTTTTTATTTCCACTTCCTACATAACACAGTGACAATCGAATTGAGAGTAAAAGTGTTATTTGTAGCTTAATGTTGCCGAAATACGTATATATGCATATGAACATAAGCCCTGCGTGTTAAGTGTTTTTTTATGGATCTATTGTTGATTGACCTTTTTTGATTCGGTAACTTTTGATTGATTGTTAGATGGACTATTGCTTTTGAATATGTTTATTCATGGTTTATTTTCACCTTGCTGATCTTTTCAATAAAATAATTTAGAGGTTTTTAAAAGCACAAGCATTTTGTTTGAGTTTAACACTACTTTGACACTGATATCTTTTTCCCGCTCAAAATCTTGACTGTCAGTGGTGCCAACAATTTCAAACCAAAAGACAAACCAACTCACAAAAAGAAACGTGTAATTTTGACTCAAAAGCATTACGAACAAAACCGTTAAAGATATAATTCCGCATTTTTTGATCATTTCTAAATTCTTAAGAGGCATTTTTTTGCATACATTAAAGTGGTCTTAATAAATAATAATTTTTAAGATTTTTCGACGTAGATTGAAGTTAGCGATAACGAAATTGGATCATATGTGGAAAGAAAAACGCTCGTAACGTAATTTTAGAAATCAACCTTAGGGAGGTAAAATGTATGATCAACCCCATTATCCGCAAAATTTTTTCCAAACATAGTCATCCCTATCTTCCTCCCTTCTATGAGTCTCTCTACAAAATAAACATTTTTTGGAAAACCATTGTAACTGAGCCGTGATAAACCTAAATATTTTTTAAATGAAGCGATACATGCAGTATGGCTAACGCTTCCATCTCTTTTTTCGAAAAAACAAGACAAATTGACAAAATTTTTAAGATTTTACAGGATTTACAGGACGTCTCAGGACGTCGACAGGATGTTCGAAGAATTAAAATAAGCATTTTCATGATAATATTATAAAATTGAAGTTTTTTCTAAATGACCTTGTTATTTATTATGTTAATTTTATATGATTTAAATAAAAATTCTAAATTTTTGATAGTTTAAATCATACTTGATTTTAAATACAAATTCTAGTTGTTTGATAGTTTAAAATCGTTTGTTGACCTTTAGGTCAAGGTGAGAACAATTAATTGTTCTAACGAATCTTTCCAAAGAAATTTAACAAATTTAACCTTTTTAAAGTTTTACCCAGAAAGATTCGTTAGAACAATTAATTGTTCTAACCTTGACCAAAAGCTAAATAAACGATTTTAAACTATCAAACAACTAGAATTTGTATTTAAAATCAAGTATGATTTAAACTATCAAACATTAAGAATTTGCATTTAAATCATATAAAATCAAAATCATATTATTAAATTTATTATTTAATTTAGGACTTACAGCATAAGCTTCCTATATAAATTAATATGAGGTATTTGTATTTAATATGTTATTTTGCTTAATTAAAAATAGAATTCAATCTTTTTATTTAAATATTCAATTATATTCAATATAACAAAAATTAAAAAAAAAACAAATTAGTCTTATTAAAATGGTACATTAACCCATTAATGACTAATGGGTATTTAAATACCCATAAAGCAGTGTTTACGAAAAAGGCCATATCTCAAAAGTGGTAGGAGATATCAAAATAATTTTTTTTAAAACATTACGGAAAAATGAAACTATTTATTGTCTTTACAATGTGAAACGAAATTCATACAATTAAATGTTCCTTTTCGAGATCAAAGATGTGTGATTTTCAAAAATGGAAAAATCCATATATAAAGCTATGTAGAAAATTAGAAAATGGATAGATCGAGGGAAATATTCGTGGTCAGTTTGCCTCTAGTATCCTCTATTTATCAGGTGTTCATTATGACAAAAGAATGTTGCCATATATTCAAATTTTTATTAACACCAAGAACCCAGATTAGCCGATTGGGTGTTTAACTACCCAATGCAGATCTCAAATACGGTGACAGTTACAAACCTGAAATTTTGCAAAGCAATTTCTTTGGCCTATATAAGCTTCCTGATAAATTTTGAAAAAATCGTACGGCGGAATCTATGAGCAGTCTTTAATAGGTTAATTAGATTTTCCAGGTACTCCTTTGCATTTTGAGCAATCACTATTTATTTTTTCCAGGAATGAATATTTTTTTAGTTTTATAGTTTATGAAATGCAACCCTGTGTTTGAAATGACAGATAAGAGAAAAAAATTTTCAAGTCTCAAAATTCCTCAATTTGCACAGTTTTGGCAAAGCACGGTTAAAAATAAACTCGAATTTTTTTTATTGAAAATATATATAAAATTGTCGAAGGCATACTGTCGTTGTGACACTCATCCGCTTGCGTAGAGCGAAGATTTTCTATTCAAAACCTTTTTAAAACATAGTGTTGCAATAAACGTAATTTGGATAAAGATTTGGTCATTGAATCATCTGCATTCAATTTTTATATTTCTTTTCTAGTTTTCGAGATTTTCCATTCTAGATTCTAGTTTTCGACTTGAACGCCAACTTTCTGACTAATGACTAGTGTCCGACCGAAACCGAATATTCGGCCATTTTATAATATTCGGCCGAAACCAAAACCGCAACCGAAATTAGTTATTAATATGAAAATTTAAGTTTTTACAAATAATTTTTCTTTATTAATAGGAAACAAAACTACATATAACTACATATGTATATACAAATATACATAAATGAGCACATTTTTATTTTATTTGTTATTACAAAAGTATGCTTTATATCTTCCGTACGTTCTCAAAATAGTATGCACTTACAATGTACATTTTTATAGAACTACAAAACAAAGTACAGGGTTGTAAATATTCGAAGCGCCCATCTGGCAACACTGTAACTTTCCGCAGTAATGCCAAATCGACTAATGACATACCGCGTTTGAAGCGTCATTCCAAGCAAATGTTTACAATGGAACAGTACACGCCACGCGAACGCTCTAAAATTGTTGAAATTTACATTCAACAAAACAAATCAATAGTGAAAACTCAACTCAATGAGCGATGAAGCTCATTTTCAGTTGAACGGAACGGTAAACAAACAAAATTGCCGTATTTATGCCACTGAAAATCCACAAGAGATTCAAGAGGTACCTCTTCACGATGCAAAAGTCACTGTTTGGTGCGGCGTTTGTGCTAAAATGCTCATTGTGCCGTTCTTTTTCGAAGATGATAATGGCCACAGAGTTACTGTCAATCAGGAGCGTTATCGCGATATGATAAACAATTTTTTCATGCCAATCGTTCGTCGAAAGCGTATCAGGCACTACTGGTTTCAACAAGACGGCGCGCCACCACACACAAGCCGCACTACAATCGATTTTTTGAAGCAATTGTTCCCTGGCCGTTTGATGTCAAAAAATGGTGATTTCGATTGGCCGCCAAGATCACCAGATTTAACGCCTCCAGACTTCTTTTTGTGGGGTTATTTGAAATCAAAGGCTTACGTCAACAAGCCAAAGACCCTAGAAGAGCTGGAAACCAACATCCGTCAAGAAATAACCGCCATTCCCATCGAAATGTTGAAGAAAACCATTGAAAATGCTGCAAAACGGGCACAATATGTCGTAGAGGCCAATGGCGACCATTTACGAGATATCATATTCAAAAAATAATGTAAGCAAATCTACTTGAACCCAATTAAATGATATTCATGACGAACAGACAAAAAATTATTGTTGCTTTGATTTATTTAAAAATAAATTGGACGCTTCGAATATTGGCAACCCTGTATTTATGTTACTTTTAAAGGTTTAGTATTATAAAAATAGAAATATTTCGTTTTCTTTTCCTTTATTCCAAACACACAGAAATCGTTCGGAAGTTTAATTATCAACTTTTGGTTTTAGTATAAAACTTTAATATAATTTTTAATACAGATGATAAAATCGAAAATGATAGTATCGAACGCATAAACTTAACTAAAATGTTGTGTGTTAACACGATAAATCAAATTAGAGACGAATTCATAATTGTTGTTTTGTACAAAGCTTTGTAAATATTTTTATTAGATCAAACTTATATATTTGAATTAAATGACTCATGCAAGAAAAGTTTCGGCTAATTTCGGCCATATTGAGACGGAATAGCCGAAACTGACAAAAAGGGCCGAAACTGGCTGTAACCGAAACCGAACATTCGGTCGGACACTACTAATAACTACTCTCCTCTTGATATTACTAAAAGTTTTAGCTAATTTCGGCTAATATTTTTACTTAAATAGTTAATGAAATAATGCCAAAATATGAACTGTGTACGGTATTATATAAAAATGAATTAATCTTTTGAACATTTTTATTCTTGTATTCATTTTTATTCTTGTATTAAAAACATGATATTATAATCAATTATTTAATGCATAGTATTATGTATTTATTTTTGTTTAAAAAACAAGATCTCATATATGGGCATTTCCACCGAAAGGTCAACCACGACTGAAAAATTAAATGTAACTTACTTTTTTAAGCCTCCATAGTCGAGAAAAAATGTTTAAATTTATATTTTGAGAGTTCTAAGAGCTGGGGCCCTATTCTTTAACTGTGAGTTTTAAAGTGTACACTTATTCTGACTGAACTCACCGACTTAAAAGCAGTGAGTTTTTGTGACAGCTCGTGTACACTTTAAAACTCACAGTTACAGAATAGGGCCCCTGATCTCAATTTGAATTTTTAAAAAATGGCAACAAACGTAATGAATGGCAACGAAATTTGAAAAGTGTTGATAAAAGTAAAAAAATTTTAACCAAAGTTGGAATTTTATAAGTATGTATAATAAATACTCGTATAGTACAAAGTTTAATTAAATTGTTTTTCAGTTTTCGATTTTTACGGTCCTGAATTACACTTTATATGTTTATATAGTTCAATTAAATAAACTAAACTATAAAAAATTTGCACTTCTTTGAAGGGAAAAAATCTGTATTAAGACGTATCATATAATAGTTTGTATAAAAAAAATTAAAAAAATTTTTTTAACGAAACAATTAATAACATTAACATACCTTCGATAAAAAAATCGTGCACAGTTTGTAGATTTTTTCGTTTATATTGAAGCAGACAAAAACCTCTTCTATTATTTGTGACGTAACGCGACCTTTTTTGTTTGCTTATATATTTGGATAAAACTTTCGATTGCTTAAACCTTTTACTGTAAATATAGTACTACGAGAGTGCTCAAAACAGAACAAAAAAGTTTTAACTTTTCTTTGCTTTTATTAATTGAAAAAAGGTATACGAACGTTACGTGCGAGACTATGGAAATGCCCATATATAAAATAGATTTGATTATTTAAAAAACCAAACATAATTGGAATTTTTATAATTTTTTACTTTTATTTCTTATACAGTTATTATTCTTAAAAATAAGTATTTTAAAAAAATAAATTTATAATTAAAATTGACTTTTGTTTCAGCGGCTACAATTTGCTTAAACGTTACCAAAGATACGTGGTCGAAAAAAGGTTGGGAACCGCTGATATTATTGATTTAAAATGTTGAAAAATACATGAAACATTTTATTATTTTTAAAATTAAAAGAGCACTATTCTCATTTTAACAATTTTCTAATTGAATAAATATTTCAATGTTCTTTTATAAATGTATCGCTAATTTCGTGCAAGATCCGTGTAAGACTCAAAATTTAAAATTTTTTGGGAGACCATTTTTAAATTGCTCCATAGAGACAGCGCGATAAAAGTGTTCGCAAAACCGTTATTTGAACGGAAATAAGATAATCTTGAAGCATAAACAGAAATTCTTATAGCGATTCTCTCTGGGTACTTAAAAAATGCCTTATTTTGGTACTATTTTCTTCAAAATGGCATTAATTTTCACTCCAATTCAGCACAATCTCAAAAGGTCTAATTCCATCACTGGCTTGTATAATAGGGCGCTCTCGATCCATTGGATATTGTAGTATAGGATTGTTACAATCCGTGCTCTCACGCAATTTTGATCGACATAGAGAATACCCTTAGTATGTTATATATAATCCGGTGGTAATCCAGTTTTTTTTAAGCAAATTTATTCACAAATGTGTTGTATTATAGTTTTGAATAAGCAATTTGTAAGAAATCATTCGTTTGTTGTATATCAGTTAAGCTACGCTTGTAATTATGTTACGAATAAACGCACCAAAATGTTTCATAAAGTTATGAAAAAATATAAGAAATTTATTTCATATATTTATGCTACAGGTCCAATTTTTAAAAATGTCAAAAAACTTAGTTTATTATAAACTATTTTTATTTTTCACCAATGTTTCGACTTCCTTCGGTGTCGAATGCCAATGATAGCAAAATATTCACAATACATTTTTAACAATTTTAACTTACATTAAAAAATAGAAATTTAAGGTTACATTAAACAATATTTAAAAAACTTTAACAAACAATAAACACAGGACTGAACTAACATTTAAACACTGTAGACTAAATTTAACTATTTCTATGCGTCACCGGCTTTCCTTCTGTTTTCCACACATCGTCTGTATGTGTGAGTGCATTTATCCGTGTCTGTTTTAAAATTGAGTCTCTTCTCTGGGGGTACACTTATAATATGGAGCATTTCCAGTGTGTACCTTCTATAATAATTCGTCTCTTGTTGTAGA
Source organism: Dichetophora obliterata (assembly GCA_963920525.1). Lineage (NCBI taxonomy): Eukaryota > Metazoa > Arthropoda > Insecta > Diptera > Sciomyzidae > Dichetophora > Dichetophora obliterata. The sequence continues at coordinate 118,011,297 of OY986439.1, forward strand.
ATCTTGACGTTGTCGAAGTCAGGTGTATGGTTAGGTTGTTTGCAGTGCGCCGCAAGTGCTGTTTTTTGCTCAATTGGTCTTGAATGCCCTTTTTGGTCAAAGTCGAAATATTGGTGAAAAATAAAAAAATAAGTTTTTTGATATTTTTAGAAATTGGACCTGTAGCCTAAATATATTAAATAAAGCCACAAGCAAATACAGAGGTCGATTAACAACTCAACAATTAATATAAGAAATTTTTACGTTAAATTAACATTATTACATTTCTTTTTGTAGCACCTATAAAAAATGTTAGTGTATGGTTTATGATATTTTCAATATATTGAACAGGCTTCCTAATCAATAGTTTTTTATGCAGTTAAATTAAAAATTTAATCCATAAATTTCCCGATGTTTCGTTGATTATTTGTCAACTTGTCAATTGTAGTAAGCGATCATAAGCTTTAGGGCAAAGTGCTTTACGCTGTACATCCAGAGGACGACATATGACCATATATCATAACATATATCACCATAAATATGTATTAAATACAGTATGAAGTCGGTTAAAAATATATTAAGTGTAAGTTGTTTATTTAATAGACAAAAAAAAAAATTGAATAGTTTGTTCATCAACATTTCAGATCAGAATATTGCGTAATTTTTAGTAGTTGGGTTTTAGTTATTTAAACTTATTTTTTTTTTCTAACTAAGAAGGAATGCCCTCACCCTTACCAACACAACAAATGAAAGGAAAATATATGCATGCAATTTTAGGTGGTTGGTGTTTTTTTTAAAACGAAAATAGTTTTGTGAAATTAAATATGTTTAAATATTATCTCTTCTAGCTTTTTTTTTACAAAATCGCTTAAAACATATTGTAAGTTTTTCCAATATATCATTTTCATTTGCCATTATCTCAGTTATTTGTTTTCATTTTGAAAAGTAACGTTTACCCGTGATGTTTGATGCCTTTAGACTACTATATTTTTCCAATGCTAACATTACATTCAGGAAAGTTGATTGTTCCATTTTATTCAAAATCAATTTTTACGATTCCTCGGCAGTTACAATTTTATCTGTCCCCAAATCCATTATTTGTTAGATAAAGTACTTGACCTGCACTATCTCGTCTATAAGCTCTGGCTCAATGTCGTGTTCACTAATCTTTGTAGAAGCCTTTTTAATTTCCAAACAGAGAATGTATTCCCCTATAAGTTTCTAATAGCAAAGGCAAATAGCACTAAACCAAAGACACTAAACTTTGTAAAAGCCTCTTTAATTTCGTCGTGGGACCTTATCAAGAAATCTGATAAAAATCCAAACAAATAAATTCGATAAGCTCCTGATTCCCTGTCATCTAATTAGTCGGCGTTTAAACCGCCGCAAAGAAATTGAATATAATTCTATAATATTTGGAAATATGACAAGACAATATATAATAAAAAGAACAAGGCAATAAAATCGTCATTGGGGATGCAAATGAAATTTTCACTCGAAATAAAAATAAATAAAATAAATAAATAAAAATAAAAATAAATTTTAAAAAAAAAATAAAAATAAAACATTTTCACATTTTTTTCTCGGTGCCCGGGGCCCCTATGGATAATCCGGCTCTGATCGTCAGCGGATAGAAGGCATTTCGAGTGCTTTATAACAAGGGGAAGATCATTGATAAAAAGAAGAAAAAAAGAGGGCCTAGGTGACTGCCCTGGGGGACGCCTGACGCAACTAATATCGGAGATGAGTACCAGAAATTAATTTTAACCTTTTGGCGATGATTCAAAAGATAGGATTCAATCCAATCCAGTAGATGAGAGTGAAACCCTAATGCAGAAAGTTTACAAAGTCCATAAAGATTTGTGATTAACTTTATAAAAAGCCTTTGTAAAATCGGTGAAAATTATGTAATTTTCAAGTTCTTGAAAAAAATTATCTATAATATATGTAAGTACAAAATATATTTAAATTAGTAGCAGTCAATCTACCGGATATGAAACCATATTGATAATTGGATTTTATATTTCTAGCGTAAAAAGATAGTTTTTCATATACGATTTTTCTTAAATAATTTAGGAATGCATAAGAGTTAACTTGTTGGTCTATAGTTACAGACATCCTGTTTAGGACCAGACTTGTGAATTGGCACTATAAAAGACATTTTCCAAGCAGCCAAGAACTTTCCAGTCCTTAAGGATTTACTGAATATTTACGTGAGAGGGTGAGAAACTACTGTGGCGCAAACCTTAAGTAGAATTGGGGCAATTCCATCTGGATCTGGAGTAGAAGTATGTTTAAGAGTCAACAGGTTTGATTCTACATCATCGACATCTAAACAAAGATCACCTAGATTCAAAGAAGCTAACGCGTTCGTTGTACTTTCAGTGGCTGATAATGCTAAGTAGTGAACTGATTTTAAACAGTTAGCCAAAAAATTATAGATGGTTAATGAATCATCGGAGCTGGAATCATTGTAATACATAGAATTATGGAATTCCGCTTAAATTTATCTTGTCATTAATATATGACCAGCAAAAATTTGCTATTTTGCTCTAAAAACAAATTTATTTAGAATATTTAATTACCTTTCACAGTCTAAATAAATTGTTCATTATCCTATGACATCTAAATTTCTTATTCACTCTATTTATAAAATTACTGAGTTTATTATTGAACCAAGCTGGATTTTAAGAGCTACGGGATCACATATTAGGAACAAAACTACTCACTGCATTTTTGAGAACAGAAAGAAATACCGAATACATATCCAAAAATTCAAGACCAAAGAAACCGCTATCCCAAGAAAACAAATCAAAAAAATTAATAATTGCATTAAAATCCGCGCGTTCAAAATCAATTAAAAAAATACTTCTTGATTAAATTACTTCTGATATTTGATATACTATTTATCTGGCAACTATTTACTGGATATACTATTTATCTGAATCAAATCAAAATGAGAAAAAAATCAACTAAAAGAGCATCAGTTTCAGAAAAAACTTTAAGAAGCGAAAGAAAAAATTCATCACATACAGGTCTCCAAATAATATTACTTAAATGCCGATAGCCCCAGCTGCTAGTGATTAAGAATTTATTGTAGATTAAGTTTATGATAAATATTTAATAAAAAAAAATATTTGTTAAGTTAAAATCACCAGTTATTGTCACACTTTCAAGTTGATTAAGATTTTCAAGAAAATACCTGCAATTTTCTAAATGAATAAAGCATAAATCTTTAGAGCTTTAGTGGGGGCAGATAGCTAACAACAACAAAGAACGTGAAATTTTTGTTAAAATTTATCTTAACAATTAATTGTTCAACGTCATAGATGTTTACTCAACTTGACTTTAGATGATGTAATGGAATCAGACAACAAGAAAGATTACTGCGAACTGTTATAAGCACCCCATCACCACGCGATAAGCCCGTAGTTGTTGGACAACGATCTTTGCGGAAAATACTAAACGAAGCAGAATTAAATATCTCGGAGCTTAAATGATTTTCTGTAAGCCAAGTTTCAGTAATCACTAGAATATCATATTGGAGAGAATGGGAGGATAAGAACAAATTTTGCAATTTAGTTCGTATCCCTACAACATTTTGATAATATAGATAATACTTAGATTTAGAATCTGTTGACGCCTCCAGCGGAATGGTGATGTTAAATAGTTTTTTGTCTTTCTAAAAGGCGATCTGTTGAATCTATCACGCGAAACAAACTCATGGACGACGATTCCTTCTGGCCAAAAGTCTTTTGATAGAAGTATCTCCATGATTGAGGCTGGTATAAAAACTTTGAATGCCTAAATATCCATTTGCACGAAAGAATATAATTTCAACTACTGCTAATCGAGATAAAAACATTATTTTATGTTCCGTCTTTGGAGCCACAACCAAATCACATTCCGATGTAGAAGAGCGATCCACACTTCCATTAGAGACCAACAAAGCTTGCGAAGATGAAGTCGACGAGTAAGGTTTATTAATATTTGAAGTACATGCGGTCATATCATTTGGTGAAGCGCTTATGTTCAAACCCGAAGCATTATCTAAACTTTGATCAGTGATACGGAAATCCAGTGGCTTAAGATGACGGGATTAAGAACAGCGAAACATTTTGACGATCATTTGTGACTGAAGGGATCACAGCCAATGTTGGATCTGGATTAGATGTTAGCGATAATGTTGACCCGTTTGCTGTCGTTGGCTTGTTTACAGGCAAGTGGTGAATCAACATTCATGATATTATTTGAATTATAATCATTCACACGGTTGCCACTTGGAAATAAATATGTCACCAATATTGGAAATAAAGTGACCAAATGTAGTAAAATGTGACCAAAACAATCTAGATTTAAAAAGGTAGTATATTTTCACAAAGTAACAAAGTTCGCCATATTTTTTCATTTATTTTCAGAAAATTAGCAAATAACAAAATTAAATAAATAAAAGTTACAAAAGAATTCATAAAAAAAAACATAACCGTAATGGGGTATGTGGGCACCGTTTTTCACGTCAAGGAACTTAAAAAAACTATAAATAAAATTGTAATCAAAGTAAATTACATATCACAGCATTTAAAAATAAGATAATAATTAATTTTTTTATCGATCGACTTTGGTGCGTTATCGATATCGTTTATAGTTAAATTCAATCTACATTAATATGCATGCATAAATTAGTATTTAAAAAAAGGTTTTTGCTGACAAAACGCTATGCAGCTCTTTGCAAACATTATATTATTTATGGAGTTAAAGTTAAGTCTTTTTCTTTACTTAGTTTTTATTTCACACACGTTTAACCCATTTTTAATATAACTGATTTCTTCCAAAAAGTCGGTTGATGTCCACTTTTTTGTTTACATTATTTTTTGAAAATCTAATCAGTTTCCATTCCGTAACTACATCATCAAGATCGCCCTCAATAAAGTTTGGAACTATCAAAGTTGAAATTGAAACTTCAGAATTCGACAAACCGCTTTTAAGTGTTACTATTGAAAAGTTTCTTAAATCATTGGGCCTTAGTAATAAACATTTTAAAGTCGACTCTAAATTTAGTGGTAGCCTTTTTGACAACAAATTCTATAGAAATAATGTCAGAAAAGCTCGCACTAAATTTAGAGTTGACATTTAAATGTTTATTACTAAGGAACATTGTTATTAAGATACAGCCATAGTAGCATTTTCCCAATAGTTCTAAATTGGAATTTAAAGCGTTTGTTTTTATTTTATTTGTATTTGAACTTTTCAGGTTCGATTTATTGAGAAACTCTTCAGCTTTGATGCCAATATAATAAAAACATATTCAATGAGTTTAGTTTTGGATATAGTTATTATTTATAAAATTGCTTAAACTAAGTTTTATTGTGGTCTCTATATTGTCATGTAAGTATGGTAAACGAACGTTTTCAGATTGAAATTCAGTTTGAGCAAAACCATTGCAAGCCATTTGCGGAAGTACCAGTGAGAGCTTCCCCAACTCTAGCTGATAAACCAACAAACTTCGAATGAAATAATTTTAAGCAGCCATAACAAGAGATAAATAGCCCAAAAGTATCCCATTCCGATTTGCAGACCTCGCAGCTGGTGTTCATAATTCAAAGCAATTTGAGGTAAGATTGAACACACGAAAACAATGTAGATTGAAGAATGTGTCCTGACCAAGTAATTGTAGAGTTTTTTAAACAATGTATAAGAGAAATTATCACCTGCAAGGACAACACTCAAACGCAATTGGAAAAATTAAGAAATAACAAGTTAGCAGTTTATAAAACTTCTAAAAACACGAGCAACAATTTTTCGGTGTTGACACAAGGATAAAATTGCCAGATTTTTATAATTTTAATATAGAAAATGAATTTGAAATGACTGCAAAATCTGAGAATGGCCCCGGGGCAAGCATTCAAAATATGCCAGAGATGCAAGATATGCGCGAGATGCAGTTCAATCCATATCCCAGAGTGATAATTTCGAGCCACGCAACGAAAACATGACGCTTCGCAGGAAAAGTCGAATATCGAGCTAGATGGAATTGAAGACGAATATTTTGGCCAAGATAACATAGAAGTTCGTAGCTCATCTTTAAGGACCAATTTTTCAGTGTGAGTTTAAACTCTTGTAAAATTAAACCCAGCTTAACTCATAAAAATTGGACGTTTAGGCATAAAATAGGCGTTTAGGCGTTTACTCGGTTTAGGCAAAAAAGAAACACATTATATGATAATTTAAGTCAATTTAACTTCAACGAATGCTAAAATATCTAGTTAAACCGAGTTTAAACATACAATTTTAGTGAGTTAAGCTCGGTTTAATTTGAATAGAGTTTAAAATCACACTGAAAAATTGGCTCTAAGACATACTCTTTCCGAATGTAATTCATGTAACCCATTTATTTATTTCTATTGTATTTAAACTATCAACAATCGTTTAACAGTTTCAGTAATAACATGTAAATTATATAAATAATATGATAAAAAACTAATAAAATGTAAACATAATTATATTAAAGAATATTCTACTTTTATAAATTCATTTTAAGCAATTCTTAATAAATTTTGCTTAAAAGTGTGTCTATTCAAAGTGAGATCTATTTGAGCACTAATGGAATTGAACGCTTAGCACATATTATCAATAGTATCATTACGGCCACAGTTTGCCCTATGATATGGAATGTAAAAAAAAATATCTTTGCCTAAAATATCTCTCAGGCGCATATATTCTTAAAAGAGCGATTAGTGGCGCGCTGTCTATATGTGACATAATTATATCGCGAGCAAAAATAATAAGAAAAAATTTACGTCTGGAGGCTAAGGTATTAAGACCTAAAAGAGCTCACCTGGATACGTACGTTGTCATAAAATTCCAATGTAATTTAAACATTATATAACGAATGAAACGTTTTTGTATTTTTTCCAATCGCAAAGAATCAATCTCGTAATATGGATCCCATATCTCACATCCATATTCCAAGATGGACCTTACTAAAGATAAAAATAATGTTCTAAGGGTATATGGATCCTTAAATTCCTTCGAACTACGCCTCAAAATACCTATCATTGCATTAACCTTAGTAATAATGCAATCGTTATGGTTGGAAATATCAATAGAATTCCAAGATCATATGTAGACTCGACACGTGAGAGACCACTATTTGCGATTGTGTAATTAAAAAATTTGGTTGTTTTTTCATATAAAAAGACATAATTTGGCATTTGGCAACATTTAAATATAGTTTATTAACTGACCACCATTTAATCATATTATTTAAATCAATTTGAAGAAGTCGATGGTCAGTTTAACATCATCAGCATACATCAAACAGTTGGTATTCTGTAAAAAGTTTGGGAGATCGTTGATGAACGAGACAAACAATAATGGTCCAAGGTGGCTTACTTGGGGCACACCAGAGTGGTTGGTAATAGATTTTGAGTAGCAGTTACCAATACGGACAATTTGATATCTATCAGAAAGGTAATTCCTCAGCCAGGATAACAAAGAGGAATGAAACCCCATTAGGGAAAGTTTTTTAACCATAATGGAGTGCTGAACTTTATCAAAGGCTTTGGCGAAATCAGTAAAAATTACGTCAATTTGATTACCTTTTTCCATTTCAGTTTTAATGAAGTGAGGGAACAGTGTTATTTTTGTAGAAGTAGATTTACCACTAACAAAACCATGTTGGAATTCAGAAATAGAGTTTTTAATTCTAGCATAAATGCATTTTTTAACAATTGACTCAAATAATTTAAGGATTAAGGCCAATTTTAATATCGGTCGATAGTTCGCTATATTTTGTCTAGAGCTAGACTTAAGGATAGGGACTATAATGGATTCTTGCCAAATATTCAAAAGCGCTAATGGCTGGGCTAGCACAGCTACGCAGTTTTTTAGAAATATTGAGGGAATATTATCAGGACCAGTTCCTGTATTAATGTCTAGAGTGAGCAGATCTTGTAAGACATCATCATCAGAAAGAAGTAATGAACCCATATCAATAATAGGGTTGTCATTATAGTAAAATGGGCAATTCACGTCATCGCCGTCGTGTAATAAAAAATTCGATTAAAAATAATCAGCAAAAAGATTTGTGACGTCGGAAGTGCTACTTGCAGTTTTTTTGTTAAAAAACATATTTTAAGGAAAACCCTTCGTGTTCCTTTTTTTATTCAAGAAATTCCAAAAGTTCTTCGGATTTTCTCTAATATCAGACTCCAGCTTATTAAGGTGAGATTTGTAGAGCGATTCTTTAAGTGACGTGTATTCACTACGTGCCTGTAAATAGTCTTGACGAAAAGATATATTTATTTTACTTTTTTTTAATAATTTTTTCATACGGTTTTTTAACTTTGAAAGGCTTTTATTGAACCACTCCGGCTTAGAACTTTTCCTTATCTTTTTAATAGGAACAAAGCACGTAAATGCTTGATTTTTAATTTCGATATAAAAGTGATAATTATCTGACAAGATATCACCAAAACCCACACGCCAGTCACACTAGATATCGCTGTGTAATCAGCTTTTTTAAATGCAAAAACAAAAGTATCTTCTTCTTTGTTAGATGTATCATTAATATGAATTTCTAATTGTATTAAAAGTGCTTTATGATGAAAACTGTTATTTGAAATAGAAAATCCGATTCGACACAATTAGCATTAGGCTCATTATCAATAAAAATAAGATCTATGATTTTGTTCAAGCTATTTGTGACAGAGTTTATTTGAAGCAGACCCAAGGAATATATAGAGTCTAAAAAATCGATTTTCAAATTTTTGCACATCAAGTTCGGAATCATACTAAAAAGATCCTTGGAATAAGACCAATTTATTTTTTATGTTTCCACAAATTTTATTACTTTAATGTTCCTTAATGTATTTTAACATAAATACAATTCAATCTGTTTCCGATAATAATCTACTGCATTTACATAAATAATATAAAAAGCCAAATATTGCCAGATCACCAAATTTAACAAATTTTTCATTGAATGGCAATGAATAGTGTCCGATCGATTTTTAACCTTCAGCTTCGTCTTTGGCCCAAAAAAATTAAATATTTACTGAATGTTTTTATTTTGTAAAACCAATTTCCGTAATGTGAATATATATATTTCATTATTTCCATTTCCCTAACTTTTTGAGCATTAAAAAAATGGTAGAGAAATATTTATCTGCTCCGTCAACGAGCCAATAAACAACTTTTTAGAGCTGCTAAGCAGCTGTTATTATTTGTTATGGTGTACAAAGTCTTTTTTGTACAACATCAGACATGAACATTGAGTTTTAAAAATCAACCAGGGACCGTACCGGTTACGATTTTTTTCAAAAAAGTCAACAAATAATCTTTACTGATTTCATGTCGATCAAAAATAAAAGATAAAATTTGACTTTTAGTTTTTCGATCAAGAATATAAGTTAAAATTTGATTTTTATTTTTTAACAAAAATAAAAGTTAAAATATGACTTTTATTTTTTTCGATCAAAGATATAAGTTAAAATTTGATTTTAATTTTTTTTTATTAAAAATAAAATTTTTATTTCTTTCTATGAAAAATAACAGGTAAATTTTACTTTTATTTTTTCGATCAAAAATAAAAGTTAAGATTTGACTTTAATTTTTTTGATCAAAAATAAAAACTATAATTTGACTGTTATTTTCCCGATCAAAAATTTGACAGATCTATTCCTTATTAACTATTATAATAGTTTAAATTTTCAAAAAATTTAACAGAGTGCATTTTTTATTCTCTTACACAGAGATAAAACTATTGCTATCGATATTCATATCGTTGCATTGCATCGCTTAGTTGCTTATCATTTCACATTCTGCTTTCATTTATTTCGCGACTGCAAATTGATGCTATAGGAACTAAAATATTACTTTTACTTTTGATCGAAAAAAGTCAAATTTTCACTTATATTTTTGAAGGAAAAAATATAAGTCTAACTTTTACTTTTATTATTGATAAAAAAAGCCAAATTTCGACTTTTATATTTGACCAAAAAAATAAAAGTCAAATATTTAATTTTATTTTTGATCGAAAAAGAATTTGTCAAAAAATAACGATGATTTATTGACTTTTTTAAAAAATCAGATAAATTAAAATCATTAAAGATTATATTATTCCTTAGCGAACAAGCATCACATCGCTATATTCAAATATTGAATAGACTTACTCTTTCCATTTGACTTTTTGGATAGAACTATTTCAATTGACAATTATATATTAAACGCATCACAAAAATAAAAAATATGACATGAAAACAATATGGATAGACGATCCCACCTTCTTGTTAAAAATGCTGATAAGATCCTTTTTTCAGCTTACAATAAGAGGCTTTTTAATTAAAACTTGGATTTTTTTTTACAGTTAACAATCATGTCATTGATTTAGGTAATCATTGATTACCTATAAAATTAATTGTTAATTAAAGTTTTTTCCTAAAGTCAGCATAATTAATTGTTAACTATTTTTTTTTTCTTATGAACTACTTCCTTACGTTTTGGTTTTTATTATCGACTGAAGTGTCAAGGCCGAGCTAATGCTAGAAATTTTCTACCAGTAGCTCGTTCTTGTAACTCGTAACGATCGCAGTTACCGATCCATGTTACCGATTTGACGTCACTCTGACGTATTTCTCATCTACACTGTTTGTGTAATAATCTGAATCGATTTCTGTTCTATTCGTTTGTTCCAAATCGATAAGTTGTCACATGTTTCGATTTCACTTCAATAGAATCTTTCCAAAAAGTGTTTGTGTAAGAAAAGGGAATCAATAAAACTTCATGTTTTCCTCAATCACTCTGCGGCAAGTGAGAATTCTACAGATCTGTATAAATGACAGCAATGTTGTGTATATATGAAATAACAAGTACTCGCAATTAATATTCTAAAACGGGTACTTTCGCTTAAGCTAAATTTTTTTATTGTAATATTCTGATTTTAATACTGTTTTTGTTTTAAAACGTTTTAACTTTCAAGGTAATGCGATTTAAAAATAATGCCCATTTACATAAAAGAAGGAAATTTAAGAAACAAAATATTCGTTAGAGCAATGAAAAAAGAACCCGGTTGCAAATATTTGCTAAGTTTATGTTACACATCACTTATTGTCAAATTATTTACATTCATAATAGTTGATTATTTCCGCAAACATTATAACACATATAAATAATCAAATAATCACTTTTTAATAACAAGACCATCACCTTTTTATTTTAAAATTTTAGCGCACATAAAATAAAATAAATGCAAGTAGACAGCTTGCCATTTGACTCAATTTCGCAACGTTTCTTCTCGATTTGTGTTCTTTTTTTTACCGAATTTCAGACCGAATTTTTACCGATTTCAACGTACACAAACATTATATGTCACGAAATCGGTAACTAGGGATCGATAACGCGTGACGTCACACAAATCGGTAACTTGCCGATTTTGTTACAGGGACGAGCTACAGATTTCAGTCAGTACTGCATTTCTTTAGCTTTTCTTGACAAGATAAAAAATCGATTAAATTATTTTCTTCGTCAGCCTGAATAATAACGGTAAAATGGCAAAAAATGGAATTGAATCAATTTTCTAGATGAGAAAAGCTACAAAAATGCATTACTGACATACATTTGGAAGAAAAACTATAGCGTTGAACTTGAATTTAATGATTGTCGTTTTTTGTACTGAAATCAATAAAAAACGAAAGCAAGGACTAAATTTTATAATTTTTTTTACTTGAAAATTTTTCGTTTTGCGCTATTTGCGTGCAATAGAGGAGCTCTCCTTTAATACTCCAGTTGGAGCAATTAAAAGCAGTTTTTAATTCATTCAAGAGAGCAATGTGCGACTCCTCCTTTATCGATACATTTGGAGCTTTGAAGGAGATTTTTATACTGTTATAATTTTTAAATAATTCCTTGATTTTATGCTTTTTTCGTAGTGAAAAATGAAATAACACCCAACGAAAAAAAATGAAAAACCCCCATTGAAAAAATTGAATAAGCCCCATATAAAAAAAGGTTTTAACATAAAATGAAATTATACTCAAAATGAATAAAATAGTCCCCAATGAATAGTCACTACTGCTGTTTTGCCCTAATAATTTTGAAGGTACATAGCCTTAAGTGACGTAATCGCAAATTTAAAATATGATTTGGGGTTATGGCCAGTTTAAAAAAGGTCATAAGACCAAAAAAATTTATCCGGCCTTAATTCTATCGGCTTTTTAAAGAAAGCAGGACAACCTAGGTAAATATGCCTGAACTAACAACATTCCGAGCAAGGGCAAATAATTTTTTAATATGCGCATTTAAGAAAAAAAAAATAATGCAAAAAATGATAAAACTTACAAAATGCGAAAAACCTTTTATTAAAGTTTTAAAACAAATCCATTTTACCCCCTTCTACTCTATAATTAGTTTCATATGCGCCTTTTACAGATAATTAGTAAAAGGCGCAGCTACTCGGAAAAAATAATGCCAAAGTTTATCAATAATTACAAAATGTGAAAATAATTAACTTAAATTTTATTATAAGCAACTCTTCGATAACCTAAATTCAGCAAAATGAAATAACCCCTAAATTGAATAACTGAAATAACCTCCAAACCGAATGAAACAAAGCCAAAAACCAAATTCAAAATTAAATAAGCCCCAAATGAAATTTGATTTGTCCCGAAATAGTCCCCAAAATGTGGGAGTTATTTCATAAGAAATGGCATCCAAACATGTATGAACAATTAATTTTTCGGGCTAATTTTATTTCTTTGGGGCTTATCTAATGGCGTTTTCGTTTCTCGAAAAAATGTTGCATTTTTTCTGCTCTCTTTCTGCCATCTTGGATAAATCTGAATTTTTTCTTCTTTTGAGGTCAACATTTTCGCGAAAAGAAAGCGATTCAATTTTAGAGTTCACTATTTTTATTCACAAGAGGGCAAAATTTCAAAAAGGGCAGATAAAATGCTGCATTTTTCGAGAAACGCAAACGCCATAAATTGGGGGCTATTTCGTGGTGCCAATTTTCTGATTATATGGTATAGATATTTTGCATCAAAGAGAAATTTGGAAGAACACATTTGAACAAAATTTTTTAAATTTTTACGCGAAAGTGTTCTCTTGAAAATAAATTGGGATGGCTGCAAGAATAAAACTGCTATAATGCAGTATAAGTGGTTTAACACATTCTTTGTTGATGAATATAATACAAATTTAACTGAGTTTCTACCTTTCTATAAACACATTTTGTTCTTATTGTAGAAGCACTAAAAGAGAAATTTGAAAGTTAGGCGGATTTAAAGATGTCAATGAAAGCTGCTTTCCGAAAATTAAAGCCTCGTTTTACAGCGGAACCTATTATTCAAACTGTAAAAATAACAATTCTTAATAAATTCTCATCTATCGATTTCTATATGAAAAATATTTTATTTGTATTTCTACTTTATTACTTTCTAAATAACTTAAAAATACTACTACTTTGTTGATCACTTTGGAGGAAAAGACAAGTACTCCTTTATTGTGCATTTGGGAGGGCACGGAAAGTAAATCCTTCATTTCTCTCAAAAGAGTAACGTTGCAGTTCTCCATGACTACTCGTTTAGGATGTTAAAAAGAGTGCTCGCCTCCAATGACACGCAATGAAAAAATTTAGTACAAAATACAATGGCTTCGGAGCAACGAAGAGTACTCCATTACTCGCAAAGGAGTGTTCCACGACTAATCTTTGGATGATACTTTTTTTCAACTTGGATGTATTTTGAAAGGCTTCTTTATAAAAAGAAATTTTAGGTGAAATAAAACTTAGATCATATTTTAATGCACACATCGACACACTGCGAGAGCACAACAAAAACTAAGATTATAAGAAGTTTCAATGCACATGACACAATACGAACTCAGGTAGAAGGGAAAAAAGTGGCGCCGGGAGTTTAGGGCTAAGAGTGTGGTTAAGGGTTAAGAAGAACCAGATGAGGTAGTTGGAAGAGTTTTCTTTTCTCCCAAAGAATATCGTTCAATGTTGTGACCATAGTAAGTATGTTGAATGAACTGAAGAAATTCCTTATCTCTGGACTAAATGATCATGTCCTTTCTGCAAAAGGCACAATCGCATACAGAGCAACTGCAGTACTCGTTCTGCTAAACGACTTCCCGTCTTGTTTATCTGACCAGATGATTTAAATGTTGTCGAAGTGATAAATGCTGTCATAACTTTGGTTTATTTTTTCTACCAAAACGAAAATCTAACATAGATTGGTAGTAGCTCGTTATACAGCTACATGAACAGATAAACCAAACATTGAAAATGCGGTTTGAAAAGTCCACTCAAATAAAGAATGAAAGAGGAAAATGAAAAAAATACAAACGAAAGAAAAAAACAAAACTTGTTCCCTCCTGATTCCATGAGGTTCATGACATTCCCAACAAACATTAATCAATTAGCCAACATGTCTTAAATCTTCGACGTATTCGGGGGAAAAATGTGGCAAGCTTAAAATGGCAAAAACAACGACAACGAATGTACCTAGTGCCATAACCGTCGGTAAGCTGCGTTTTTCCTTTTTGAAGATCAACGTTAATGGCCATGGCACATGGAGCGGTTGAGCGGAAACTAGCAAAATAATAATATTGGCCGTTGTTGTGGCTGATTTACTCTTCGGGCAGTCACTTTCTTCTGTTGCTTGCAACAGTCAACAACAATTGATGCAGCCAAATTATAACGTTGGAAGTCAGTGAATGGAGTTATTAACCCTTTGTGACCAATCCACCGGCTATATAACGCTGTTATGCCAGTAATGTTGATGTTGTTGTTGTTGTTGTAGTGGTGGTCGGTGCATGTTTTCTCTAAAATGTGTTAGAAAACGCCTTTTTGGGGAGTTAAACGAGTCATTAAAACTGCAGACGACTGGATTTTCTGAAGAGATAATAAATCAGTCTGGAAGTAATAGAAATTCAACGAATTACCGCTAATTTATTCATATATGCAATAGCTGGTTTCGTAAAATAGTAACATCTTTGTTAAGTTTCTGTTATTTTGCATACTTTACCGCTTAAATAGATATTGTTTGGTTGAAAAATTATAGTAAATTGCAATATGTATTTAATGTTGAACACTAAGTAAATTCACACTTTGTCAAAACGCAAATAAATATATTTTCAGCAAAATTAATATAAAAGTTGTATTGCCCTGAGAAATTGTGGAATTTAAGAGATAAATTGTTTCTAAGATTATCTGGAAGAGAAAATCTAAATGTCTTAAAGCTTAATCTTAGTATTGCGTCAGTTCGGTAGTGCGTTGACAGACTAGAAACAAAGATTTCTTATGAAGCAAATCAAAATTCGACCTTAAACTTTGTTTAAAGGAGTGAAATACGACCAAACGCAATGCGTAGAGAAATAATAGAGAATTATTCTATTCACTTGTGAGTTGGACATTTCATCACTGTTGTCACTTTGGTAGAATTGTACCAAAATTGTTATTAAAAATTTATTTTAACTTGGTACCTTGGTACACTTTTTTTCGAGTTGGTACATTTTGTAAAAGATTTATAACTTCACAACCTTTTAGAAAAATCAAAATTTGGTAGCACTGCTCGAGAAATGTTCAGAGTTATGTTAACATGCAATAACAATAGAGTTCAGCTATTACAGCTTTTTCGCACTTTAACAACATCACTTTAACATCGTTTAAAGTAACAACTCAGATAGCAATTGCTAACAAATTCAACGTCATTGATACACTGTAAAAAGGATATCTTATAACTAGGTGAAAAAAACTGTCTTAAAGTAAGCTGCAACAACTTTAAGACAGCTTTCGCTGAAATTACACAAGTCCTTATATGCTACAAACCAGCATCCAACACTGTCTTACTGCATTATTCTGTATCACGAATAAGCACACCAACGATGAGAAAGACACGAGAAGTAATACAATTTTGTATGGAAGTAAATATTGCTTCTCGTGTCTTTCTCATCGTTGGTGAGCATCTTCGTGATACAGAATAATGCAGTTAGTTAAAGGCAGTTAAATCGTATAACCAGCAGTAGCTTCGCTGACTTTCAGCCCTATTTGTTAGTGAAAAGCAGCTCAACCTATCTGAAATTTTTTACTTTAAGGCAGTTAAACTTTAAAAGCAGCAGTAGCTTCTAGGAGAAGGGTTGTATCATTACCTATTCAACGAGATATGACTATAAGATACCAACCAAACAAAAGGTAATGCAAGTATCTTTTTAACGAGGTATTAAACATAAAAATCCATGCATATTCTTATTAAGATATTCTCTCTTTCATTTTAGATTTGTCTTAAAAAGTAGTGATTTTCCCTTTTACGAAAGCAATGTGGGTATAAAAAAAAGGTTTTTTTATTAGCTATTCAACGAGATGCCAATCATAAAATACACACTAATGGAAAGGTAATGTAAGTATATATTTAACCAGGTATTAAACGTTGAAATCGATGCATGTTTTTTTCAGATATTAACTATTTTTATATTTAGATGTGTCTGAAAAGCTACTGATTTTCCCCTCTACGAAAGTGATATTGGTATCACAAAAAAGGCTATATTAATACCTCAATTATCGAGATATCAACAAAAACAAACAAAATAAACGAAAGGTAATGCGAGTATCTATTCAACAAGATATCAAACATTAAAATCTATGAATAAATTTTGAAGCTGTAACTCCTTTTATATTCCCACGCGTACTGCAAAAGGGGTTTATAAACTTAGTCACTTCATTTGTAACGCTGATAAGGACACGTGGCAGGTACAGAAAAGTATTATATATTCTTAATCAGCATCATCTCATGAGTCAATTAATACATGTTCCTCTGTGTGTCTGTCTATCTGTCTACGCGATAATATCAGCAATATTAGAGCTATCGTATTGAAATTAGGTATATCGATGATTCCATATCAATTCGACTAATTTTGAGCAAAACCTGACATTTGTGTTTCCGATCTTTTTAATCCTTGTAGTTTAGTAGTGCCTATAAAAATAACTTTAACTGTGTTTTTGTTTTTTGCGAATTTTTTTTTTCAAAAGTTATATACTGAAAATATAAAAAAAAAACAAAAAATACAATTAGTGCATGTATTCAAATAGATGTAGTTTTGAAACCGTAGGTTGTACAGAAAAAAGTGTTCGTCTATTTTAAAGATCTTAAAGTTTAGTGTAGTGTTGAGTTAAGGCACCATTTTTAAAGACCAACACACAATTTAAGGTTTGGACTCAAACGATTGCTATTTTTAACGAATTTTTTAAAAAATGCCTACAAAATATTTCTTGTTTTTACACCGAAAATTAATTGTTTGCTTCATTTGATTACTTATGGATTTAATAAATAATAACATATATTATTTTGAATGTTCATTAGAATTAACAACAAAAAATGGAAATTTTGGAATAAAAATAAGAAATCTTTTGTAGACATTTTTTAAAAAATTCGTTAAAAATAGCAAACGTTGGAATCCCAACCTAGAATTGTGTGTTAGTCTTTAAAATTGATGGCTTAACTCAACACTAATATGAACAATGAGATTGAAAATTTCAGGTTAAAAAAAATAATTTTTCATATAAAATCACCAAGTAAGTAAGTAAATTTATTGAGACTTCAAATCTTTTACAATAGTACATTTAGGAGAATTTAACATTGAAGAAAAAGAAACATAGAAAAATAAGTATTCTATTACAATAAATAAGAAAACGTACAGATTCTGCAAGTTATTAAAGTAAAGAAGAACAAATGCTTGCTCACGGCATTATTAAAAGTTACTATGATGAATTATCAGAACAATGAACGACTTAAAACTAATATAATAAAGAAAGGAAATAATAAAAAATTAAAACAAAATTTAAGATATTTACATATGTACACTTAATAACTACTTTACATTAAGAGTTAGTCAGCCTCTATAAGTACCAGGGCTTGCTTTAGTGTAAAATTCCGGCAGGAGTGATATGGCTGAACTAATTTCTGGATTCAAATTTAAGTTTTCATTTATAATACCGACTGGTGAAATATAATTTGCGTTAGACCAACTTAAATCTTTTTGCGAGTCAAAAACAAAATTAATCAAGTCATTTTCTATAAAATTAAGTTTTCTGACACTTCTTTCCAGATGTATTAGTAAATATTTACAAAGCGGAATAACTCGTGCTTGTCTGTAAACATAAAAATTTGAAAATCTTTTGGTAGACGACTCAAAATTTCGATCAATACACAGTCTTAAAATTTTGCGCTCAAATTTTTCAAGAAGCTGCGCAACAGTAGGGGATATTGCAAACCAAATAGGAAATCCATACATTATCACTGAACGAATGCTTATTTTATAAATAAGCAGTTTAGTGTTTTTTGGCAAATATTTATTTCTCAAAAGGTTTGAGAAATTACCCATAATTTTTCTTACTTTTTTTAATACTATATTCGCATGTATATTAAATTTTAGACGGTTATGGAAATTAATTCCCAAGTATTTTATTATATTTTTAAATGGTATGTTTGCACCATTAAGTGATAATGTTAATAATTTACTTTGCGGAACCGTTTCTCTGTGGCATTTTCCAGAAGGATTCCTTATGCATATTGCTTCTGATTTGGACGCGTTTATCTTAATTCCCCAATTATAATAATAAATATTAATTTTTTCCAAGTGAGCCCGGACCCGATTTAGAGCTTCTATAGGAGTGTTCCCATGTGCATATGCAAGTGAATCGTCTGCAAAAGGATGCTTGTCGAACCATTGTATAAGTGTGGAAAATCAAAAATGAAAATACTATACAAATGGGGAGCTAAGATAGCTCCCTGCGGAACACCACTCTTAATTAGACCATAGTCTGAAGAGACATTATTTATATTAACAAAAAATTTCCGGTTATTGAGAAAATTGTATAAAATTTTTATAAAGGAGGGATTAAAACCAATCTGCATAAGTTTAAATACAATTCCATCATGATAAGCATTGTCGAAGGCTTTTTCAACGTCCAGAGCTACCGCCACAGTGCATTTTCGATTTCGAAGATTGAGGACCAGATCATTTTCAAATTTCAACAAGGCATGAACCGTAGAATGTTGTTTTTTGAAACCGAATTGAAAATCAGATATGTATTGAACGTCAATTCCAATATCCATTTTATCCTTAATAACATGCTCTAAAAGTTTTCCAAGATTGGATAGTAATGAAATTGGTCTAAAATTATTTACTTCAAAACATTTAGGTTTCTTTTGAATTGGAATAATTTTTGCTACTTTCCAAGCTTTAGGAAAGTAACCATTATTGACACAATTGTTAAAGATTATTGTTAAAAATTTTAGGACAGCATTTGGAAATTTCTTAATAATAAAATTAGAAATGTTATCAGGTTCAGCTGATTTTTTTGCATTAAGACCATGGATATATGAACCTAAAATATCAGAATTTATAAAATGCGTAGTATCTGGGTTGGAAAAAGAGTTGAAATCTTGACTGAAGTTATAAATTGAAGGCGGATATGATTCAAGATTATTACGGATTTGGGATTCTATTTCACTTATATCCGGCCTAGAAGGAACTACTTTTTCATAAACCTGTTCAAAATGATTTTTAAGAATTTCAACTTTTTCGACATCATCAGTGTAAATGACATTTTCATAGAAAATTTTTGTACAAAATTTAGCTTCTTTTTTTTTAATTAAACTAAAAATTTGTTTGTAAGCAGTAGGGCCAGGCTTAATTAATTTTAGTTTTTCGCCGAATTCACGAGCTTGATGCATTTCTACTTGTTCTTTAATAATGATTTTTAAGAGAGAGATTTGTTTGTCAAGAAGTTGATATTCTGGAGATGCTTTGTTGAAAGTGGAAATGAAAATTTTCCTCAACCTTCTTTGCCATCTATTTTTAATTTTGAATAAATTGTTGATAGAATCAGGAAGAAATTTCGAATACTTTCCCTTAACTTCAAATGTTTCTGAATGGGAGTCTTTTGTTGAATTTATGGATGTAGTTAAGAACTCTATATAGGAGTCAATTTCAGAATTTTGCAAGTTAACATGATTAGGAGGATAATTGTTCTGAATTAAGTTTGTCAATTGATCATGAAAATCATCCCAATTGGTGTTTTTAAATGAGGTGTAAAATCTCGGTGTATTTAAAATAAAATAAAAGTCTTTTAAATTTAGTTTGAGAAGAAGAGGAAAATGATCTGAAAAGGATGAAAGACTTGAAATATGATAATTGGAATTTATACAATCTATTAAATTTATGGAAACTACGAAATGATCAAGGAAGGAAGCACCATTTGGAAATGAAGGAATTAAATCACAAATTCTAATAAAGTCAAGATAATTGTTTTGTAACCAGCTGAAGAAGGTATTTCCGTTTAGATTATTAAAATTATCATTCCATGAAATATGTTTTGAATTAAAATCTCCACCGATAATCAATCCATCAAATTTTGAAGCATAATTAGCTATATTTCCTAATCCATCATAAAAATCATCAGACACAAAGTTACAAGGGATATAAATTGAGCCTACTAATAATTTTTTATTAACTCCATTTACAGAGACACAAATATCTATGAAAATATGTGGAAAACGCACATTTGTAATTGTGACAATCGAATATTTGTATTTACTTTTCAAAACAATGGCCACTCCTTGGGAACTATAATCCCTAATAAAGTTATAGTTGTTGAGACGAACATATTTTGACATAGATAAATGTGTTTCCTGAAGAAAACAAATGTCTACAGAGTTTAGATCTAAAGTTTTTTGTAATTCAATAATTCTGCTGTCATTAACCAAAGATCTAACATTATAACTCAGAAAATTTTTAAAATTATGGGCCATATTTTTCTTGAACTTCTTTTAAGAGTGAGAGACACTCTATTTTAACTTCGTCTTTTGACAACTTATTTAAATTTCGAAGGAAACTTTCCAACCTTTGCTCAAGCGGAGGCCGCTCTGAATCAAAAATAGATTTAACTACTCTTAAAAACTCTTCAACAATTGAAGGTTTTTCTCCTCTATTGAAAGAATTTATATTTGAAGAGTGAAAAAGGCTAGCGTAGGATTTGCCTTCTTTGACCGCTGACTGCCTATTAACGGCACTCTGGACGTTTGAAAAAGCAATTGACTTTTTTTCTTTAGCTTCATTAATGAAAGATTTTTTCCTTTTAATGTAATCTTTGAAGAAAGAGCAACCTCTCCAATTAGCTGGGTGCCCAAATTCACCACAGTTAATACAATATGGCTTTGTGTTAGTATTTTCATTAAGAGAGCACATACCCGGCTCGTGAATATTTTCGCACTTTACGCAGCGATAAGCTTTATTACAGTTTTTTGCAATATGCCCCCACTGCTGGCATCTTTTGCATTGAACTTCTTGTTTCTTAGATTTAGGGGCTTCCCAAGTAATCATCTGGTGTAATATATTCTTAATTTTTGAGATTTCATTAAATTTTTTTCCCGGTAAAAGGGTTACTAAAAATAAGCCTGTATCGTATTTATTTTTGTAAGCTAATGGAGTTATAAATTTTTCGACTTTTTCAACCATATTTGGAGTTATTTTGTCTAAATCTTGTTTAATTTCATTAATATCTGAAAGGAAGTGAAGACCACGTAATACGAGGCTGACTTGCCTGGATTGCTTTAATGTAAAAGAAAACGAATCAATTTTTTGTTCCTTAAGAAGGGTCATCATTTCCGTATGAACAGAGGGGTCTCTAAAGTACAGCTTACTTTTAGTTGCAGATTTATTTATTATTTTAAAATCAATTTTGGGAATTTTTAGATTAAGTTGATCAACTAGTGATTTTATATTTACCTTGTATAGAATAAGTGGTGTACAGAATTTTGAATTTTTAACTGTAGGTTCAGCCATAACACTCTTACTTGAACTTACCACTTTTTTTTTTAATTGCGTTGTGTTGATTGAAAGGTCAGCTAACGCTGCAAATCTATTCGCATTGTTAACAGCTGTGTTATTTAGAGCAGAGGGAAAGCTTGAAACGTCTAGATGCTTAATATGTCCACAGCTGGATCTCTTTGGTCGTTTTCTTACTATGGTGAATTCAGATTCGTTATCGTTGGAGTCCTCAGCTGTTTGAACCAGATTGTGGGATGTTGGCCTTCCTTTAGAAGCGACTAAGTTTAGGTACTCCAGATTGTCCTGAGTAAAACCATTATGTAATAAAGTCAGTTGTTGGGTTGTTAATATAGTGTTAGGCGAGTTTGAAATGCATGCATGTGAAGTAGAGGGATTATTGTTTGCTACGCATGATGGTGAGTTGATATTTTGATGATCATCAGAAAAGTCCATAATATGAATATTTTCCGGCTTCGAGCCAATTGAAGGCGGCATAAGTTGTTGACCAATTTTACCTGGGATGGATGATGCAATATCGGCAGTAGCGCTTTCACCAGGTTCAATGTGGTGATTTTTTAAGCCAACAGAGGCCATAGCTGTCTGCACTTATAACGCTTATTACAGACGTCTGTAGCAATAATTAAGTGTTTGAATGTTTTTAGGTACGCACTAGAATGTTAAACGCTTGCGCAGAGCAAGCCACTCGTAAAGGCCACGCAGCAAATAGCTTAAATTTTTTCTGCTTTTCTTTTAGAATTAAAGGATTACCGCCACCAGATCGTAAGAGTGAGAGGCAATGTAATGCTCAACACTTGATTGAAATAAGCACAGCAATTATTTGGCAATAAAAATTTTTTTTATTTTTATATTTTTTTAAATTATATTTACAGAAAACACGTCCGACTACTACGGCAAGCCGATTCGATCTTCTATAAAATCACCAAAAAAATTCAAAATCTTTAAAATATGTGAACACTTATTTCTGTACAACCTACGGTTTAAAAACTACATATATCAATACTAAGTGTATTTTTTAAGATTTTTTTCATATTTTTTAAAATTTTCAAAAATATTGATGTCAGAAATGTGGGCGCTTTGACATGGCGCTCTTAATCAATAAAAAAAATTAAGTTCAGGAATGAGACAAATCGGATGAAAACTATGCCTACATCCCATACAAAGTAACTTTATTGGAGTATATGTACATTAGATGAGTTTTTTTTTGTACTGAATTGTAAAAGTTTTTGCAATCCGTGCACTAGGGGACAAATATGAAGGAAAGTATTAAGAAGATCAGAAATGTAAAATTTTCAGTTTAATATCTTTTAAACCGAGAGCGCTCAAGGCAAAAAACCATTTTTACTGCTTGCTTTTATAGAATTTTTCAAAAGTATTATTTTAAGGTATTAAATTCCCGTAAAAAATAAAAAGACAAACCGATTCCTACATAAAATTAATCGCTTTATCGAATGCCATCCTCAGTATTTGCGAAAATTTAGTTTTTATATCTCCTACACTCTGTCAAAGTTAAAATTTTTTTTTTTTTTTTTAATTTTTGATTTTGACCGATGCAACGAACTTGATGGCACTTGTGTATGTGAAACAAAATACCATAGGCTGATGCATATTTTTGTGCAGATAGTCTGCAAATAAGAAAATATTTAAAAAATCATTTATTTAACAAGAAAATTAAACTTTATTCATTCGTGTTTTTGTTAAAAATATTCATTTAAATACAAATTTCTCATTATAAATTTATATTTATTACTTGAGCTCTTCGAATACAATTTTGACTATTTTATCGTTTTACCGTGGCACAGAACTTAATCAATGACGTGCGAGCATTGTGTTTCGACACCACAAGTTCGAACACAGGCATTCACTCTGGCAGCGCAAGGATTCTCGAGTCATCTCTGCCGAACTCGGTCCTTTTCTGCGCTTGTCGTCACCACGTGGCAGATCTGCTGCTAGCTAAAGCATTCAAACTGACCGTTGAGGATGTTTCATCTGCACCGAATATCATCATTTTTCAACGATTTCAAAATGCGTGGCCTAAGATGACAATAAATTTTTTTAAAATTAAAAATAATAGTGCGATTAACGATACAGCAATATGCCAACATTTTCCGCCAAATGTTCGCAATGAACTTATCGAGTACGCTCACAAACAATTCAGAGCCAATCATGATCGTGCTGACTATAAGGAACTCGCCCAAGTTGTGCTTCTTTTTCTTGGCGAAACACCAAAAACTTTAAAGAGGCAACCACAAAAAATTAAAGCTCCAGGTGCGGTTTCTCGAGCGCGGTTCATGGCGAAAGCAATTTACTCCATAAAAATTTATTTATTTCGGGATCAGTTTGAACTTACTGGTAAATTTCAAAATATGTTTATAAGACTAACGGTAATAATATTTTTTGTTTTAGATAAAGAGCTAAAGGACCTTAGAAATGTGAATATATTTATAGTTTTGATTTACATCAACTTCTGGTTCCAATGCACAGTACCAGCTACTGCACCGAAAAACGATCTTAATTTAATGGAAAATCTCATTAACTATCGCATTGTTAATGAAGTCATGGCAAATGAACTTCTGCGCGTACTCGGACGTCACCTGTGGTATTTGTCGGAAACACTGGTTGGCTTAGCCTTCTTCGACCGATCAATTAACACGCAAACTAAGGAGTTAATGATTGCTGCCTTACAAAAAATTGGTGACAAAAGAAGAGAAAAACAAGCATATATAAATATGGACACAATAGAAATTGCGGATTTGAAAATTGAAAATTTTATAACTTCAAACACCAATAAGTTTTTCGACGCACTATTTTTACCAACACCACACGAGACCGATATGATGGATTTTTTGAAAACCGATCCCAGTCGTTGGGTTAACAACGCGAATTATATTCGCGCTGAAGAAGTAGTCAACAATATGAAAATTGTTAATGACGTTGCAGAGAGAGCAGTTGGCCTAATGTCACGATTTAATGGAAAAATTACAAATAAGGAAAAAGAACAGCAAATGGTATTACAAATTGCTGAAGAACATCAAAAAATGTTTCCTTATCTTACAACAACAAAGAAATATTTTTAAGCGTGTTATTTTATAATAATACTTTCTTAAAATCTATGTTTTTTAAAAATGTTGTTTAGTTTGTGTTTCTATAAAATTAAAATTATTCGGTCAAAAACGTAAGTTTCGATGAAAAAAAATAAAAAGAATTATCTGCATAAAATTATGCATCAGCCTATGCTATTTAATTTCACATAAACAAGTGCCATCAAGTTCGTTGCATCAATTAAAATCAAAAATTTAAAAAAAAAAATTTTAACTTTGACAGAGTGTAGGTGATATAAGAACTAAATTTTCGCAAATACTGAGGATGGCATTCGATAAAGCGATTAATTTTATGTAGGAATCGGTTTGTCTTTTTATTTTTTACGGGAATTTAATACCTTAAAAAAATACTTTTGAAAAATTCTATAAAAGCAAGCAGTAAAAATGGTTTTTTGCTTTGAGCGCTCTCGGTTTAAAAGATATTGAACTGAAAATTTCACATTTCTGATCTTCTTAATACCCTTCTTCATATTTACCCCCTAGTGCACGGATCAGAAACAAAATTGCAAAAAAACTCATCTAATGTACATATGTATATATGTATGTATAAAAACCAATTGCTGTGCGTAAGTCTTGCTAAAACTCGAAAACGGCTCGACCGATTTGAATTATTGGTTCTGTGTTTTGTGTGCCTGATTTGAGTGAAGGTTACAAAAAATATATTGCCACACCCATTTTTACCGCCCACAAATCAATTAAATGCTATTGATATAATGGATTTAGAAATAAAGAAAACAGCGGCGCTATCAGCCCTCAGGATGTTGCGAAATGCTACGTGGCATGGGGCAACGGCCCTGCATGGTCATATTCGCATCCTTGATATTGTACAGAGAGATGTCAGGGAGGCGTTTATGCCTATGGACGAAAGGCAGAGAGTAAAAATAAAAGAAAAATGTTATACAACTCTTATAACGGATGGAGCCGTTTGTGAAGAAATCGCTGGTAGCGATATCAGTATATTCACAGACGGCTCTCTGATGAATGGCCGGGCCGGGGCAGGCGTGTACTCAAAAGAGTTAAGCCTATCCTGTGTACTGAGGTTGGGGAGGTTTGTGTCTGTATACCAGGCAGAAATGCTTGGCGTAGTGCATGCGCTGGACCACCTGATAGATGGCCGGATCAGTGGCAAGAAAATTGTCATCGCTCTCGACAATCAGTCTGTGATTAGGTGTATGCAACGGACAGACATCACTTCCAGGTTGGCCATAGAATGTCTTTCAAAACTCAATAGGTGCGCCCAGACGAATGAGCTCACACTTATGTGGGTGAGAGGACACTCTGGCATAGAATAGAATAAAGAAGCTGATTCTTTAGCAAGAGCAGGATCAGCAGAAGAATTCTGTGGACCAGAACCACGTATCGCCATAGGCGACAATATGGTGGCAGGCCTTATTAAACAATGGACGGACTCGGAACATTTTTGTAATCAAAAATTAAATTATTCCTTTTACGCGAAAAAGGCATAGTTTGACATTTATCTGGATTAAAAAACATATTTTTAAAACACCAAACCTCAAAGGATTTCAGGTCTGACTGGAGTTGCTCTGAATTGTCTTTAGAATCAGTTGTTCTGTATATTTTCATATCATCTGCATAAATAAGCAAATGAGAGTATTTGATGATGTGAGTAACATCATTACCCGATTCTGCAACAAATTCAGAAGACAACACGTCTCAGAACCGTATTTGATAAGATCGCTCTGTAAAATAAGATTTGATCCAGTTTACAAAATATTGCAGAAATCCCTTTAATTTTAGTTTAAATAAAATTAAAATATGTTGTAATTTATCAAAAGCTTTGCTAAAGTCAGTGTAAATAAAATCGACCTGGCTACCAGAATCAAAAGATTTAAAGCAGAATGTAGTAAAGTCGAGGAGATTAGACACAGTGGATCTGCCAGCAACAAAACCATGCTGACGAGGTGTCATGACTTTCCCACAGTGAATTTTCACTCTATTGTACGTTATTTGGTTAAAAAAGAAAGAAAATTACTTCATTAATTGGTTTATTAAAAAGTAAAGAAAGTGATATACACAAAATTGAGCCGCAATATTTTACCGGAAAAAAGCTACAAATTATAGTGGGATCGTCAGTAAATCCATTCTGAGTTTTGAAAGAAGAAGGAAATCCAACAGTCTTCTTCTTAACATTAATAAATCCCAGACAATATACTCAGCTTAATATTATCCAAATATTTATTAAATAATGCTGCTGAGCAATTTTCGAATTCCAGAAACAAACGTTTGTATGTTTCTAGGTCATTTGAGTCAAAACTACAAACATATTTCTTCCATGCCCTATTCCTATTGTTGCGAAGAGTCTTTAAGTCCTTTGTGTACCAAGGCAATTCGAGACTGTATCCCAGTGGGCATTTTAGTGAGTGCTCCGCAAAAGAAGGCTTGCTAGAACTGCTATTATTGGCGTCAATACACCTTCCATGATCAATGCAATGATGAGTAGTTCTGTAAGGCCTACCTTTTGAATGATGTAGGAATGGCGTAGGAAGCGGGGGGAAAGGGGGGAAGCTGCCCCGCTTATTTAGCTAGATAAACAATTTAAAAATAAAACTTCAAAAGTTATACCAAATATCAGTTTTTTTTACAACGATAATATTTTTGTATTATATATTTTGCTCTTCTTTCTCTCTTGTTCATAAGCATGCTTTCGGATAACCATTTTCTTTCTTTGTGTTTGCAAAAAGATAGAACAAAATGTAGAAAAAATGTGTTCTACTGTAATTCCAATTTGAAAAAATTCGGATACACTGAAAAAACTTTTAAATGAAGTTGAAAAACTTGTTGCTTTGGTTTTGACTGTGCCTGCATCAGCAGCTTCATCTGAGCGTTCTTTTAGTGTTCTTTAAGTATCTTCGAGCAACATTCACAAAGATAAAACCGAAGAATTGAATTCTATGGAGGTGGTGAAAGAAACATTTTGGAAGAATTTAAATTTATATATTTATATAATTTATATATTTATATTTATATATACTCAATGGTGGATGGTAAATATCAATAGTAGTAAGGGTATGAAGTACCTCCCTAACAATGACATTTTTACTGTCTGTAGTTAAGACGAGGTCAAGCAGTCCTTCCAGACTATTATAAATACAACTTACTTGTTGTAAGCTTACATTCATGTGTGGAGAGTTGAAATGCCAAAATTTCGCTGTCTTTGTACTGGTCTACACCATGGCACAACTACTGACAAGGTAGTAGCGTAGACTGGCTTTTTTCTCACGAGCGGCGATGGGTAGTTGTCAAAATTAGCTGTTCATGCAATTAATCAAAAAAATGTGAAAAAATAAGCAACGACTTAAACATAGCTAGTCAGTCGCAGCAAACTAAAAACATTCCAATAAACTTCGCGAACAAATTTAATGAATCAAAGAAAAGTTAAAAATAAGCACATTGCTAGTCAACAGCAGCAAACTACAACTTCTTTAGCTGTTTTTGACAACTACCAATCGCCAAAAAACTGTCGCGGCTACCTTGTCAAATAATTATACCATGGTCTACACTAGCTTCACTCAATCGACTCACTTTGACGTCTACAGAAGAGATAAGGAAGTGGGAAGGTGAATGAAGTGAGGCAAGAATATTAAAAATTTTAAAAATTTTGCGACTCACTTTGATTTGATATTCAGTGAGTCGGTTGATTGAAGCTAGTGTAAACTGGCATTTTTATATGCCCGTATATAGTAATAAAAGCAAAGTATAGTAATTGATGTGGAAAATTGGCATTCAACAAAAAAAAACATTATAGTAAGTATGTGTTAGTGTTTATTAAAGCTTATGGTAACAAATCGTTTATTTGACTTATTTAGAAAGAGCGGCGACGTACACTGCCCTCCTTAGAAATAAAGTCATATCTCCATTTGAGTAGTTTTGAGATATTCAGCTTTTACTTTTTTTATCTTTCTAAGAAACACACTAGAATGACCATCTTAGAAAGGAGATAAACTACGATAACCAAGTTAAGCACAGACGTTTACTATCTGATTTAAAAAAAGTTTAAACAATTTCTGCATGATTAGATGAGTGGGCGTGGCAGCTGAGGTACAAATTTAGCACATTTTGTGCTATATCTTAGAAATGAGATAAACTACTATAACGAAAACAAACATAGACATCTTCTATGTGATTTCTAAAAAGCTTTCAAATCTTCGGTTCGGTTGGTAAAGTGGGCGTGGCAGCTGCCACACAAATCAAACATATTTTGCGCTATACTTTAAACTTACGTTAACAGCAACCAAAATATAACTATGAAAACCACGCTTACTTCCCAAACAAAATGACTGTATAAAAACGGGAAAATCTCTTTAAATTCCACAAAAGTTAATGAAATCACTTAAAACTCAGAGAAAAAGCTTATATCTTAATTACACACATTGAGTTTGAAAAAGAGCCAAATCGGATGAAAAAAACGTCAACCTCCCATACATAGCTACTTTCTATAAATTTCTATAAATTCTGCACACATTTTTTAATCACCCGTAAGTTTGCGACCGAAAGTTTGCTAACCTTAGCACTCTTAGAGCTTAAAGTAGACATAATAGTGATTAA
Organism: Dichetophora obliterata; assembly: GCA_963920525.1. Taxonomy (NCBI): domain Eukaryota; kingdom Metazoa; phylum Arthropoda; class Insecta; order Diptera; family Sciomyzidae; genus Dichetophora; species Dichetophora obliterata. Next base: position 118,040,789 of record OY986439.1, read on the forward strand.
ATAAAAATATATGGGTAAAATTTGAGGTGGCCCTTTTTATCTTACCAAATTTTTTAGCAAATTTTTTGTTTTAAAAAAAAAACAAAAATCACTACTTAATTTTTTTTATTTGTATAATTTTAATTTAATCTTTTTTCAGTTTAAAGATATAGTATGACGTGTTGAGAATATTCAAACCTCCGCATACAGTCTCATTGTTCACGAATTCAATACCTTTCATACGAAACGGCCAGAGCCTGGTTTATACAGGCATCTTTAGGACCATAATATAGATTAGAAGAATTGCATTTTTTGTTGGCCTTTGTAGTCTAGTGGAGAGTGCGCTAGACTATCAACCCAAAGGTCCCTGGTTCGAATCCGGGCTCGGGCAAGGTTCTTTTCATTTTCTTTGTTCTTTCCTACATTTAAGAATTATGGTAAACAAAATATCCATATAGTAAATAAATTGTGGGAAATGTGGAATTAAAAGGACAGGAACACAACTAAGGGCTGGAAATGCTTGCCGAGGTTAAGGCATAGCACTAGCCTCGGTTAAAAGAAATTAAAATTATCTTTCACGGTTGTTTCGTTTAATCAATAATAATTCACGTATGGTTCTAATCAATTCCTCTAAATAATCATCTATCCCTTTCCTTTCAGGTAAAAGACCAAACCTTGTTTGTATAAGGCGTATGATTTATAAAAAAAAATAATTAAAAAAAAAGTAAAATTGTAATTAAGAAATAAGTACAAAATACATAAACAGAAATTTTCAAAACATAATTTTAGGGCCAACTTTCAAGAATTTTTGTATTCTTTGGAGATAAGTAAAAAATTATTCCTGAGATCAGTGGAGTTCTACATGCTCAGAATTAAAAAAATCCGATTTCGATTTAATTCCGTCTAGGATGCCTTTTCGCATCACTGTGTGACGCCGGCATTACTTTAGGCATTTACTTTAATATTTGCAAAAATTCGTAGCTGGTGTTTTTTTTTCAATATAAAATTGCAGCTCTTAAAATATGAATCCGTCAACCAGAACAGTTGTTTATTTTTCTATACACAGAAATTTTGACTCTACACCAAAATTTCCCGTGTAGAATTATATGTCTACAAATTTTCGTTCCTACAGCATACTAAGCTTTAAATAGTTATTGTTATCAGTGGCGTAGCTAGGGTTGCCGGCACACGGGTAGGAAAATAGATTTTGCACTCCCAAAGAGGGGTCCTTATCCTTTTCTAAAATCTCTATACAAAAAGTAAAAATGCTTATACACAAGGGTGGAATCAGCTAAGGTGATAGTTGATAGTTGAAAATTAAAATCATCACTATTGCTTTTGAAAGGTGATTATAAAATTGACAAAAGCTTTTAGCTATCGATTTTATGCAAAAGCTTTTAAGTAGTTTTCATATATTTGTAACGTTTTCATTTTTTACTCAAAATAAAATTAGTGACAAATAAATAACTTCAAGTGTACTTCTGTGTATTCTCTATTAACCTTTTTCAGTGTACATATTAAAGTGAAATTTTTACTGCAATGGGACTGTTGTAAGAAAGTAATGCAAATAATAATAATTTGAAAAATAAAATTCCTTACCAAAAATCGAAGAAACAAAGAAAATATTTTGGATTTTTGTGAATTTAAGTAAAATCATAAAATAATATGTGATGGTAGAATATGCGCCAAAAATATCTTAGTTTCGAGTAAGAGCTCTCATGGCATAACAAACTAAAGCAGAATCCTCTGATTGTACGGATTCATGTCATTAAAAAACCACTTGATTTTCATAAAATGAAACTGATATATAAAGTTTTTGCAAATTCTATCTCCAAAACCGATTGAAAGCAATTTTTTTTGCATATTTAGACTTAGGAGACCCAAAAACTTTTAATAAAAATAAAAAAAAATGTTCGCGTCCAGGCCTACTTTCTAAAGTAAAGTTAGTCTGAAATAACATTAAATTTTCCACAGAATCAAAAGTACTGAGAAATATTTTAAATATTTCGTGATCGATTTGCACAGAGCAAAGAAAAGTTGATAATCAAAAAACACTTTCAAAAGTGACACTCAAAAACCAACGGTCAATTATCACCTTAGACGATTTCACTCCTATTTTTTTTTAATTTTTTATTGTTATAATAATATTGTTCAGCTGCATCGAGTATATTACACTTTAAAAACATCGAAACGGTGTCTGAAACAATATAAAAAAAAAATTATTTATTGATATTCATTCATAAAATCGAATTTTATGTTACCATCAAGATTTAAAATATCTTTTTTCTTGCTTACAGAGACACAAACTTTTCGATAATTTCATCGAAATTAATGTATCTCTTTTAAATCAATTAACTTCTTCGCTTCAATATATAAGTTTGAGAGGTTTGTAAGCTTTACCTGCCCTATTGTAGACCGTACATACCTTTTTATTAATTTAAGTTTGGAAAAGCTTTTTCGCATGAATCAACAAATCGTTAAAAAATATTTTAAACCAAGTTTAAGATTCGACAACGACTCTTGGAATAAATTAATTTTTAAAAATATATTGGGGTCCAGATTGCATGTGCTTTCAAAGCAATGTCTACAGCTTTAAGGTATCTACTTAGCCTTGGCATATCAATCGTAAATTTTTCTTCATCGGCCTAATCATGGACTGGGACTAATCCTTGTATTATGATCTGCAGTTTATTTTCAGAAGCAGCAAGCTCGACGGCAGGATTTCTTCAAGTACATTTTAAATAGCTTGTATTGATTTTGTTCTGCTCAAAAGTTCCCAAAGAAACCTATCCAGACACTCTTTGATTTACTATTTATATTGCTAACTTTATGGAGCACTTCCAAAAAACCATTACATACTTTTAGTTCCTATTGAGTTACATAAAAGCCTTCATATAGCAAAACTTTACACTATATGAAAGAATTGTGGCATCAATCCAACTATTACTCTACATAAAGTATATTAAAATTTTAATTAATCTCTATGATGGTTGCACACCTCACCAAACATTATATAAGCATTTTAAATTTGTTTTAATTGATACGAATGCATTGCTGATTAATGCTTTCAGTTATTTTTTGCACCCTTTGACACCTGCAATGTAAAAGTGCAGTCAATATATTGTAATAAGTTCAATCATAGGTTTTGAAAAAACATAATACTTTGATATTAAATTATTCGCTCATATAAGAAAATCTATATTAATATAAATAATTGTACATTGTAATACAGATTTATGTTGAAACAAATTTGTCGGACAATTTCGCCCCCCATCTGGCTGTGCAACCGGGGCGGACCGCCCCACTTGCTACGCTACTGATTGTTTTTTAAAATTCGTAATTAAGAAAATGTAATTTTTTATATTTAGATTCTGAACATTAATATATTCTTCTTAAATCTAATAAAAATTCGTTGTTATGACATCAAACTTTTGGCGATATCTCAAAAACTATAAAAAAACCAAAAGTTGTTTGTTGCAAATTTTTTTAAAAAATTTTCATTTACCCTACTCTTTCATATAACATATCATTTATCTGCGAAAATTGCTTGATCTTGAAACATAAACAGTTTCTATCATTAAAAATCATTGGACGCCTAACCCCACCCCCTTTGATTTGTTTTTAATGAAAATTAATTTTTCTAAAATGTTGTTTTTATATTTGTTACAATCTTCAACAGCTCAAAAACTAATTTCCTTTAAAAATATTCTAGTATATCTTAAAAAAACATTTCTGTAAAAAATTTCAAATATTTTGAACCATTCCACAGTTATATACATAAATCTTTGTTTTAATATATTTCCTTATCTATATACTATATAGTGGACCCAACAGATGTTGTGCTGACCCAAAAATTGGCAAAAATACCAAAATGGGGAAGTTTGACAGTTATGGTCACTAAGAAAGAGAGCACATTCAGCCCTAACACTACCTTGTCTAGTTCTACCAAGGTTGCTTTCAATCTTTACATATGATTTTCATGGTAAAACAAGGCGAGGTAGTGTTAGGGATGAATGTGGTCTCTTTTTTAGTGACCACAACTGTCAAATTCAACCATTTTGCTGTTTTTTTCCTATTTTTGCTTTCTTATAGCATTCTCATCGGTTGTATGAGATTTAGTATGAGCTGTCAACTTTGTTTTGACGGTTTCGGTCACCGGCTCTCCGCCCTAACACTACCTTGTCTAGTTATACTATGATGATTTCTATTGCTTTTCAATTTATGCACACGTTTGTTCACATTGGCCGCATTCTAGCCGAAAAAGTGCTCAAGTAGCGAAGTAGCATAAAATATTTTCGCTATATAAATGGTGACATCTCAAGGAACATGTTCTGTGAGAGCATACCATTCAGCCCGAAAGTTGTGGAACAGTTCTTTCCGCTGAATGCAGGCATTGTTGCTTACTTATTCTCTCGCTCTCAAAAGATTTTAATTGTTCGCTCGGTGACTCTCACAAAGCTTTAAAGTGGATTTATGACAGGGGTGCGTAAAAAACTGCCCAGCGGAGAGCTTTCACACGCATTTGTTGTAACGAAAATTTAAAAGCTTTCAGTAGCTATCCAGACCAGGGTTGCCAACTCATTGGTTTTCCTCGCAGTGGTTCATCAAATTCCCCTAAAAAACAACATTTAACTAAATTAGTTATAGATTTATTTGAGTTGTTAGCAGAAGTCAGAGGTATGAAAAAAAATATTTTAAGTAATATTTTTTGTAAGTAATTTAATTTGTTTTATAAAACTAACAATACTTAATTAATTTATAATGTTTTAACTTGATTTGACCCAAATATAGTATAAAAAAAACATAAATTATATGTGAATTTATCGCCATATTTGTTGGTACCTGTTCCATAAGTGGTGCTTTGCGGTGCCATAATAACTTGTTACAGGTTTATCTAAAATCATTCAAATAAAAAAATCTATAGGGCAATTCACGATCTTGTTGCATCGTTGCAAATGCAAAATAAACAGCTTTTACAAAAACAAAAAGCATTGAAAAGCTTTTGCTACATATGCTTTTTGTTTTTGTAAAAGCTGTTTATTTTGCATTTGCAACGATGCAACAAGATCGTGAACTGCCCTATTATTTTAATAGTTAATCTAGTGCCGGATCGAAGCTTCGTTTTTTTTTTTTTAAAGTAACAAAATAGCGGCCTTTGATAAATTTACTTCCGAAATTTTAAAGAACAATGCAGCAGTTAGTTGTTTATACAAAAATTAAAGTTTTTTAAAAAAAAAATTATTTCATCAGGCACTAGTTTTTTATGCTTTCATAAAGCTGCATAAATTTCATTTAAATCTATTGAGCAAGTTTGGAATTACAGTGGTAAGAACTCATAACTTCATATATAATTTGTATGATTTTTTTTCAAATTTGGGTCAAATCAAGTCAAAACCTAAAATTTTAATTTACTATTGATGAATTTATAAAATAAAATTACTGACAAAAAAAAATTATCAAAAATACTTGTGTTTTCATACTTCTGACTACCTCTATCTAAGGCTGCCAATCCCAGGATCCCGACATTTTCAAGTACCAAAAATCCCGGGATCGGAATCAAATAAATTCCGGGATCCCGAAATTTTTATATTATTATTTTTATTATTATGTTGGAAGTCCGGAAATAGATTTGTTAGTTTCAGGTGGTACTCGTGGACAAAAATTGCAAATTGCCTACGAATACTTGCTATCCATTTCTCCAACTAGCGTTGAGTCGGAAAGGTGTTTTTTTACGGCGGGATGTATTTGCAATAAAATGCGCTCTAGTCTCTCTGACTAAACTTTAGATTGTTTAATTTTCCTAAGGTATTTTTTCTTATATGTTGAAGAGTAATTTATACACATTAATGTAGTCCAAAGTCTTTTGTGTGCATATCACTAGTTTAAAACAAAGTTGACCTGCGAACTACACAACACTTTTTAAAGTAATTTTCTTCTTCTGTAAAATTTTTAAAATGCTACTTAGGATTTTTGATTTCATATGGCGGTATGTTTTTTTATTATTATGATTAATAATATGTGCAAATGAATTAATTTTATTTTGCTTTGTTAAGTTATTATTTAACAGATATGAACTCAAAAGTGTCCAAATAAATAAAAAATATAACATTGATCTAAAAGATGTTAAAATAATGAATTGTTTAAATAAAAAAATATAAAATTAATGGGTTTTATTGAAAAAAAAAATAATTGGAAAACACTGGAAAAAAATCCCGAAAAAACCCGGGATCGGTATTTTCAATCTCGAAAGTTCCGGGATACATAACTTTATTTTACTTCAAATTCTATTGAAAAAAAGTGAATTTTATTTTTCATTTCCAATAAGCCAAATGTTTGTAAAAATGCAATTAATTTCGGCACAACAAAATTCAAACACTTCAACTTTAAAAATAAGTTGGAAAAAATTGTGATGCCCATGAGAGGTCAAATTAGGTGCAATGGACTCTCAACATCCCCTTCTTTAAGAATTTTTATAAAGATTGGATGTGCTTGTTTATTTATGGTTTTGGCACACACTTACAATTTATGAATTTTTTTTTAAGCTTTAATTTAAGAAAAATAGTATTAGTTATCAAATTATTAGCTCGGCTTTTTTTTTTGAGCGCGAGTGTACTTTTCTACACCTGTGATGCTTTTTTATCGTTACAAACGGAGTGACAAATTTAATATAACGCAGTACGCTTAAATATGACACATCTACCTATATCGTGCAGTTGTTTTTCTAACACTTACCTGATATTGTGGACATGGTGCGATTATGATTTCCTCGCACCAACTCGGACGGTCTTAAACTTGGCTCCTCAACTACTTCTAGGCCAGAATCGGAATCCATTGACTCGGCGTGCGGATTGTTGTTGGTATTACGTTGAATGGAATTTTCGCCATTTAGGTTGTTTTTGTGAACAGGAGTACGTAGTGGGGGAGGCAGCGGAGGAGGTGGTGGACCAGTTACTGTTACATTAAAATCATAAGAAAAGGAAGAAAAACAATTTTTGGATTGAAAGACATAAACTGAATAAAATTTGATACATACCAATCGTATTATTTTGCATTGGTGGAGCCGATGAAACACGTTTCAAATGCCTTGCATTGTTATTGTTATTGCTATTGATGTTGATGGTGTTGGAATTTTGTGAATGCACCGCAGTTGTACTTGTGTTAGCATTATTTGCAACATCCAGATTGTTGCGTATAACTGAGTTTTTATTGGATTGTTTGGTACGTTCGACAACATCTTCTGGCGGACAGACGCTTTCGTATGTGTCACTTTTGATGCCGCTGTTGAGTTGATTCTTAAGATTTACATTCTTTGTTATGTAGTTATCCTTGCGTACAGATGAATCGTATTTGCTGTGAAGACCACTGATGGACTGGGACTTGTTGCGGTTGAGAACGTGGCCATCGCGTTTGTTATTGAGATTCTGTTTGTGGGTGAAAAAATTGAGAGTTGATATTATCATAACAATAATTGATTATTTGTGAATGTTAAAAAAGCGATTTTATATATATATATATTAGAGCGGGTCGATTTGTAGGGAGTGAAAAATTCACAGATTTCCTTATGATTTCCGTATTCTATGGGTTATTCCATGAAAATTTGCCAAAGGAACCATACCTCTATCGTTAAAATCGAGTCCCCTACTTTTTGTTGGTAGATTTTTTCCCAAATTGACGTTCGTATGAAATATTACCTACACGTTCACATCCATAACTCAAAAACTATCGATCGGGTTTAATCGCCAGTAGGCACGTTGGAAAGGTGAGCTCATTTTGATCAATTTACAAAAAAAAAAAATCTCCAACATTGGTCCAACGGTTTAAAAGTTACGGGCATTTTTGTCCAAATTTTGGACCATTTTTCCATTTTTTTCATGATTTTGTCCAAGAATATTACTTTCATGGCCATTTTTTTGGCTCAATCCATTATTTAATTCAATTTACAATTCAAAACGAAGAGTTTAAGCCCAAATTTATAGAATTCGGTTGATTAATTCATGCGATATTGCTAAAACAAAATAACACATAATACCAACTTTTTGATTTTTTTCCCTTTTTATTTTTTTTTTCTACAAAAATTCAAATTAAGAGATAATAGAGTATCTATCAACCTATTATCAAAAAAAATATATTCAATTTGAGTATAGTAAAAGACAAAATCTTGGACAAAATCATGAAAAAAATGGAAAAATGCTAAAAAATTTGGACAAAAATGCCCGTAACTTTTGAACCGTTAGACCAATGTTGAAGATTTTTTTTGTAAATTGATCAAAATGAGCTCACCTTTCCAACGCGCCTACTGACGATTAATCCCGATCTATAGTTTTTGAGTTATGGATGTGAACGTGCAGGTAATATTTCATACGAACGTCAATTTGGGAAAAAATCTACCAACAAAAAGTAGGGGACTCGATTTTAACGATAGAGGTATGGTTCCTTTGGCAAATTTTCATGGAATAACCCGGAAATCATAGGGAAATTGTCGAAAAATAAATCGACCCGCCCTAATATATATATATGTCTGTCTGAGCTGGGGCTTGAACCGGTCTTCGTTCTGAGAAGCACGGCCGCCACATGCATTATAGTATTTTAAAATAAATAAAACTTGAATTGAAAATTCATTATTTCACGTTTTACGCCATAACTTCTGATCCCTTGAAGAGCATACTTCCATTTAATATGAACGTAAAAAAAATTAAAGTTATGAAAAAAATTATAGCACCTGCTGCTGGCTTACTGCAATTTTTTCAAAAGTTTTAGATTTTTCCAATAAAATAGACAAAATTACCTTTCTAACGATACGCTATTACGAAAATCGCATTTAAGTTGACTGAGCTACGTTGTCTCAAATTTGACCCTTCACGAAAAAAACCTTAAAATCTCAAACTCCGGATTTGGTTTTCTAAACAATAAAGTCATCTAGACAAAATTTGAGCCAAATCAGAGATGGTCAGTGCAACAGATACTACACTTCAATGTGATATGGGCAATATATTAAAACAATTTGTCATTACTTTGACGAAATTTCTTTAATGCAAAATTTTTAATTACAAATCGCTTGAGAAATTTTTTTAAATTTTGTATGAAAAAACATGCATTGATATCAAAGGCATTGTGTAGAATTTTAAAACGTGATGACTATTTTTAGTGTATATATTGATTTTGACCAACATATTGTACCCCATATTTGTAGGACAGGCGCTTACGCTGGAGAGGGTTTTGAGGGACTGAACCCCCCACTCCCCAAATGAAAGAATTTTAACGAGCATCGAGAGAAACACTCAGTGCATCATGGAAAAAAAAAAATAAGAAGACTCAATTTAAAAAATTTATTGTGAAAAGACTATAGTATATAGACTTAAAATTTTTTGAAAGTACACTGAAGGAATATGTGTTCAAATTTAATGGAACTGTGTTCATAATAAATGAATTTGTTTTTTAAATACAGCTTGAAAAAATTTCATTTAACTTATGGCGTTTTCGTTTCTCGAAAAAAGCTACATTTTTTCTGCCCTTTTTGAAAATTCTGTCCTCTTGAGAGAAAAAATAGTGATCTCTAAAATGAATCGTGTTCTTTTCCGAAAATGTTGACCTCAAAAGTAAAAAAAAATTCCGAATTCTCAAAGATGTCAGAAAGAGGGCAGAAAAAAATGCAACATTTTTTGGAGAAACGAAAATGCCATTAAACTCAAATGTTTATACAGTTCAATTAAAAACAAAAGTTTTTTTCAAAACAATATTTTTAAATATACTTTTATAGTAAACATTTATAGTTTAAAAAGATTTGTTTGAAAAAATTTTTAAACAAAAACTTTAGCATTGAAAACATATACTTTAAAACATAATTTTAAAATATCGTTCTTAAATTAAAAACATTAAAATTAAACCGCCGTTTTTTCGATTCCATTTTTTTAATCTTGTCGAGTTATCGACGTCATATTCGTAATTAGTGACCCCCGGAACCCCTCGAATACCATATTTAACTCCATTTGATGAAGTTTGGGTGTATTGCGGCTTTAAACATTAAAGTAATAATTAGTTTTTATTTAATTTAATGTTAATTATTTGTAAAACCAATTTAAAAAATATTTTCACACAATTAAATGTAAAATCGGGGTTTTTCTCAGCTTGGTCTCAATTATCTGGAAATTACTGTCAAAGATTCTACTGAACAAAATTTTTTAATTCAAACTCAGATAGCAACGTAGTTTTTGTTATTGTAAAAAATAATATGAGAAAATAATAAAAAAAATAAATGAGTTTACGCTTATTTTAATTTTTTTTTGTAGAATCGCAAAAGCTTTAAATTTCTATTTAATTTTTTTTTTATATTGAAGCATGTTTTTATTCTCAGTGTAAATAATATAAAAAAATATTTAAATATAAATTTTTTGTATGCTCTTAAATGCAACATGTTCTCAATAGGTGGCATAATAAAGCAATCTTTTTCAGCTGGTTTCAAGTTATTTTGGTTCCAATTTATCGGAAACAAAAAAATCAAAGTGCATTCTAATTAGGGTACTTGTAGCCACAACCTTTTCTAGAATTATTAAGTTTGGCCCAATAGAAAAAATTTAACACGATTTTTAAAAAAATGCTTCAATTTTCAACGCTTTTGATCCCCGTAACGTGGGAAAATTATAACAAAACCTTATAACACTATTTAAGGTTGTCGTTGTCTTATTAATATGCACTTTGACTTTTTTTCCGATAAATTGGGACCAAAATATCTTCACACCGGCTGAAAAGGGCTACTTGTACTTTGAAAAAAAATGTAATTTGAAAAAAAAATTGTTTTATTTACGTAAAATCTTTTTTAAGTTTCTTTGTTGTGTAGTCTTTTTACAATAAATATTAACGCTAGTTAAATTCATTGAAATCGTTTTAACGCCATAACTTCTGAACCCTTAAAGAACACAATTTCATTTCATAACTTTGGAAAGGTAATGGAAAGGAAAATGAAAAAAAATTATAGTGCCTGTTGCTGGCATGGTATTAAACTTTGAAAGTAATCAAGGGAGGTATAACTGCAATTTTTTAAAAAGTTTAATATTTTTCCCTCAAAATAAAATATCCAATGATACGCTATTTACGAAAATCGCATTTAAATTGGCTGATTTACGTTGTCTCAAAATAGATCCCATTTTGGCATTCACATGCCTATGGGTCCACGAAAGAAATCTCAAAACTTCAAACTCCGAATTTGGTTTTCTAAGCAATAAACTAATCTTAGCACAAAATTTAAGCCAAATCGGAAGTGGTCTGTGCAACTGATATTACACTTCAATGTGAAATGGGCGACATATTGAAAACATTTTGTTCCTACTTTGACGAAATATGTTTAATGATAAGTTTTTTATAACATATTGTTAAAAATTGGTTGAAAAATTGCTTGAAACATTTTTTAAAATTTTGTATGAAAAATCATGCATTGATATTAAAGGCATTTTGTTGAATTTAAAAACGTAATGATTTTTCTAGTGCATAAATTGATTTTGATCAATATTATATATTGACCTGTAACGTTTATATATCCATACGTTAAATATCCGTCAACAAGCCGATTCCTGAATATTGGTGCAACGTTGCCGGTTTCAGTCGCTTCAAGCAAACCCTCGTTTTTTTCATCGCTTCGAAGACCCAAAACATGCATGAGAAGTAAAACTGGAGAAAAAAGGCTCAATGAGTTAGCTCTTCTAAATGTTCACAGGGATGTAAAAGTGACCACGGAATAAATTTAAAATGTATGAGACCAAAAAAATATATACTATTATTGTATTATATTATATACAAAAAAAAAATTGGAATGAGATTAAAAAAAAACTTAAAAACCCCCGAAATTTTTTTCTGGGTACGCGCCTGTTGTAGGAACTGCTTGAATCAAACAAATCGACCTGTAACGTTTATTGAACCCCTAAATTTTGGCGATGCAATGATATATCCATCAAAAAGCCGATTCCTTAAGATTGGTGCAATAATGCTGGTTTCAGTCGCTTCATGCGAACTCTCGTTTGAGTCGCTTCGAAGACTCAAAACATACATGAGAAGTAAAACTGGAGAAGATAGGCTCAATGGGTTAGCTCTTCTAAATGTTCACAGGGATGTGGAATTGACCACGGAAGAAATTTTAAATGCACTAGCCCGAAATAGAAGAAGACTAGACATTATGATATAAAGATTATTTTAAGTTAAAAAAATTGGAAGTCTAAATAAAAAATATTAAAAACCACACCGAAATTTTTTTCTGGGTACGCGCCTGGCTACATGTGCTTCTTTCTTAAGCATTTTTTAAATCAGTGCAGTTGTGGGAAGATTTTTTTAATCATAAAATTTAAAAAAAAAATATGTCATATACTTTTTCTATTCCGGTACTAGACCCGGGATCCCCAAAACGTTACAAAATGTATGCACTAATATCAGTATTTTCTGTAAGAACCTGTGTAGGATAAGACTGGCGTTCGTATTGATATGGATGTACATAAGTTGTTGCTAAAGTTGGAGTGGAATTAATGCAACCAAACACACATTCGCTTTGATCCTTGCACTCGTGTTAATCACGAATACCTAAGAGAATTGCCGTTATTTTTTAGGTATTCAACTATCACACCACTGAGTATCCCTCATAGCAGAATAGGCGTGACGTAAAGGGTCCGTCATAATCATTTAAAGGCTATGATTGTAATTCTTTCTGCAAATTCTTCTGCAGATTTATTCGTATGATGTGGTTTTTCTAATGATGCAGTAAACGTAGGAAATTTTATTTAAGACCCTTAAATATGTGGTGGAGTGGAAAAAGTTTATTTCCTTATATATGGTGGTGGAAAAAGGCTACGTAAAATATATACATATTGTATTAGTTAAGATAACAACTTTTTAAAATTTAGGCTGTAATGTTAAAAAGGCATTACACTGAATATTTTATTAGATCTGACGGATGTGATCCCATCTTTTGTCCAACACTATCAAAATAGTGCTTTACATACACTCTAAAAAAGATATGTAAATTTACTAAAATTATTACAGTAATTTGTTGTTTAAATTCCAACTGATGTCTGATTTTACTATAAATCTTGCATTAATTTTTGAGTGTTTACCAATTTACACAATTCTTACTAAAATTAAACAATAAATATTGAATTTTGCTGCAATAACAGCTGCAAAGTAATAGATTACTACATAAAGTTAATTAAAATTAAACAGTTAAATGTTCAACATCGACAATATATTCAACAGATGCTCAGTCGAGTTAGCTTTTTAAAGTGTTAGGATCATTAACTTAAAGTTATCTGATTTTTGATTAAAAAAGTGTAGTGAGAATTCGGTTTTAGTAAAAGTTAATTGAATGCTGTGTTATTAGTGGTAATTTGTCAGCAATATCTGAATATTTTAGTTCTTTGAAATAATCAAAAAATTTCTTGTGTTTCATTTCTTTAATTCCTAAGTGTTTATTTTTCGTTATTTGTAGTGCCAATTTGAAGAAGAATAAGCATGAAACAGAAATCAAACCATATCTCTGCACGTACCGTCAAAAGTGACAAATTGTTTTTTAATATCTTTACTAGAATAGCAATAGATGTTTAGATTGACTACATCAATTATGGTAAAACTAAATATAAGTTGTTGAATTTTTCTGAAATCGAAGTAGTAGATTTGTATTGGCACTACACAGATGAAAGTAACATTGAACAATCGATGTTTAATTTCGCTGCAATATCAATTTCATTGCTTCTTATTTTAAGCAAAATTCAACACTGTTTGTTGAATTTCACTACACAACAATAGAAACAAGATGTTGAATGAAATAAGAGTGTGTAAATTTACTACAGTTTTAGTAGCTAACCTGTTGCCTACAACTGTTGTAGTAAATTTCAACAAAAAATTTTTAGAGTGTACATGGTAAATAGTTAGGAAGTAGTTCAACGGTACACTCTAAAAAGTTTTTGTTGAATTTTACTACAATACTTGAAGGCAACAGTTTTGCGGCTGTTGCTACAGTAAATTTACACACCTTTATTTAATTAAACATATTGTTTCCTATAGAGTTGTAGTGAAATTCAACAAAAAATGTTTAAATTTGTGTTAAATATGTAGCAATATTAATGAAAAAATATTGATATTGCAGAAAAATCAAACATCAATTGCTATTATTTATGTAGTACCATAACAAAATTACTACTCTCATGTTAGTAAAATTCAAGAACTTGAATTTATTTTTACTACAATTGATGTAATCAATTAAATTTATATTGATATTATAGTAAATGCAACATTGTTAGTTTTGACATTCTTGTTTTAAAACACAATTTAATATTTCTTAAAACTTTACACTTGACGGTACGTGCAGAAATAAATTTAATTTATCTTTATTGCTTATTCCTTCATTAAATTGGCACTATAAACAGCAAAAAGAGGAATAAACACTTGCATAAAGAAATTCCTGCCGATGCGATACAAAAGAGAAAAACATTTGATACACAGATATTTTTTCTAGATTTTTAATGAATTATTAACATATTGCTCACATATACCTATTGTGTTGTGTTGTACAACACAAGGTACTACAACATAGTAAATCTTTTAATAAAAATCGAGTTATTACTACACTTTTTCAATTAAAAACCATATAACTCTTACATTATGATATCCGTACACGTTGACAAACAGAGTTGACTGAACATCTGTTGAAAATATTGTATATGTTGAATATTCAACATCTGTTTCATTAGTTCAATTTATGTATGAATATAAGGCATTGCAGTTGATATTGCAACAAAATTGAACATTTATTACTTAATTTTGCTAAGAATAGTATTTAATGGTAAATATTCAAAGATTAATATAAGATTTATAGTAAAATTACACATCAGTTGGAATTTATACAAAAAATTACTATAATAATAATAGTAAATTTACATTTATTTTTGAGAGTGTACACTCTAAAAAATTTTTGTTGAAATTTACTACAATACTTGTAGGCAACAGTTTTGCTGCTGTTTCTGTATTAAATTAACACACCTACTATTCAACATGTGTTTAACTTTTAACATTGTAGTAAAATTCAACACTGAATATACTGTTGATGTTATAGTAAAATTAAACATGACTGCATTATTTCATTTCAGCAAGTATAGTTACGTTTTTAGCATTGAAATCATGCGCAAAAACGTGGTAATATTTGTATATCGGTATGGTTTGATCCAATATACTGGCACTGGCTTACTGAACAACTGAAAAAGGCATTTTTGTTATTTGACAATTTTTTTTAATATATGATGACGCGAGAAGTGCACTTCATAAAAGTTCTAAGTAAAGAACATGCTGCTGCATTTTGGAAATAAGGGCTAAACTCATTAAATTTATCTTCTTTATGCACTAATACATCAATTTTTTTTTTTACATATTTTTACTAATACATATTGCTTGACTTGACTTTTTAACTGACTGAAAATATTTGTGCTTAACATAATTAATTTTAATAAAAACAACAGCACCAAAAACAAAAGCCCTTACACGATTATAAGCAAACTGGAATGAGAAATAAATGTATGCATGCACGACTGTAACTGTGTTGTTGAAAGTTAAACAATCGCTGCATTTTAAAACATTTATTGTAGTAGGATAAATTTTTACTATTGATATTGTAGCAAAATCCATCTTCTGATGTTTAATTTTACTGAAATTTATGCTAAATTTAAAAAATTTTTAGATTGCTTCAAACCATTGATTTATATCGATATTTTTATTGTAGCAAAACAAAACAACATGTGTTTAATTTTACTTTAATTTACGTTTTAGTTGAAAAAATTAAAGATTACTTTAAAAGCTGTGGGAAAATTACAATTCTATTGAATTTTTAACAAATCATTACTACTATAATAGTCGTAAACTTACACTTATTTTTTAGAGTGTAGTCATTGACAAATCTATGACTGTGAAGGTTCTCTTCTTTGCAGAGAGAGTGAGTGACAGCGAAAAGTTTAATTAAAAAAAAGGTAATTGAATTTCAGTGGCGAGAGTTTATTTATTTATTTATTTGATTGACCAACAACATAATATAATGCAATAAGCGAGGTCTTATAATTAAAGCACTAGCCTCTAATTTCACCAGTATTTGTGATTACAGGGTTAATTATACAAGTTACTAATAAAAAAACTTATTAATAAAGCTACTATAAAACGGAAATGTTTGAATTTAAATTCGAAAGAAAGCATTGCTTGATAGCTTAAATCACAATTCTGCTTGTGTAATAACTGAAAATTAACAATTATTGCAATAAGGTGAAAAAGATATTCAATCGAAATTTAAATTGCACAGCATTAGTAATTGTTCTTAGATCGGTTTGTAGAGCGTTCCAAGGACCGATTGAATACACAAAAATTTGTCTTTCCGATGCCAGACAAGAATGACGCATTTGTATAATGGCGTTTGATCTTCTTGATCTTGCAAACCCGAGTCTGTTGTACAGATAAACCGGTTCCCCAGTACAAAGCACCTTGTGCAGTAAAATAAGTGAACTAAATTTCAGTAAACTGTCGAGAGTCATATTGTATAAACGTTTTGAATGCACGAAGACATGATCTCTACGTTTTAAGCCTTAACCCATTAATGACTAATGGGTATTTAAATACCCATAAAACAGTGTTTACGCAAAAGGCCATATCACGAAAGTGGTACGAGATATCAAAATAATTTTTGTTTTTAAAACATAACGGAAAAATGAAACTAGTTATTGTCTTTACAATGTGAAACGAAATTCATACAATTAAATGTTTCTTTTCGAGATCGAAGATGTGTGATTTTCAAAAATGATAAAATCCATATATAAAGCTATGTAGAAAATTAGAAAATGGAAAGATCGAGGGAAAAAGTAGTATCCTCTATTAATCAGGAGTTCATTATGACAAAAGAATGTTGCCATATATGCAAATTTTTATTAACACCAAGAACCCGGATTAGCCGATTGGGTATTTAATACCCAATGCAGATCTCAAATATGCTGACAGTTACAAACCTGAAATTTTGCAAAGCAACTTCTATGGCCTACGTAAGCTTCCTGATAAATTTTGAAAAAAATCGTACGGCGGAATCTATGAGCAGTCTTTAATGGGATAAACATAACGAGCAATGTTGTTAAAGAGAACATTTAGTTTGTGTTTAAATAAACTGCCACAGTTAGCAAATATTTCGCACCCACAGAGCAGGGCAGGCATAAGGTACGATTTAGCCAGTAAGATACGTGTTCTAAGGGGCGTAAAATATTGAGTTGTCCATAAAACACGTAACATACCATACCGATAGTGCTACCTATATGAGTGTTCCACGACAATGTTCTATTAAATATTATGCCTAGGTTTTTCACGCTATCCACACATTCAATATCACAATTGTTCAGTTTAATTTTTGGGAAGAGTGAAAAGTCTACTGGTTTTTTTGAGATGACAATGCATTTCGTTTTTCTGGGATTTAAACATAGGCTATTTGATGTAGCCCAGTCGTTAACGAGTCGAAGATCATCATTTAGGTTCGATGGGACTCACGGAAACAACTAACATATTGTACAATTGGACATCATCGGCATACATATGAATATTATAATTTTCAACACTTTTGGTAGGCAATTTATACAGAGAAGAGAAGAGAAGAGAAGAGAAGAGAAGAGAAGAGAAGAGGACCTACCACAGAGCCCTGAGGAACACCTCTGTCATTTGGTAGGAATTTTGATACATTGCCATTTGAACAAACTGCTTGTGTTCTGTTAGATAGATAGGACGATATCAAATTAGCAGCAGTCGAGGAAAAATGAAACATATTCACAAGCTTATTATACAACACAGAATGATTCACCGTATCAAAGGCTTTTGAGTGGTCTGGTACAGAGATCTGCAACGGATAGCTTTTTTGCGACTCTGAGTATATCCGAAAAAAATAAGTACTAAAACCTACATACCCTTAGCGCATGCAACTCGACTCATATTCTCTTCTACGAAGGTAGAATGTGGCGGCTCAAATAAATATGAGTATACTAAAGGCTTGATTACCCAAACGTAAGGAAACGTAGCGTGAGGTTGCCAACTGTCAAGCTAAAATCTGTTTAATGATAAATGTGTACAAGTCGTTACCGAAATCGTAACGTGGCGTGACGCAGCGTAGAAGTCTGTAGAAAATAGATTTCTATGCAACGTTACGATTTTTGACAGTTCTACAGCTGTGGGACAAGCGAAAAATTTTGTTTAACTTCACAAAATTGTAAATATTAATACTATATAAGAAAAGATGCAGTATTTTATTGAAGAGGAGAAGTTAATAAGCCTACTAAAATAAAATAAGTGCCCTGCACTACGTTGGACTACAATTTCGGTAATCGCTTAACCGCGAGGCAACGTCGCACTATGCTACATCCCGCTGCGCCACCTCACGTTACGCTTGGGTAATCAAGCCTTAAGTCATGAGTCTGATCGGGAAAGATCGGGTTTTTTCGGTTCATAAATACTTATGGTTGTTGTCGACTTGCTGATACTTATCCTACTTGGCGAAATACTCACAATCGACACAAGTAGCCGAATCACTTGGATCATCGGCCACAGATATGAAAGAGAGCGCAGTAGGGCGAAGCAGTAAATAGTGAGCCAGGCTTTTGTATTTGTTTTTTGCTAATTTTTCCTGAGCGTATCTAAATGCTGAATAACAGATGTGTTATTCTTGTATTGCTTTTTGTTTTTATCTTATACAGTGAAAGCTGCGCATGAGGTAAAGTTGCTGAGGCTTAAAAATAATGCGCAGTTTTGATAGTATCGTAAGTGTCATTCATTTTCTGCAATCAGCAATTATTATTAAACTTATAAAGTATTTCTTTTTTATTTTTCTGTAATCTTAAGTTGCCAAATCACATGCGCATAGTTTAAATTAAACTTTGATTGCACGAGTTTACGCACAAGAAGCAAACAGACACGTGCGCCGCACAGTGGTTGGACCCATAAAAAAGTTGTCAATAAATAGAAGGACTCATCGTAGACAAATCAAATTTTGTGTATTATTTGGAATTTGTTTTATTAGAATACACACAAAAATATTTTTAAATCCACCCTCAAACACGCCTACCTCCCATACAACACAAATATTTAAAACGCCATATTTTTTTGTCTTGGACCAATACAAGAACCATTCTGTCAGAAATCTTCAATATATGTCTCACATAAAAAAAGTATTTTTTGCCACGCCCACCGCTCATACGAAATTTTCCACTTCACGTGTTTTTCCCAATTCCAACTTCAATGAAGCGCAGCATCTAAACTGTTTAAATTAGTGGTCTATAGTATTCAAAGATATCATTTGTTTGCTTTTTATAAAAACAGAAAATAAATCATAAAAAAAGTTTATCGTTTCGTTTTTACTTCAAAAAAAAAGGAGTGAACCTCATGCGTATTGCCACATATTGGCGCTGGTTTTTAATTGATACTATCAACAGTTAAAAAAGATAATAGCATACTTTTTGGCATTGTGATAAAGTGAGCACAGGTCGTGTAGCATAAAGGTATGGCTTGCTTACACAGAGAAAACTGTTTGCTAAATTAGTATTGTGGTTAAGCAAGACTTGCGCTTGATTCTCAGCCACTTCAAAATTATGCTAAATTTCAGTAAAAACTAATCAAAATGTGCTATTCCAATTTTTAATAACTAAGCAAATATTTGCTTGAATTAAGTAAAAATTTGCTATTCCAATTAATAATAACCAAGCAAATATTTGCTTGAATTAAGTAAAAATTTGATTTTTAGTTTATAATAATTTAGCAAAATTTTGCTTGAATTTAATCAAAATTTTGCTTTTTCCTAACGAGGAGTAATTGCAATTTAGCAATATTTTTCTTCAATCACATTGTGATTGAGTAAAGTTTTGCTGATTTGCTTTTAAGCAAACCATTTGCTTGATTCAAGCAAAGAAATTTTCTCCGTGTACGTATTCTAACGTTTGTACGTTTAGAATCAAAGAATATATATTTCACTTTCAGCTAATTGAAGATGTTTGAAGAAAATTTCTTGACAAAGGAATTTGAATATTTGAATAGTTTTGAAAACATTTTATTGCGAAATTCATTAAAATGTTTCATAGTAAGCTATTAGGTAATGTGAATTAATTTAACTTTATACATATTACATAACTGTTTTACTAATTCAATTTAATTGTAATTATTTAAAAAATATATACCATATATTAACATAGCAAATTAATAGACTCAGAAACACAATATTAAATACTAAAGTACTCTGTAAATATATTCTAGCATTGCAAAAGAAGAATTATAACATTTTAAACCATTTATCGTATTTAGTAAGTAAATGATTTCACTATTTACATTAAAAATTTAACGGTTTTAAATAAAAAATATACCTATATATGGCGCAATTTCGTAAGAAGTGATCGTTAAATAAAGATATGCCTAAAAGCATACTAAAGAAAATAACTATAGTAATAAACCTTGAGTCTAAACAAATCAATATATTCTTCGAAACGCATTTAGTTTTTACCAAATGTTGTTCAGGGACGCAAAAAATTCTACCAGTTTTTTTTAATCGCTCAACTTAAAGCCCAATAAAAGCATTTCTTTATTTAAAATATCGTCGACGTCCGAAGATCATTATATTCTTTTCTCCTAAAAATAAGTTTACGTTTTTTTGTCATATCAACTTTGCATAAAAAATTTATTGCAACTTTGCATAAAAAATTTATTCAAGTATGCAAAAAACTTTTTCAATAATGCTTTATGTACTTAAAAAACGAAATTTTTTTTAATATTTTTACATCAATCGTATTTTAAGGCGTCTACACAGAAAACCTATAAATATTTCTGATAAATATTTTTGAATCATGCTAGTTAGAATATTTTTAAACAACGCAAAGAAAAAAAAAATCACAAAAAGAGATTATCAGTTTTGGTATTTATTTCCAGCTTTTAACCACTGTGCTTAACTTTTTTGTAACTTAAGAAATTGCTATTAAAATCGCCTGTAATAATTTGTGCGTAGCCAAGAGAGATGTTTTCAATGAGTTGAATAAAATTTGTCATATCAATAGTTCTATTGGGACGGTAGACATTACTAATAAGGAACTTTTCATTTGCATTGCATTGGAGTTTATATTTTGACTCCAATTTCATATTCAGTTACAGAAACCTCCGGTTAGAATATTTTACGAAATTTATTATATTTCCACCATTTTCCAATCTTAAGGATTTATCCTTAAATTTCTGATTTTTCAGCTCCCCTAAAATCTTTGGCTAAAAAATTAAATTCAACTTGGACTGGTATTACAGAAGTAACTTCTATCATGGCAATCATATTGAAATCACCATTAAAAAATGTTTTAAAATTAAATTTGTGATAGGCCCTTAGACATTAAATTTCTGAAATTTTAAACCATTAGTCTCGATATTTTTAGTTTAATGAGCGCCCTATTAGAACCGTTCTTTTAGAGTTTAAAATTTGTTACAATAGTCCAATAGTGTAGTCCTTTAAAGTAAAATTTTTTATCTTAATATTCAGCTGCCAAAATTGATCTACGCGTTTGATAACTCTCGTCCCACTGTACTGCTCTAAAACCTTGTGCAACTTGTGACACATGACAAAATTATATCATTGACACTCTTAAAAGTTACATTTATAACAATAAACAAACATATAAACCGGAGCGCCTTATATAAAGTCTTAGCATTGCCAGGCTAACTTTTTACGGGTCTAAATTAAAATTTAGTGTCCAAATGAATTATAATTTAGTCTAAAATGTATTAAAAATAAAAAATAATACAGAATTGTACTTAAATTTAAACCAACAAGCTTAAAAGAACGCAGCAATATTTATTTTTTATTTAAATTCAAATTAAAAAGGAAGCTGTATTAAAAGCCTTTTTGTTAAAATTTTAGTACAGTAGAATTTTATTATGAGTTAGTTCACCAACAAAACATATTAACTAAATTTCAGATTAAAATTTTCTAACTTGAATCGTAAGGTTAAGAATACCAACAATTTAACCTGTTTTTGTGGTTTAATGAATCTGACAAATGTGGTTATCTTAAAAGAATTTTAACCCGTATTTGTGGTTAAATCGTATTGAATCAGGTTTATTTAACCAAACAGGTTTAAATGTTTTTCCTTAATCTCCTATATGTATATTTAGGGTTTTTAACAATCACAGCACGGGAAACAAAATTAAGATTAAAAATCACCCTTTTTGCCCCCAGCGGGGTCCAAAGGAAGAGCTAGAGCAAATGAATCATGGATACTTTATTTTTTTAGCCGAAAGACCACAAAATTAAATATATTTTAAAACTGATTTTTAATGACCTACCCTAACAGGACCATTTAATCAACACTCATGTTACCATAAAACATCAATAATAACTTACATGATTGCTATACTGCAACACAACATCTGTGCTTCGCGCGGATGATGCGCTTGCTGATCGAGAATGCGAACCACTGTCACGAGAACGCGAACGTCCAATGGCGAATTTCTGCTGGTTCTTACGGGACTCCTCGCGCACCATGTAGATGTCTTCGTAGTCGTGATCATGCGAACTTGTCGACTTGGAGTTGTTCAAGTGTATCAGATTCTTCTTGTGATTGTTTTGGTGCTGCAACTTGTTGTTGGTATTGTTTGTATTAGTGTTGGCATTGCCACTACTACTGGACATGTTGCTGTTGCCATTGTTGCTGTTATTGTTGTTGTTGTTGTTGTTGTTGTGACTGTTGCTGTTTTTGTTTATGTGAAGACTGTTGTTGTTGGTGTTGTTATTGTTGCTGCTATTGTGACGATTGAAACTGTGATTACGATGATTGTTTGTCTTGGGTGAATCTACGCTGGAAGGTATCGATACCGATTCATCAGAACCACTGCCTGCACCACTGGAGCTGGAATGTACATCGGCTTGTATGGTCATTGCATTCGAGTTGGACGCCATCGTATTCACATTGGAATGGGATAGGTTTGCATTAGAGTGTCTTAAGTTTGCATTGGCGTGACCTAAGCTGGAGTTGGAATGCGATGTGTTTGGGTGATGTTTCGTTTGTTGTGCCTTTTTGTTGATGCTGCTACAATCCGAATCAAAAATTTCGCGCACTCGATTGTAGACCACCTCCTTGGGATCGTGCAGGAAGAAAGATTCGCCTGAAATACTACCACCTGGTGAGGGTGGTGTCTGCGAACCGTGACGCATAGGATTTACATAGAGCCCATCGGAAGGTACGAGGGAGGCGTTGTAAAGCTTCTCGGAAGATGAACGTGACTGTTGCGAGTGCGAATAGAGTGCGTCGCTATTGTGACGCACCACCACCGAGGATGGCGGATGTAAATAGAATGGCTCAACATCGGAGCTACCTGTGGATGATGATTTGGACTGAATAGTGTTGCTGCGACTTGTTTGCTTGCTGCTATTCGATTTGCAACTGCCGCTCGAAATGTTGACGATGCTCTTGTTGTTCTTTTGGCCACTGTTGCTGGTGCTGGTTTTGTTGGTTTTGCTGTTGTTGTTGTTGCTGTTGTTATTGTTGCTGTTGTGATGACTACTTGTGCTGCTGGAGTGCTTGATCGAAGTCGATGACGGTTTGTGCCGTTGAGAGGCTTTGGGATCGCGGCAATTATAGTCCACCGATGTACCATGCTGCACAAGCACATTAAGGCACTGCAAGCGAAAAGGTTTTTTTATTAGGTAGATGAATAGAAAATGTCGCAAATGATGTTGCTTCTACACAAAGAGCAACTCATCAACTTAGTTTCGACAACTTGAGAACTTGCCGCTTCTTGCTTACCTCAACCTGTTGATTCTCTGCAGCATCGTTTATCGGTGACTTGCCATACTTGTCCAGCGATAGTTTAGCTCCATGACTAAGCAGCCAACGCACAACGGACAGATGTCCACGGGAGGCGGCAAAATGCAGTGGTGTGGCACCATCGCCATCGCGTAGATTTGGATCGATTCCTTGATCTTTTACCTGCAGATTATAAATTAAGATACAAATAAATTAATATAAAAAGTAAGGATGTTACTTTTTTCAAACATATTTTGTGTAAATTTTTTACTGAAGCATAATCGTTTATAAAGTGTGTTTCAAATTATTGCTTTTTTACTGTTGTTCTATACAGTGAAAGAAAAACGTCATTTACTTCAAAAACTTTTTTTATTATATATTGTATTTTTTTTGCAAGCAGAATTCAATCTTATTTAGTAAAAATAGCAAAAAGATGTCAAATTCATTATTCTTCTATTAAGGAACTTTAAATTAAAAAATAAAGTTCTATGTAAGGAATTATAAATTCTAAATACGTATTAAACGTAATACGTTTCGTTGTTATTGTCCCAATCAGAACCCCTGAGTGATAACACCCCCAAGCCGGGCAAACGTCTACCCCGAGTTCCATGACTACCGAAACAGAAGTGAAAAAATCGCGGACAGCCAGCATCAGGTTCGAGAAACTACTCTTCACTGACGCGTCCAAACCCTTTTTTGGCAATAAGCGCGTGAAGTGGTGCACCACCTTCACCTGTGTTTTTACCGACTGGTTGGATTCGTAGTTTGCTAGAAGGGTTAGGGAGCTAAACTTATCCGAACCAAACTGCCGTGTGGTCAACCGAAGCTGGCTATGCGACACTTTAAATGTTTCCGCGCAATGATCGATCAGGGCTCGAACCCGAAGCATTTGACTCTTATCCTCAACCTTAACGACTGCCGTAGAGAGTCACCTATTGCAAACTCGGCAATGGTGTAGGTGACGGCCGGTATAAGACGGTAAGCGTCATTATTTGAACGGGGTTTGGCTTATCGCTGGTGTTTGCCTCTGCCACGATTTTGACGCTCGGCTGTCGGTAAACGAGACTTTTTGCCAGAGCGCTGCGTCACGCAAGACCTCTCCCTCTGACTACAGTGCAGGGCGGGTCGTAAAGCGTGACTCATTCGCATCTCTGATGCACCTTGAAACTCTCGCTTCGTCATCTTCCTCAGATGCCGATCTACTCCAACGCGCGCTGCTTACGCCAAACTAGGTCGGAAAGCTGACTCCCCAGCTAGCGATTCTAATGCACATGAAGACCTAGGCAAACTGGCCCTGGCTACGTGCTGAGGATCAGGTTTTGACCCTTTCATGCTCTTGTACGGACCAAAATGCAGCATTGTATGGTGCCTTTCCTTGCAGTAACGGCATTGACCTTCGCTCGCACACATGTCAATGATGTGGTGAGGATAGGCACTTGGAGCAGTACTGGAGCAGCAGCACCAACCGAAGTCGTTCTGCGACGTTTTCAGCGACAAAGGCTGGACAAAATCTTGACGGATGGCGCGGCAGGCAGACCTTGCACTTTAGGGCGAATTTCGCTGGCGATTGCTGCTTGGTCGGTACATTGTTGGTGGCTGAAAGAAAGAGAAGAGGAAGCAATTCGTTAATAATCCCGAAACTGGAGTGAGGACATCACGCACACAAAATAGACGGACGAAGACAGTAAGCTACGAGACAGGTGGCAGAAGAATCAGTTTTACCACTGGCCGAATAATAACACTACGTTCAGTGCGCACATCAGTTACCCGAACCCGATCGTTAGAGCCCAGATAAATTTATGCGATCCTCCCAATCGCCACTCATTGGCTGAAAGATTGTCTGATTTTGCCACCACCAACTCATCTACTTTTCAATTTACACGGGGATGCTTCGCAGACGTCGAGTTTGATACCACGATTCAACCATTGTGCTGGAGTGGCTGCAAAAATAACCATGTGCCTGGACTACTTTTGTTGCCAATCGTGTTATAAAAATCAGCGAGAAATTGGGTACCGAGCGCTGAAGTCATGTTGAGTCAGCATATAATCCATCAGATCTGGCCAGCAGAGGATAAGAACCGCAGCACTTGAAATATAATTCACTGTGGTGGCATACACAGTTGTGGCTACACCAAGAGCTCAATACGCGGCCGAACGGTAACGTCGAGTTTGATACCATAATGGAAGCTAAAACGATATATCGATATACATATATGATCGTTTCTCTTTACTGCCTCGCGCTTTGCGAGGTTTATCGTACGTTTCTTTCATAGAACTCACAGGGCACACAAAAGCAATTTCTGTTGCAAGTCTGTTGTGACATCACAGCAAGAAATTAAAGAGGGAACCGGAAGACTCATTATTGAGAGTCAAAAATTGGGACACCCATCCAAGTATGGCCAATTATCGAAGAAAAATATAATTGACTCAAAGAGCTCGTTCTTAAATCTTAACAGTTTTCCCGACAATCGAAAAATTCTTAAAATTAGTGGACTTAGAAAGCTTCACTTATGATGAAACACATCCGGTTATTCTACCGTATGATTGCCAATTTTCAGGGTTGCTCGTGAATTTCTCTCATGAAATCTCAATTCATGGTGAAAACTAGCTTGTATTGCGACTCATTCGGATGCAATACTGGATTAAAATCGGATGTAATACTGGATAGAAAAAATA
Organism: Dichetophora obliterata; assembly: GCA_963920525.1. NCBI lineage: Eukaryota > Metazoa > Arthropoda > Insecta > Diptera > Sciomyzidae > Dichetophora > Dichetophora obliterata. The sequence goes on from OY986439.1 coordinate 118,067,242, forward strand.
TGATAAAATCCATCATACACAACTGTAAGGTCTGTGTTATTGACCGCAAATGGTAGCAAGCTCAAGTGATGGCATCATTACCACCAGAGCGAACCAAATTTTCTCGCCCGTTCGCGTCTACTCGAGTAGATTTCACTAGAGTAGAAGGTGTCCGTAGAAAATGTACTTCGACAGCGGAACCAAATTTGTTGGAGGTTTGTGGGAAGCATGTGTAAAAAGCTTCGAGCTACACTTTTGAAAAGTAGCCTCAGACTTAAAGTACACATTTTAGGAGCTCTCAACATTGCTATCGCGTATCGTAGCATGTTTAAATTCACACCCTCTCAGCTCTTTGTCATCAGATCCTTAAGATCTGCCGCTGTTAACTCCGGCGCATTTTTTAGTAGGGGGTCTTTTGCTTGCTCCGATTGAACCGGATATTGCCGAAAGTCCAATATTATAAAATGAGGAATCTTATCCAATTAGTGGAGAATTAAGGTGTAAAACTTACACTTGACGCGGTTTTAAAAAATTGACTTTTTCTGCGTTCTTCAATGAATTTGTGATTGATATCAACAGCCAAAGAATTCATCGGAGAATCCAATCGAGCGACCCGTTCGTGTATCGAGAATCGATACTGGAACGAGTCGATAAAGCAGTAAGTGGTATAATCTATTACTTTAATTAAACTTAAGGGTTGCGGCCTAAATATTTTTAGTTTTTTCTATTAAAGGTTTACTTGCTTACATTTACGTATTTTTATTGGACAAGTCTGTCCATTCGTCGACAATGATAAAAAAGCGACCATTATTTGATTCAACTTCTTTGAAAAATTTGATGAACTCATTCACTATGAACATTTTTCCTTAAATAATAGTTCATTTTATAAATATTGTTATAAGCTAAAAATTAACAGCACAGGTTAAAAAAAATTAAAAATTTTTAGTATTCGTATAGCCCGTCCAGGAAAACCCAGTTTTGTTTTTTTTAATGGGGAGTGATGATTTAACATCTGTCGCAAACTTAGTAAAGTGTATCATACGTAGGAAAAAAAATGAAGAAAAAGGGCTGAAGAGGTTATTATAAGGAAACGTTAAATGAGTCCATTCCTTTCTTAAAACTCAATCTCAAGCCATGAAGAGCTGGTAGAAGACAATCTTTTGCTGGCGTATATCAAGACTTAATGTTTCCGAATGGGAGGCCGGTAAGAGAAGCACAGAAAAAGGACATGCTTGACCTTCTGCCGTTCATTCCACCGATTCATCACAACTTTTTTCGTTGCTTAAAGACGACTACTAAAGAATGTGAAGAGATTGAAGATGCTGGCCCACTGGATGAAGTAGAAACTGTTGATCCAGAGCCAAAAATTTGAAATAATTGTTTTTTTTTTCATCAACAAATTTTTTAGTTTTGTTCGCGATGCTTGCGTTTCACTCTTCTTATCAATCATAATGTTTTTTATAATTCATTTCATCTTTTGTAATATTTGTATGAATAAATAATATTTTTCAAATGTTCAAGTTAACTTAAGATGATTTCATTAACAGTCTCACTGGTGTAAGTCAATGGTTCAATCACAGTGGTGTAGGTCAATGGTTCTGAAAACTTACAGTGGTGTAAGTCATTTTGATCCACAATATATTCTGATCAAGTCTCTATGTTACATTACGATCATGGTAGTACCCCTACAACGTTGTTATCACGATTTATTTTTTCCAGAATTTACAACAGTGCCTTTTGCAAAGGGTCTATTTGTGTAAAACGATGTCGGTATGACTTACACCACTGTAATTTTTACCCCTTCATATGTAGTATAGAAAAGTTTCAATTTTAGTACAAGATTTCTAACCGTGTGGTCAAATTATAACCAGTCCTATTATTTTTTACTTCCAACATTTCTTTTTAACATATTTACCCCTATCTGCCTCCTTTCTGTAGATCCTTATAAAAAAAAAATTTAGAAAAATGTTAAAGCTAGTTCATATCATCTCTAAGTTAACACTTAATAGGTTGAAATAAGTAAATTGGTCCTATAATTTTTTACCCTAACATTCCCTCTGAACATACTTAAAAAATTAAGAAAAATGTAGAAAATAGTTAATTTCTCCTACATGTGCCAAATCTATAAGCTGCTCCTATTATTTTTTTAACTTGTAACATTTGTTCTTAGCATACCTACTACATGGTTTAAAATTTTGGACTAAATATTAAATTTTTTTGAATAACATTTAGGGCAACACCAAAAACAGATTAGTTTCTAATCCAAAGAAAAGTTTAAATTTTCTCATCCCAAAAAATATTAGTTTTTAATCCGCAAAAAGTTTTAAAAAAGCGATATAAGTATTAACTTTAACTAAAACACTTTTCTGACCAGTTTATGATTTGAACACACGTAATCTGATGTGCTAATCCAACCCCTTATCCACTCATCCATTTTAGTTGTTAATAAAGTTACGCTTATTTCATTACGAATGCAAGTAAGCTTGCAGTACGTAAGTAAGCACGTGGGTTTGAGACCCAGCTAAATTAGTCTAAAATAAAAAAAATGTTCTATCGAGTTCGTGATTTGAACACACGTTCTCTGATATGCTGGCCCAACACCTTATCCACACGTTCAACTCCGTTCTCCGTTCTCCGAATGCAAGTTAGCTCCTTTCAGGAACGTGGGTTTGAGACCCAGCTAAATGAAACTAAAGTAGTGATTAAAAAATAGTACTTTTTGGATTAAAAATTCCTTTAAACAAAAGTTGGGATTAAAAAGTAGTCCAAAATTTTTAACCGTGTAAATTTATTTGCCACTATAATTTTGAATCGTAATTCTTATACAAGCAAATCAACAAAATGAGGTGTAATTAGCATCGCTCCAAAAAAATGTTCGTTTTTATGCCCCTTTAAGTTCAACAAATAGATATCTATCTGTGCATAGTTACCTACCGTGTAAAAAATATTTCGTAACTTCAACCCATAGGCACATCATACCTATTCGGTAAGCTGTCGTGTCTTTTACATGGTCGTGTTATGTTCGTAAAAGAAAAATTCGTCTCGTCCAGTCTATGTTCAAAATCGGAATCATCTTTTTATTAAAAAATCATACATTATTTCAATATAAAAAACAAAGTGAACTGCAAATAAATTTTATTTTGACCAGTAAAAACTAAACTAAGTGTATCTGCAACATCTCCCTTTGTTTAAAAGTTGTATCGGCTCTATTGAACGTGATCCGAATATCTTTTCCGAAGTTGTTTTGTATGTGATTTAATTTTTCGATCTTCAGATTCTATAAGAACTTTATAAACAACATTGCCAATTCTTCGATGAATTTGACCAGGATTTCATTTGTTCATGGTCAAATGGTTCATGATCATTTTGTTTTGTCGGTAAATTTTTGCGTAGACTGCATCACCGCAATTAAAACTTCGTTTAACTGATCCATATTTCCGATTATAATCATTTTCCATGGTGATGTTTCGATCACGTTCATTTGAATTTTTATGTTTTAGAAGATCTAGGAGTGTTGAAAGTTTCCTTCCTATAAAACATTCCGATGGCGATTTTCCAGTAGGTGTGCCTGGATTGTCAGTTGCACGATACTGTGACAAAAATACAAGTAAATTATCTATATAGATAATATAGATAATTATAATAATTTTTTGCGTTTTTTTCGTATGCTTTCACTAAAGCCCATTTTATTGTGTTCACAAAGCGTTCCGCCTGCCCATTGGACTGTGGATGATAGGGAGGACTAAATATGTAGTTTATTCCTCTCTCATCGCAAAACTTTTTGAACAATGAACTTACGAACTGTGTTCCATTGTCAGATACTATAGTTTTCGGTTGACCATATATTCTTACGAATTCGTGAAAGTAACTTAAAACTGCATTTGAGGCTATTGAATTTGTTTGAGTTACTTCAGCCCATTCAGAATACGCGTGTACTATAACCAAGTAAAAGTGTCCTCGAACGGGTCCAGCGATATCAATATGAACTAGTTCCAATGGTTCTTGAGCTTTTGGCCATGAGCTGAGTGTTGTCTTAATTAGTGATTTTGCAACAGCTGTGCAATTTTGAAATTGCTGTCCAAAATTTTTGATGTCATCGTCAATCTTAGGCCAAAACATACGATTTGGCTATGGATTTCATTCTATCAATTCCTTGATGGTCTCAGTGAAGTTGTTTTAAAATGCTTTGTTGAAAAATCTTGGATATGACAACGCGATCTTCTAGCATGATACATCTGTCAACAATGCTCAGGACATCTTGGCGTTTGAAAAATTGCTGCTCTTCAAATGAAAGATCCGTTGATGATGCCGGCCATCTATCTTTTATGTAACGGAAAAATTTTAAAAGTGTATTATCCGTCTGTGTTGCATTTAGCTTCATATTTAATGTTACTGATGATCAACATTGTCTTGGAGAAGATTTTGTATTACGCTTTCGACATGAGCAAGCACGTAATCTGCATCAACTTCTCTATGTTTATCGATTAGCCTTGACAAAACGTCCACATATCCAAAATCTTTTGTATAGATATACTCAATGTGTAAGTCGTAACTCATTACGACATCACATAGTTATTAGTGCCCATCTTTGTAAACGATTTACTGTGTGTGTTGGCATACTTTTTTTTGAACCAAAATTAGTGAGAAGCGGCTTATGATCTGTCAAAAATGTGAACTTTCGTCCACAAATCATTCGATGAAACTTCGTACATGCGTACACCAGTGCTAAGGCTTCTTTCTCGACTTGGCTTGCTTTTTTTTTTTTTGCAGATGAGAGTGAACGTTCGCTGTGATAGACGACCTTGTTCGTTCCATCTGGCATCTTGGGAAAAATTTGTGCACCAATACCTACGATAAACTCCTGCTACGAAAATTGGATGTAATGTGTCAAAAGAAGGTCTGATTGAAGGATTTTCTTGAATTCCAAAAATAATGCTTCGCAATTATTGTTCCAATTCCATCTTGTTTCATTCTTCAATAGTTCATCCAGTGAAAGTCGTAGCTTCCTCATCTCAGCTATAAATTTGCAATAGTAGTTCACAGCTCCCATACATTAGTTGGTCTTGGAATATGTAGGATTGCTTCCACTTTTCGTGAGTCTGGACGAATAGCCTTGGCGTCGATAATGTGACCAAGGTACTTAAGGACGTTTGAAATATTTTGCACTTGGCCCAGTTGACTGTCAGATTATGTTGTTGAAATCGTTGCATTACTTCCATGACCTGTTTGTAATTCTGTTCGATACTTGTTATTGCAATAATGACGTCATCCAAGCATGCAATAACGCCTTCAAGTCCTGAAATGACCGTGTCCATTACTTTTTTAAAGGCTTCAGGTGCTAACGTTACTCCAAATGGTAAACGATTAAAAGCGAAAAGTCCTTTCTGAGTGTTGATGGTAAGAATTTTTTTGATACGTCATCGATTTCGAATTGAAGATATGCGTCAGATAAAACAATGGGGCTGAATATCTTGCACTGAGACGTTTTTGCAAATATATCGTCAGCATGCAACAAAGGGTAAAGATGTGGTTCCATACAACTATTCAAACCAGTTGAATAAACTGCACAGATGCGAATATTGTTGTGCGGTTTGCGTACCACGCACATTTCCAACTCCATGCGTGTGGCTGCTGAAGAGGTGATTGGCTACCAACGCCCTCGCCGAAACCAGTGGTACGACCAGGAGTGTCGCTACGCCACTGCAGAGAAAGACGCCGCCTACAAAGCCACCCTGCAGTCGGTTGTAACGCGCGCTGCTAAGTAGCGATACAAAGAAAAGAGGAGGGAAGAGAGACATATTTTCAGGCGGAAAAAAAGAGAGGCAGAAAAGCGCGAGCAGGAGAAGATTGAGATGTATGGTGACAGGAATGAGGCCCGAAAATTTTTCGAAAAAATAAGACGCCTTGCCAATGGTTTTAAAACCGGGGCCTATTGCTGCAAGGATGAAAACGGAAATCTAGTGACAGAAGTCTAGAATACACTGACGTTATGGAGGGAACACTTCTCTAAGCTTCTAAATGGGGACGCTGAGAACAATCCTGCCAATAGAGATGATATCCCGGAAACCCCAATTGCGGATGACAGCGTCGAGGTTCCGCTGCCCGACTATGATGAAGTTCTGACAGCTATAGCTCGGCTTAAAAATAACAAAGCCGCGGGAGCTGATGGATTACTTGCTGAGCTGTTTAAGAACGGAGGCGAAGCTCTACTTAAATGCATTCACGAGCTTCTATGCAGAATATGGTCGGAAGAATGCATTCCGAACGACTGGAATCTCAGTGCGGTCTGCCCAATCCATAAGAAAGGCGATCCCACTATCTGTGCCAATTACCGTGGGATATGCCTTTTTAATATCGCATATAAGGTCCTGTCGAACGAACTGATCGGACCTTATCAGTGTGGCTTCAGACCTGGAAAGTCCACCATCGATCAGATTTTCACGCTACGACAAATCTTGGAGAAGACTCAAGAAAAACAAGTCGACACCCACCATCTTTTTGTCGACTATAAAGCCGCCTTCGACAGCCCAATAAGGAAGCACCTGTACTCCAGCATGTCTGAATTTGGTATTCCTGCAAAACTAATACGATTTTGCAGGATGAATCTGAGCAACACCAGCAGTGCAGTAATAATCGGGAAGAACGTATCCCCACTATTTGTTACCAAACGAGGTTTCAGACAAGGTGATTCCTTATCGTGCGACTTTTTCAACCTAATGATGGAAAAGATCATCCGAGCTGCTGATCTGAGACGTAGTGGCACAATATTCTACAAGAGTGTTATGCTGCTTGCGTATGCTGATGACATAGATATCATTGGCCATAATACGCGCGAAGTCAGTGCAGCATTTTCCAGATTAGAAAGAGAGTCAAGTCGATTGGGTCTGTCAGTGAATGCAGATAAGACGAAATACTTAGTGTCAACAAACAAACAGTCCCAGCGTCTTGGAACCCACGTTACCGTTGATAATACCTCCTTCGAGGTTGTGAAGAACTTCGTTTATCTGGGATCTAGCATTAATTCAACCAACGACATCAGCATTGAGATCAAACGAAGAATAACTCTTGCCAACAGGTGTTACTTTGGGCTCAGTAGGCAATTGAGAAGCAGAGCCCAATCTTGACGAACGAAAATCACGCTCTATAAATCGCTCATCATGCCCGTCCCACTTTATGCATCACAAACCTGGACGCTGAGAAGTTTAGATGAAAAGACTTTAGGAGCATTCGAGAGAAAGATTCTTCGTAAGATCTACGGACCAATCTGCGTCAATGGCGAGTACCGAATACGGTGGAATGAAGAACTGTATGAGCTGTACGCTGACATCGACATAGTCAAGCGCATTAACATCGAGCGGCTTCGCTGGCTTGGTCATGTTCAGCGCATGAAAGACGATGCTCCAGTGAAGAAAACATTCGATTCGGTACCCAGCGGCGGTCAACGCAGAAGAGGACGACCGCATCTTCGTTGGAAAGACCAAGTAGAGGACAACCTGACGAAGCTTGGAATTTCCAACTGGCGCCAGCAAGCGAAAGACAGAAATGGCTGGCGCAAATTCTTAGATGAGGCCAAGACCGACATACGGTTGTAGCGCCAACTAAGTAAGTAAGAAAATAACGCAATTGTGAATACCCTTAATGTGTTTTGTTTTTTTTGTTACTTTATAAATGAATTAATTAACATTTTTTAGTTTCAAGTACTACATAACAAAAAATTGTATTAAAAACGTTTTAAATTATCTACTTCTTAAAATTTTCAATCCCAAACTAATCCCGGATCCTGGGATTGAGATTTTCAACCCCGATAATCCCGGGATCGAGGAAAGCTTTCGGTATTGGACTCCCTACTGTGTATGCATACAATTATGGCAATTGGCTTGGCTGAGTATTAATATGAAATTATTCAGTTATTATAGTGCGTCTGTGCAGCGATTTCAACAAAACTTTGCATTTGAATATTGTAGATATGTAGCAAATATGGCATTATACAAAAATAATGCAAACAAGTGATTAACGTCAATTAGACGAGTGTGCCAAACATGCTTTTGAAACAAACGAAAGACAGAGTGAAAGGAAAGTATCTCTGGCTTTATTTACAGCCATTTTCATTTTCAATGTTTGGCCATCTTTCCTCCATATTGGCTTTTGTATACAGTTAAATTTAGAAAGGCGGTCTGTAGCAGGTTTTTGTTGCCTTTAGCTAACACGATTGCCACTACGTTAATCTCTTTTTTTTTTTACTAAATTGTTTACACTATAAGTTTAACGTACTATTTATCTATGTGGTTATTTAATCTATAACTATTTGTAATGTGAACAGAGTTTCATTAGCGATCCAAACTTTAGTGGAAAGGTCAAGAAAGTTTTCTCAGCTCAGCTGAACATGATTGACTTTATGTAACACACGTCCAGTCTATTTTTTTTTATAATGAGGCTTAATATTTGTATTTCCATTTTTATGAGAATGTTAACATAATTAACACTGTGCAACAGATTTAGAGCTGTCAAAACAACATTAATTTTAAAGCCGTCAACTGTCAAGTAATCGACCTGTTCGGATATTGAAAAAAACGTTCAATATATTGGCGCAAGCTATAACAGTTAATCCGATTAAAAAATATGAATTGACTGATGAAGTCTAAATCCTAAAAGTTGTTATGAATTTAACGATTATTGAAAGTGTTTGATATAGTTAGTAAAGATTACACTCAGTTTATGCTCCTCAGCGCATATCTCAATTGTCATAACCGGTAAAAGAAGAAATTTTAAAATGGATTGGTTATGATAGAGTTGTTTTTGAATTTATTTATGTTGAACTAAAAAATACGGCAATTAATGAACTTATCAAAAATAAGCGATGCACCATAATCTTTAATGATTGTGAGCTTTAGACTCAACTTTAAGGAACTGCAACTTTATTGGTGCTAAGCTCCAATACTTGTTTGGCGCTTTTTCAACGTCATTAAGTGGTCAAAGTCAAGGCCATAAGACGATCACTTGTAAAGTTTACTTATGCGAGAGAAAATATAGTAAATGAAGGAAAACAAGCCTAAATCACATTCTGTCAGATGTATATTAAAAATGAAAACAAGTTTGAAATGTGTCGAAAAACCAAAAGAAAAACTTATTTCAAACGAATACATTGATTAAATAAGACAATTAACCTATAGGCATGAAGCAAACTCTTTTTATTGTCCTGTTTGATCAGTTGAACATGTGGTCAGGCTGCTCAGGAAGCCAAGAGCTAGTGTCAATAATGTTACCGATTTAACGATGTAAATCAAGCGGAGCTCTAAGTTACTTGGTTTAAGAGTAGTTTTTAGTAGTGGACAAAAAAAAAGCCTTAATTTTTCAAATATGTTTCCTTGTTTATTAATGATTTTTGCAATCGTAAGGATGTTAAAAAATACATATTCAGATACAGTAAATTATTTAAATTATTGTTTGGAAAACTAGTAAAAATTATTTTTTTACATATTTTTATAGTTCAAGTTTGGAATTTCAGTGTCAACCACGGCTTAATGCTACAATATTTTTATGTGGGTATTCATGCATTACTGCAAAATAGTAGAGATAGTTTTTCCGATTTTAGTTCGATTCCTTGATTAAGTACGGAAGTAATTGTACTGCAAGGCACCCAACTCCTATAATTTTTCTCCTATAGTAATTATATGAGTATTTTCAGCAGCGAATTATGGAACAACAATTACAGATATAAGTTTTGAATAATCGAAAATATTCAAGAACTTATTTGCTTTTACAGTAAAAATTAAAATAACTTTCACACACAAAAAATATTGAAGACTTATGTATATATTTTTTAATTCGAAAAAAATTAATTAAGTTCAATTAATTTTTTAAAGTTTTTTGTATTCATAGATGACTAATACAATTTGCAATTTTGTGATTAAATGAACACTATTCAATATGTTATTTAATTTAGTTTTTATATAAAAGTTACTAGCTTCTTGTAACAGAGTCGAATCACATACCTTCGGATTGCTAGGTAAATACTTTAATAACTCAGCTAATCTGTTTGACGTCATGCTAAAGCGAAAACATAGTTAAGTTTTTAAAAATGTATATCTCTATTATTATTTTTAATGAGTTGATTTGGTTTTACCAGTAACAGCTTTTAACCCTTAACCATTTTTTTTTACTTAAAGCAAGATAGCAAATCTACGTCATCGGAAACGAATTGGTTCCTTGTGTGTAAATTGTACACACTTTTTTTCATGAGCAATATTTTCATCGATGACTGAAATGCATGCAATCTTCTCGTTAAAAGTTATAACTTATTCATTGTTTTATTCAACTTAAAAAAAAAAAATTCAAATCGATTAATCGAGTAAAAAATATATATATGTATATATAAAAGTGAATGTATCGATGTGGGTACGTATGTATGAATACCACGTATAGACTCACAAATTGCTGAACCGATCTTTACGAAATTTTACAGGGAAATTGGAAAACCATTTTGAGAATGCTTCTGGGAAGTTTTGTGTTGATTGGACAAGGAGGCATGGTACCTCCCATACAACCTAAATTTACGCTATCACCCACAAACCATAAAAATGCTGTATATCGGACGGTTTTGATCTTAAAAAACTAAAATGTTGTTTAGATGGTTACCATCGGCAACTGCACTAAAAATGGACGTGGTCACACTTTATCTACGCCTACTTTTTTGAAATCATGCCAATTCCTGAGTTGTACAAATTTTGACAGTAAACTATATATATAAATGTTGCCATGCCCACTTTTACCGCCCACAAATCAATGGAACTTCTATATATAAAACGGTTTTAATCGGATTAAACTAAAATTTGGTAGTTTAGTTCATATCCCTAGAAACAATTTGTGTCCGTACCAAACTACTCAGGCACAAAAGTCTAGAGTATCGGACTCAATTTTATTTTTAAAAGCTGCGAGTAGTAGTAAAAAACTGCGAAGTTTATGAAAAAAAAAATGAATCGCACATTAATATTAAGCCGAATGCAAACGAGTTCAGCGAGCAGGGCCCGAGAAAAAAATTTATATATTGTGTCAATAAAGTAGCTGATATGTATCGAAACTGGCCTGAGTCTTAACTATAATGTACCCGAAACATACTCAACAAGTACCTTGAAAGGTATCTGAAATAGTACCGAAGTAAGTCTGTATTGTAGAGTATGTTGTAAAGTGTTCAAAAACGAGCGACTATATTCGGACACAATAAACTGACAAGTGCCCGAATCGGTCTTCGTTCGTACATTGTGCCTGCCCAAGGTGTTCCAGAAATAGCACTTCTTTCGGTGCAGAGGTCGGACATTTACCGACACGGGCACCGGATATATACTAAGTACTTTATTGACACAAAATATGACATTGTTTCTTGGCCATGTTTACTATGGTCGCAATATATCTAAGCCCATTTTTTCAAAATCATGTAATTTCTGAGATGTTCTCGTTTTGATAGTGAAAATTAGAATGTAGGTGCATTGGGACTAAGTAGCGGTCACTTTATATATATAAATGTTGCCACGCCTACTTTTTCCGCCCATATATCTTTATAAAAAAAATTAATATGTGTATATCACGTAACGACTCCAAAACCGCTGAACCAATTTTTATGAAATTTTCAGGGAAACGGTAGCAAAGTGTTGAAAATGTTCTTGTGAAGTCTGGTGCTGATAGTTAAAATGGGCGTGGCACCTCAAATATACCCTAAAACTTTCGATATCGAATAGCTTTGGAATAATAGGTCGCACAGCATAGGAAATCGGTTTCGTGAAAATTTAGGAAGTTATTTAACGCATACCAAGGATGGTTTTTGCATTATAAAAGCGGGCGTGGCACTTCCTAAACAACCCAAATTTGCTACATCGAATAGTTTTGCAATTATAGATCGCACAGCCGTGGAATTCGGTGTTCGACCACAATTTACACGTGCCGTTCCACTCATAACATTTTATGGGCGTCGGGCAAGGGGGCCTGGTAGTAACGAGTGGGGTTTGAGCTAGTTAAAAAAAATGAAAAATTAGGAAAATATCGAAACAAAAATTAACAATAAAGCAGAAGAACAGTGACATAGGCGCGCCTTGATTATGGTGTATAAATTTTACACACTAGAACCTATTAGGAAAATTTTTCTGTAGGGTAGCAGCGACACCTAGCGTGAAAAAAACCTCGAATTCTAGCTCGATTTGATAAACTTATAGTAAAGCAATATCAGCTTGAAGTTGAAAAGTGTGTAAAATTTACACAAAGAACCGATTAAGGTTAAACATATGGGTAAATGTCGATGAAAAAAAAATTGAACACAAAAAAAAATAATTGATTTTGCCTTGCTCGTTGCGAGAAAATTGTCGGTGGTCAATTGACAAAATTCGTAATGCAAACGATTTGCAAAATGTCAGGCTTGATATTTTAAGCAATTAATGAAAAAAAATAGAATGCAATGCAATCACTATAAGATTCCAAAAAACAAGAATAATAACTATAGCCTCAGCCAACTAAGCCATTCACACAGTTGTAATACTGCTGAAATAATATACATAGCAACATTGTTGCTGTCAAAAATACTTCTCAACTGGAGGCAATACGTGTGTACAGGAAAGTGTCTCGAGTGCTTGGGTTAGTGACATTGGAGGCAAGAGCTTTAGCTTCCGAAGAAAGAGCTTTAACATTGGAGGCAAAATTTGAAAAACTTTTTGACCGCTTTTTCAGTTCTAAGATGTACATTAGGATGTTCTCTATTTTAATTTTTATGAAAAAGGTAGGTCTAACCCCCCAAAAAATTGTCAAATGATTTCAGAAGTAAGCAGGAAAAATTTAACGCCCCTACGACCCCGCCTTCCCATGCCGCCGTTCGATTGAAAAAAAATGTTTATCACTCATACGCCTTGCTTTCTCATTTTGAAAATTATTTTGTTTTATAGTGCATAAACTGTGAAAATCAGTTTAAAGTTATTATACAATATGCATTTATTAATAATTTTTTTGATTCTCGTCTTTGGTGAGAAGGCCATGATAGTCTTCCATCAGCTTAACTGCTCTCTCAGCAGTATCATTGACAACACGCAACGGCTTTACAATTTTTTCCCCATCAATATAAGCTTCATGGCTACTCCAATTTTCCGGGTTACAACTGAGAAAACTGTCATCGATTTTAAATCGACGAAACATTTCCGCACTTTTCTCATTTATAAATTCGTCAGCCGTCTTATCTGTTAGCACGTTTTTAATTATTAGTTTAAAATTTAAAAGTTAATTAATCGCATTATTACCTTCCCAGTTCCTGATATCCTCAATATGTAAAGGAAGCCTTTTGTCCACTTGTTCTACACTAACCCTTGTCAAAGCGTGTACCATTTTCCTCTTAGTGTCGAGTTCCGTCAAAAAACGCGAGAGCAGATATTTCGTGATGTAAATACCAATAATGACTCATAAGTTTCTTCAATGCATGTCTTGGTGTCATTTGGTCAATATTTCACCATTTGGCAAATGAGGTCGATATCTGTTTGGCATGCTGTTGCTGCGTTTGAGCATTTGTACAAAGCCTTAATATAAAAACGGACAATGAAGCAGCAGACATCTCCTAAAGCATTCAATTCTTCTTTGGGCAATCGGTAGTCCTCACGGAGAAGAAATATTTTCAAGCAGTAAATTGTTTTCGACATCCATCTCGCATGGTGCATTGCTTCTGGTGGCCGTATTTTGAAATCGCTTTCACTTTCTGCTTTAAGGAACAATAATGCAAGTTTTGTAACACAATGCTGTAATTGCGCGCCTTTTCCCAGAATATCATCACTTCACGAATCACCAAACTTGCACTTTCTTTAAGGTTTAATTTAACGTTTCTAGTATTGTAAAATAATACCTGTAACACTTGTTTATTGGATGGCAATTTTGAACCAGTACTACCAAAATTAATTGGACCAACTAAATAAATAATATTTTCCGATGACCGATAAAATAAACTTTAATGCAACTATCATAGTGTAAGTATAAAAGTGGCTGCAAGACGGCCATTTGTAAAATGTTGTTTTTAGTAGTTGTCAAGCACCCAGTAATTGTCAAAAGTGTCAGAGCCCCAAGCCGTCCGATGAATATCAAGTGCCGCGCCGTCGCCACTTGTATGGCTATACATTGCTTTATAAAATGTTATTGTGATATTCGCATATGAATAATATAAATGAAACTTATATAATATTGCGTATGACAACATTTTCCATATTGTATAATAGCTTTGAACTGATTTTCACAGTTTATGCACTATAAAACAAAATAATTTTCAAAATGAGAAAGCAAGGCGTAGTAATAAACATTTTTTTTTTTCAATCGAACGGCGGCATGGGAAGGCGGGGTCGTAGGGGCGTTAAATTTTTCCAGCTTACTTCTGAGATCATTTGACAACTTTTTGGGGGGTTAGACCTACCTTTTTCGAATATAATAAAAATCCCATACCAATAGAGAACACCCTAATGTACATCTATATCATAACTTATCTGTGGTATGAGATTCCGAGCCCTAGTTATTAGTAACAAAAACATCTTGTCATTTAGAACCTTTAAAATATAATTTGAAAATTGTAAATCTATCTTTAAGGGTTAAGAAAGCAAGTTCTTCTGGAACTGTTTGGATAAATTATCAATAGTTTTTCTACATGAAATTCGTAAAGGCTATCCTGAAAATTTGCTCAATGTAGAAGACTAACCTTCGTCAAGAGGGTTGGTGTGATATTTTTCGTAAGTGAACATTTTGTATAAACACAGATAGAAACTGTTTAAGTTAAAGTAATTTTATGTGTTGCTATAATAATATTGAATAAGATATCTCACTTTCTGATATTAAATTGTTTTATGAATCCTAAAATTTTTGACTGTACTCTAGAAAAAAAAACACATTTCGAAATGATAATTCTTTTTATATACAAATGTTTATGAATTTCTATGGAAATTATGCTTGTATGTGAAATGAGCTCTTTAGCTCTTTAGCTCTTTAGCTGCATTCATATACAAGCATGATTTCCATAGAAATTCATAAACATTTGTATATAAAAAGAATTATCATTTCGAAATGTGTTTTTTTTTCTTAAACCGTTTTGCTGATTTGCTTGGATGAACATTGTTAATACTGACCGATATATAACGACAGATTTTGCTTAAATTTTTATTTGATATTTTTATTTGTACGCCAGATTTGAATTTGCGCCTGCACAATCACTATACAAATTACAATTTTTTAATTTTTGATATAAATTAATACATTGTTCTTGCTCAAAAAATGTGTACTGATGTTATTTGAAAAGTACCTACGAATTTTTTTGCCTTAACCCTAGAACCCTATGGGGTGCATAGGAAACCCATTTAAAATTAAAAGTGCCTGCATATTTTTTTTTTGGAAACATTTATTAATATAAATTTTTGTCACTATAGCTGTGATTTTTGTGGTTTTTTTTTTTTTTTGGTTTTTCTTTTTTATAGACTCCAAAACTGCTGAATCGATCTTTATGAAATTTTCAGGGAAACTGAAATCACATCATGAGAGTGTTCCTGTGAGGTTTGGTAACGATGGGATAAGGGGGCGTGGTACCTTCAACAAAAGCTAAATTTTCACATCGACCACAAAAAAAAAAGAAGATATATATCAGACGGTTTTGATCGTAAGAAACTAAAATTCAGTAATTTTGTTCAGATGGTTACTGTCGGTAACTGAAAAAATGGGCGTGGTCGCATTATATATATGCCCATTTTTTCGAAATCATGGCAATTCTGGAGTTCTACACATTTTTATGGTGAAACTTGCTGTGTAGGTGCTCCAAGAGGCGGTCACTGTATATAAATGTTTTCACGGCCACTTTTACCGCCCACAAATAAATATCTATATATATATATAAAGCA